>OX422215.1:63530743-64130743 GCA_949130495.1 Sambucus nigra | reverse complement strand
ATTTTAGTAGCTAATACACTCATACACTACTGGTTTAAATCATAGGTTAACTCATATTCTTAGTGACCCGTTCTAAGTCTCGTGAATTCATTAAACGTCAAATTATGTCTGATAAATCCTAGCCTTAATTCCCTCATTTTGGCTAAGCCTCAACCTTACCATAGGTATACTGGAATTCACTATATCCCTCACTTATAGTTTAATAATAGCCCAAAATTCCCTCGATTAATTATTCACAAATTCTGGGTATAAACAAAAGAACTACTATAGAAATCTGGGTAACCGAATCGCTTCAATGAAGAGGTTAAATCTATTCGAAAAGGTACAAGTTGTCTTTTTCGTCCTGTTACGAGTTTTAGCCATTGCTTAATCATTCAAACCTCCATTAAACTCTCCCAAATTCCCATACAACCTACCCAATCCTCAAGTATATGTATTAGGACAAATTCTAACGTATATATATCATTGAATCTTTAAGAACTCTACCCAAGAACAGAATATCTTCCAGAATTCATTAAAACCCTAGTTTTTAATTTTCTTCATGCATGTTCATCAATAAATCCAGATTTCTTTCATGTTAATCATCCCATACCCTTTGATTTCGTATTATTTACATAAAGGAGTAATTCTACATGCATTCCTACTTTAATTCATGGATTACACCGACCCAAATTCCTAATAATTCTTCCAAAATATTTAATTCCAACCCTACACTACATGGGTATTATAACATGCTTAAAATAAACGCAAGATAAATACTTGCTTTGATAGAACATGTTTGATTTTTGTCCTAAAGTGTTGATGCTGTTCTTCCCTTACTCTTATCTCAATTCCGATAGTGTCGGTGATGAGAATTGGTGTGGAAAAGCCTAGGTTCTTCTCTTCCTCCTCTCCTATGGCCTATCCTCTCTCAAGATAGTTGTAACCCTAGCCTCTCTCTCAAAGGGGCTGATATATCATTCTGAAATTCGGAGTTCTTTTTACCCTAGTCTCTCAAATGATCGAAACGTCCCCTCGTGGTGTCTGGTTTGTCTAAAATAGCCCCGGGATCCAATCAGTACATCCGGGTACACTATTCCCCTTATTTCAACCCATTCGGAATCAACTGTGACCTCGAAATTGTTATCCGAGTCATTCTACACTAATTTCTTATCTCAACCTCAAAATAGTCTATACGCGACTCCCCGTTGAGATACAATAGAGTCACGTCGATATTACTCGCTACGACGTACAATAATTATCGCAATTTATTTACTACTTAATTAGTAAATTTATTCCATCAATATTAATCATTATCTCTCCCAATTAATATTTAATAATCACATAAATATTTAATTCAATTAAATTATGGCACACGTGTAATTTAAAATAAATCGAATTCATTAAATTATAAATACTCAGAAATACAGGGTATTACATACTTCATCCCTTACAAAGGAATTTCGTCCTCGAAATTTGGATAAGTTTGGTACTAACGGTCTTAGATACTTCCTCGAACAATATTCACATATTTCCAAAGTTAGGAACATTATACTGTCCTCGGTACACCTTCGCTAACGGTACTCTTCAACCCGACGGTCTATACTCTACTGCTCAAACTAGCTCAACACGTTACACTTCTTCCAAAAATATTCCAATACGTTGAGCCTATTTTCTACCTACTATAATACTCACTACACTGGGGAGAGGTCCGACATCCTTAGGTGCCAAATCCCCCATTCTATTATAACTCATTAATCCCTTTATGGGAGACATCTTTAATTATACCTGACTACTCATGTCAGACTTCTAAAGCATCTATTAGTTATGATGAATCTCTCTCAATATTCCTCCTCTGCACGGAGTAGTTTTCGATTATATTCAAAAATCCACAATGTGAATTCTTCGCAATCTCCAGTACTTTGATCCACCTTTATGTCTACTCCTCGATCTCTGAGTGACACACCTTCCTCACAATGTAATTTCGTCTCCTTTAGTCTCATTATAATCTATAACAACGTTCTGTTGCACCATGTGTCGACACATTCCCTCTCTTCCGTCAAACGGAGGGTCCAATACCCGATAAGGTAAATTTACCCCAAATTTGCCACACATTTAATCTTTGTCAACCAGTCTCACCACTCAAAGGAAGAACCTTCTCCCTTTCGTGGTGTTGGTAACCTATCCCTGCCTCCATCAGTTTGCCTCCTCCTTTTTGTCATCAAAATTTATAGGTCTCGTAAAAATTTATAGTTGCTCATCCCGGACCAACCCTATCTCATGTATATATTCTTCCCTTATTCCTGGGTATGCTAAAAACTGTTTGATCCTCCTTCTTGCCAAGAAGACCCCCTCCTCTATCACTACAGTATTTAAACCCATCTCTCATGCGATAGCTCCCCATTGTTGCACAAATATCCGGACTGTCTTTCTCCTCATCGAGATTCAGTTCCTACTACTATCCCAATATTGCCTCTAACCTTCCCATACGTATGCGTTTAGCGCATACCTTTCCACGTCTTCTAATCGTGAATGATACTAAAAATCCAACTAATTAGGGCGCCCATACACCCTACATCCTATACATCTCTGGACAAATATCTGAACGTAACATACGCGCCTTATACTAAGCTTCGGAGACTTGCATGTATATAAAGTAAGGTTATACTCAATCACCCTACTAATTGAAATTTAATTAAATTTCCTAGGTCGCCCCACCGATCTACTCGTGGAGTAAACGTTCTACAATGGTTCACACACTAATACTACCCGGCTCTATCGGCCTTAAATTCTAACATAACTATTAGCTCCCAGTTATAACTACATATACGTGTAATAACTAAGGTACTAAACCAATGCCCTAATGACCACACATCTCCCAACTTTCGATCTTCACTAAGGTTCATGTGTGGGATGTCTCGCAAGCGAAATCCAACAAGGACCCCCTCGATACACTACTTCCTAACATTATCAGTCATCGAGATCCGTAGGCCCTAAGAACAGGATACCCAACTTCTCGTCCCATGACATAAAAGTCTACTCGTCCACTCCCATCTCGCTAAAGGTGTCACACAATACGACGCTCTCACTATCACTAAGTTCTCAGCGCTAAATAAATAACGAGCTAAATCTCTCCGCTCGATAAAAATCCACTAAATCACATCAGTAATCGTCCCTACGCACTGGGATTGAATGTAACAAGATAACATATTCTACGAAGTCTCTTTTACAATATATATATATATATATATATATATATATATATATATATATATATACAGGATCGACCCTCTTTCAGGTGATACCTAGCAAAATAATACATCTTACACTGGAACAACGAACACAATAGCCTTGCTATAACTGCCTGCCATCGCTCAAACCATCGCTAGCTAGTTCAAAACTCGGGTAATAAAATGCTCTACCCTTATAACTCTCGAAAGGAGTAAAAGCTAACACGCAATGCCAACATCCTCTTAGTGTACACACCCGCCCCCTGCAGGCGACACCAAAGAGCCCCACTACCCCAACGGTAAATATATACGTTTAATAGTAAGGCTGATACAGCCAACGCACACACTAAACCCGACTCACCCGCGAATTTAGTGTTGATAATAATACATTGTGATGCTTCCATGTTACCCGAAATTTTCCCATTTCCCCAATGGTATAGTAACTAACAAAATATCGTACCTCCAAATGTTGGTGGTGCCTGCGGTACCCGTGACATGATTGCATATCGGACGTTATAAGCACGTCCATGCAGTAGTTGCTCATGCTATTATGGAGCCGGTGTTGTAGGGGGTAACTGCACCTGCTATCCTTTCTGGGCATCCTGTTGTGGTACTCTGCCCTGCTGTGGGCAGTCTATCCTCTTGTGGCCTGTCAATCCACAAATAAAGAACTTTTCCCAAAATTTTATCTGTCGTTGGCCCTGTCGAGGCTGACCCTGGGGCTGGCCTTGGTGGCCCCGACCATGCTGACCTCTCCCATTATTCCCTTTTCCCTAGTGGCTCTGAGGAATATGTTGTTGCTGGTGCTGAGGATCCTGCTGGCCTTGTGTGAAACCATGACCTTCTGGTCGGTAACCTCCTTATCTAAATCTCTTGGCTAAATTCCTATGTCGAAAACCCTGTCCCTTTTGTTTACTCTTATGCTGCTGTGGTGCTCCACTAACACCATTCCCTTCTGTCCAGCCTAATTGACTAATTACCCATGTTCTTTTACTCCTTATTAGCTGGACACGATGAGCTTGGTAATGCAATAATGCGCCGTAATTGCTTGTGACATAATGCAAGCCACCTCTGTGACTGTCACCATTTCCCGTGGTATCTGAGGTACCTGTTGGACTTACCCAGCATTAAATCCTACAGCGGTGCTAGTATGCCATTCTCTCTTAATTCACATCTGGAACCAGGTCGAATTATACGAGTTCACAGCCAAATTAAACGTATTAGCATAATAGCGTAACCTCAAATATGTAAAAATGAATACAACAATCCTAGTAATAAGGCTCCACATCAAATAACGCTAATCTGAAATCGTAGTAAGCCACACAGATCCTATGGACACTAGAACTTGATGCTCTGATACCATCTGTGACACCCCGCCTATTCAAATACAAGGTGATCGGTCCTTAAAAAAAATAGGAATCTCATTTGGTTCATTCTTAGTATCACTGTCGAAAAACATTTTAAAGTTACTAACCACCTAGTAATTAAATAAACCGGTGCCAAATTTTATCTTTCACTAACCTAATAAATCGTGCAAAATTAAAACAATCTAAACCATTTGTAATACCCCGTATTTTTTGTGATATTTATTTTTTGGGATTAATTGAATTATATGTGTATTAATTGGAAATTAATCCGGATAAAAATATTAACGAGATGTGAGTTAGTATTTGATTATAATGTGCATATTTGGCAATATATGAATATTGGAAATATTGAAATTGTCGCGAGTTTGAAATACGGCAATTTGGGAAACTTTGTTGGGACGCGCGTGACAGTCGCGTCAGGAATATAATTATTTGAATTAAAAGTGAATTTTATTTTTATCACCCGTATGGTCATTTTGAGTGCGCCAACGCGTCCGGAAGGGTCGAAATAGTCAGAAAACACTAGCCGGGGGTTAAGTTTGGGTCCCGGGGCATTATTGGGCCATACCGGTAACTTATAGGGGCATTTTGGTAATTTCGGAAATCTGGGATTTAAAACCCACGAAAATTAGAGTTAATATCTGACTTAGTATTAACCCACTAAGCCATGTTCTAACACCAACTTAGATAGTGGGCTACGGGAGAAGTTAGAAACCATAAAGATTGGCAAAAACCAACTCCACCTCCATTAACACCTTGAGAAGAACCTTGAGAAGAACTTGTAGAGAGAGAGAGAGGAAGAGAAGAATTCTGCAGAGAGAGAGAGAGAAGACAATCCAACCTTCAAGTTTCAACCTCAAATTCAGAGAAAGATTAAGGCAATTGGTTTAATTACAATTGATTCAAAGCTATGTTTTTCCATGTTTAGGAAATTATCGAATTTATCTTGGAAGATGATATAGACCCATGAATTGGAAGTTTAAATCTATGAATTATGTTAGGGACTGCATGTAGTAACAATCTGGACGAATTATGAACTCAGAATTTTGAACCTTGATGATTTAAAAACGGATTTTTGAAGAAGTTTATTAATGTTCTTGAGAGAAATAGTAATCTGGAATTCTTGATGAAGATTTGATCCGTACAAAGCCCTTGAATGTTGAATTATTGGTTTTAGAATGTTATTAATGTTGTAGGATGGTTATATGATGATATTATAACGTTATATTAGAGATTCTTGCATTAAAAGTATGTTTTGGGTTGATTTGGAAACTGCAAAACGAAGCAGTCCGTAACCATACCTGGTGCAATCGATCGATCGACATTCATCAGTCGATCGATCGACCACCATCGATCGATCGAAGGAAAAAGTCGATCGATCGACCTTCCCAGAATGAGTAAAGTTTTCCCTATTTTAAATTTTAATGGTGGTAACCCTTGGAAAATATTATTGGAGACCTTATGAATACCCTTAGACTTAAGGAAGACCAGTTGGCATGATTATGAAATTTGGACCTTTATTAGAATTCAATTTGAGGAATTATTCTAAACTAATGAAATTCGATAAGTGAGTAATTATTTGGGTTAATAGTGTAAATTTGAATAATTTGACGAAATGAGGTTTGGGGCAGAAGTAAGGACCCTAGGAATAAAGATGCTATACGTGGGAATAATAGGAACTTAATAATCTATTTTAGATAGGTTTTAAGTATAAGAAACTACGACGTGAGACGTGTCGACAGTTTAACTTTTACATTATCGGGAGACGTAAAATATACAAGTTTGGAATAATGGTATAAGGATGTAGAGTATACCTTTATTAATATTGAATTATCTAAGATGTGTGAATGCTTAGTATATGATTTCTATATGTATGACATACCTACCATACTTGCTATCACGGGAGGTTACGTTCGCTTAGGGCCTTCTTATCCTTGTGTTGCCCGGATTTAGATTGGTACCTTGAGGACATAGTTCAAGAGAACGACTTATTTGTGAGTTAATAAGCCAGCTGACTATGGAGCGTAGGTATGTACGTGACCATGGATATGTTGAATTATGTTCGCCTCCATTTTTGTGTGTGGTGCTTATTCCAACAATTCCTGAGAGAATCGGAATTTGTAATCCTTATGTACGTGATGTACCGGGATGGATAGCAGAGTATGTGTGCACCGCAGCTTAGCCTTTGGGTGCTTGTATAGTATATCTATGATGTGAATAATATACCGTTATATGATAAGGAAATTGCTATGTTAAATTGTGAGTATAGTAATTGTAATATTATGAAAAGATAAAAGGGGACATTATCCATAAATGGTTCTGTTAATAATTGGGAATCCGAGAATTAAAGTAGAACTCTCTATTTAATTGTTAAGGTTGGAAATTAAACATGAACCGAGTAGAAGTGTCAGAAACTTTTTGGAATTAGATAGTTATGTGATAACACATGAATGGGTACAAGAACGTTAGGAGTGCACAGTTAGACGAGAGGTGAGTATTTCATGTGAGAGCACGTCCTAACATGTATCTTGCATTCATTGTTTTAATTATTATTAAAGCACTTGCTGTTTTAAAATACTCTCCACATTCGAGCTCTGACCCGTTTGCTTTCAAATCTATCTTTTTGTAAAAACCATTTTTAGGTGCCCAGCCACAAGGACACCATGCTTAGGATCCTCATTCAGGTGACGAGCTGTAGCGGTTTGTGGGAGTTACAGGACATTGATTATAGACGCTTCATCTATCTTGACTCTATACTCAGTATTTATCAGTTGTAGGGCATGTCGCCCATTTCTTTTAGAGGCATTTCATTTATTTCAGTTATTCAGAATTCGGGCATGTACTTAATTCAGAATTCAGACTTGTCTTATTATTTTTAGTTGTGGGATTGTTGTGAGGAGTTTTCCTCCGGACTTATTACTATTGTTGGTTATTTCATTACTTCGTTATGGTGAATGGTTTTATGTTGTACTTCCACTATTCTTTTTGCATGTTAATCAGATAACTTAAAATTTGGCAACTTACTTTTTAAATACTAGGTGGTTAGTAATCTTTAAAATGTTTTCGACAGTTATGCTATTAACTGAATCAACTTGACATTTTGTATTGATTTAATAAAGGAGTAGCTACCCAGTATTTAATCAGTCGGGGTGTCACACCATTCACAACACAATAATATAAGTCTAGAACAATCACTGAATGAAATAAATAAATGTCGAATAAACCATCGACTCCCAGTCTATAATCCAAATAGTAATCTACTGAAAGGAAATTGAAACCAAATACATAGTATGATAAATAACTGACTAAATGTATCGTTTTAAGGGGTAACACGCCCAAATAAAGTACGGAATATAAATTCTAATCTAGGAAATAATAACTGAAGCGTCTACATAAATCCTGCAAGCCTCCATAAGTGCTGGAGCTACGCATCCCTGGAACGAGTCATCAAGTCTGGCATCCCTATGGATGGACACCTAAAATATTTTGGAAAATAGATTTGACACGGGCCAGAGCCCAAAAACCTTTGAAAACATTTAGCAAGCATTCAAATCACAGTTTAAAAGAAGTTATTAAATACACATGTTAGCTTAACGTACACTCCGTTGAGTTCCTCACCTATCTTCTATAGTGCACACCTAACGTTTCCAACCTATTGCACCTATCCATACTACCCAGACTAACTAGACATAAGTATATAACTAAACTTCATAGGTTTGGCTCCCCCGTACCGCTAATACAATATGTTAACGTAAAATTGATAATTATCATTTCTCATATGTTATTATTAAACCATACTTAAAGCTTCCCGTATATTATCATTAAACCATTGTATTAAGTTTCTCTACTTAAGTTACTTTTGATATCCACTATCTATATCTTCTATTATCACACATAAGCAGAATATTCACATGAGTATGTATATATATATCACACTATCTATATACACAACTCCAGTATCCCCGGGCTGAGAACCACAGTGTGAGTATGCATACTCTACTATCAAGTCCATGTACCTTACGTACCAAATCAAGTACTATCGGTTCAGAATCACTCTCGAACCATATATCAAATCAACACATATTGGAGGCGGACATAGTTTTAAGCCTTTGGATTATGCGCACACCTAACGTACCTAATTGACCGTCAATACTATTGTAAACTCAGATAGTGATCGTACCTAAGTTCTATGTCCCGGGGCACTCATCCAAACCTCGCTGGAATCGCCAAGGTGGGATCGCCCACTGTACGGGACCTCCGGTGATACCAGGCAGCATATGAATGTTCATACATATAAGAAAGCACATAATAGACATACACACAACCTATCCATATGTTGTGTCTAGGTATATAAACAACCTATAAAGATAATTCGAATAGGTATAGCCACAACCCATAATAATAATAATCCGTACGTAGTTTATGTCTCTCGAATACTCACCGTACTATTAATTCACAATTATAACTTCTTATCGTATTTTCCTGAGTATTATTCTTTACCCAAATGGTCCTAGTTACCCTTAAGTTATTTCAGCATCTAATACACTCATACACTACTGGTCTAAATCATAGGTTCACTCATATTCTCCGTGACCCGTTCTAAGTCTCGTGAATTCATTAAATGTCAAATTATGTGTGATAAATCCTAGCCTTAATTCCCTCATTTTGGCTAAGCCTCAACCTTACCATAGGTATACTAGAATTCAATATATCCCTCACTTATAGTTTAATATAACCCAAAATTCCCTCGATTAATTATTCACAAATTCTGGGCATAAACAAAAGAAACTATTGAAATCTGGGTAACTGAATCGCTTCAGTGAAGAGGCTGAATCGATTCGAAAAGGTACAGGTCGTCTTCTTCGTCCTGTTACGAGTTTTAGCCATTGCTTAAACATACAAACCTCCATTAAACTCTCCCAAATGCCCATACAACCTACGCAATCCTCAAGTATATGTACTAGGACAAATTCTAACGTAGATATATCATTGAGTCTTTAAGAACTCTACCCAATAACAAATTATCTTCCAGAATTCATTAAAACCCAACTTCTTAATTTTATTCATGCATGTTCATCATTAAATCCTGATTTCATTTATGTTAATCATCCCATACCCTTTGATTTCGTATTATTTACATAAAGGAGCAATTCTACATGCATTCCTACTTCAATTCATGGATTACACCGACCCAAATTCCTAATAATTCTTCCAAAACATATAATTCCTACCCTATACACTACATGGGTATTATAACATGCTTAAAATAAATGTAAGATAAACACTTGCCTTGATAGAACCTGTCAAATTTTCGTCCTAAAGTGTTGATGATGTTCTTCCCTTGCTCCGATCTCAATTATGATAGCGTCGATAATGAGAATTGGTGTGAACAAGCTGTGGTTCTTCATTTCCTTCATTCTTATGGCCTATCCTCTCTTAAGATAGTTGTAACCCTAGCCTCTCTCTCAAAGGGGATGATATAGCATTCTCAAATTCGGAGTTCCTTTTTCCCTAGTCTCCCAAATTATCGAAATGCCCCCTCGTGGTGCCTGGTTGGTCTAAAATCGTCCCTGGATCCAATCAATGCATCCGGGTACACTATTCCCCCTATTTCAGCCCATTCGGAATCAACTGTGATCTCGAAATCATTATCCGAGTCATTCTACACTAATTTTCTATCTCAGCCTCAAAATAGTCTATACACGACTCCCGGTTGAGATATAATACAATCACATCAATATTACTCGCTACGATGTATAATAATTATCGCAATTTATTTACTACTTACTTAGTAAATTTATTCTATTAATATTAATCATTATCTCTCCCAATTAATATTTAATAATCACATAAATATTTAACTCAATTAAATTATGGCACGTGTGTAATTTAAAATAAACCGAATTAATTAAATTATAAATACTCAGAAATACAGGGTATTACATACTTCCCCCCTTACAAAGGAATTTCGTCCTCGAAATTTGGATAAGTTTGGTACTAATGGTCTCAGATACTTCCTCGAATACTATTAACATATTTCCAAAGTTGGGAACGTTACACTGTCCCCAGTACACCTTCGCTAACGGTACTTTTCAGTCCGACGGACTATACTCTACCACTCAAACTAGCGCAACACGTTACACTTCTTCCAAGAATATTCCAATACGTTGAGCCTATTTTCTACCGGCTATAATACTCTTAACACTAGGGAGAGGCCCAGACATCCCTAAGTGCCAAATCGCCCATTCTATTAGAACTCATTATTCCCTTTATGGGAGATATCTTCAATTATACCTGACTACTCATGTCAGACTTCTAAAGCTTCTTTTAGTTACGATGTAACTCTCTCAATATTCCTCCTCTGAACGAAGTAGTTTTCGATTATCTTTAAAAATCCACAATGTGCATTCTTCACATTCTCCAACACTTTAATCCAGCTTTCCGTCTACTCCTCGGTCTTTGGCTGATACACCTTGCTCACAATGTAACTTCATCTCCTCTAGTCTCATTCTAATCTATAACAACATTGTGATGCACCATGTGCCGGCACATTCCTTCTCTTTCGTCAAACAGAGGGTCCACTGCCCGAATAGGTAAATTTACCCCAAATTTGCCATACATTTCATCTTGGTCAACTAATCTCACCACTCAAAGGAAAAATGGTTGCCCACAACTCCTAAACTTAATTATTGAGAGCAATAACTTGATTTGGAGTCGGAATATAGACTCGAGAAGGTAATAAATTAATTAATGGGCAAACTAATTAAATTAGAGTCGGACCATAGACTCGAAAAAAATATAGGCTACTGCTATGGATTTTTGTACACGGTAAAGCCGGGATTAAAATTATATATATACGGTGTGTGATAGTATATATATATTGTGTTCTTATATATATATCAGTGATTAAAGATTTATTTAATTCACACACTCTAGTGCTGTCGGGGGAGGTTGCATGATATGGGTGAATCCCCTAGCTTGAGGAGTAGGGCGAGTATATCCCCAGGTCATAGCATCCATTTTTAGAGGTGGGGCATTGAGATTATGTCCTCATACTCGGGGAAATACGACCGCATCCATTACGTTTATTATTTAAGTTCCGATTCGATGGACTACAGTTGTCTTGGAACTCCAGGTGGGACTGAGTAGCTTGGACTGATAGCATTTTAGATAATACATCTTGTGAGGTATTACTCAGGAGGATAGATTATATATCACTGTTCTAAAAAACCCGCCTTAGCTCCGCCTAAGCTTAAGGCTTGGGCGAAACGCCCCGCCTTAAGTTTTTTACGCCTTATTCTTGGTAAAACCCTTAAGGCGCACTTTTTTCTATAAACAACAATGCTTTAGTGAAACGATATCGCCTTTTAAAGAATATTTTTACTAACCGGACCATTATTTCATCTAAAATAATCAAATAGTATCTCAATTTGCATATAAACAAACATATTTTTATGATATGTAAAATGTTAGTATTTTAATAGCCTTGTTATGGTTAACAAATATTAAAAAATATCAAGAAGGCCTAAACGCCGTTTCACGCCTTTTTACGCCAAGGCCCTCCTAGGCTTCTAAGGCTTAAGGCTTGACCTCCACGCTTCGATCACGCCCCGCGTTTTTTAGAACCTTGTTATATATATATATTCAACATATGTGTGAATGTTCTAATATAGTGTTATGTATATAATAGGAGAAATAATTATATACGAGTAATCCAATACATGGAGAAAAATTATATTTATTATATAACTTGTGTGAATGTTATATGGACTTAAAGGAAAGATGATTATTTAAGTTAAAGTGATAAATAAGTTATAGATCATATTTTAAACATACTCGGGTTAGAGTAGTGTGTCGGTGAAGAATTTTATCAAGAGATAGCTACGGGGTAGAGGACTAGGTGAGATATAAAGAAAGCATCAGGTGTGGAATTTAGTTGAGGGACGAGTCTGTCCTCAAGAGAGTGCGACACTGGATTAAATATGAAGAGCATTCATGCATTTGTAATTATTACAATTTAATCACTTGTTAAATATTTTCAAAATATTTTGGGTTCTAACCCTTGCTATAAAATATTTTCAAAACCTTTTAGGTGTCCAGCCACAGGGACATTAGGCTTGAATTAATTCCAGGGACTTGCAGCTGTAGCATGTGTGGATGTTGCAGGATTTGGATAAACGCATCTATTTTTCTATTCTTAGTGTAGGGATTCATATTAGTCTATTTTGAGCATATCGCTCTCAGTTTTATTTAGTTTCTTTTCAGATTGTATGGGATTTATTACTCTCTGTTAGTTGGTTGGTTTTGGATTTAGCCGGTGGTTTATTCGGCAAGACCTTCACTATTCTATGTGATGATTATTTTTATCAGCATTGGATGTTTTATATTAATTTCGCACCTATTTTGTCTTGGATTAATAAAGATAAATTTTGGCACCAACTTTTTGAATACTAGGTGGTTAGTAAGTTTTAAAAAGTTTTTGATAGTGATGCTAAGAATGAACAAATGAGATTCCTGTTTTAATTTGATATAGGACTGATCACCCGGTATTTTATTTGGCGGGGTGTCACAGATGGTATCAGAGCATCAGTTTCTAGTGTCCTTAGGATTCGTGCGGCTTTTCATGTTTCAGAATTTGCGTTCTTTGATGTAGAGCCTTATGATAGGATTGTTGTATTCTTTTACGTGCGCGTATTTACGTTCTTTCGTCGATTACTTTATATTTGATGGTGAACTCATACAATTCGATTCTCATTTCAGATGCTTCCCGAGAGAGAGCGAGCAGCCATGGATGAGGAGATGGAGGCTCAGCAGGAGCTAGAGGTGACACAGACATAGGCCCCATAAGGGTTGGAGACGATAGCTCAATGGCTGAGGTAGTGGCCCAGGCGGTTAATGGAGCTATGACAGTCTATTTTCCTCAGAATCTGCCACAATCGCAACTAGCACCAGATGTTCAGGCCCGTCCGAGGTCGTCAAAGTGGCAAATGGTTAGGGAACTTTTCAGAAGGGCCACCCTCCAGAGTTTCAGGGGAGCTCAGATGTGATTGAGGCATGCTAGTGGAGGAGAGAGATGCAGCGTCACCTACGCATGGTAGATTCCAGCGAAGTGCAGAAGAAAATGCTAGCCACTTTTAGGTTAGTGGGGACAACACTACAGTGGTGGGAGTCCATCACCATTATTAAGGATAGAGATTCAATGACTATCGAGGATTTTTGGGTGCGGTTTGACCGCAAGTACTTTCCTCCAGCAGTTGAGGCGAGATGAGGAGGAAATTTAGCGAGGTGACTCAAGGAGAGCGTACCGTGGCAGAGTACGAGGAGGAGTTCACACGTTTGGAATTTTTTTTACCGGATGAGGTGAATAATGAAGAAAGAAAGAAGGTGAAGTTCACGAATGGGTTAGCCTGGAGGATCAGGCATCATTTGATTGTAATCCCGCATTGGTAGCTTATACATATATCGTTAATGCAACGCTCTTACACTGTCAGGATCATCGCTTCCACATGAAGGGGAACAAGAGGGGAGTTGTATCTAGTCGGTCGGGCGAGGCATGAGGGGACGGTGATAGTGGGACCTCCCAACATCAGACAGTGGGACATCGGGGGCTGGATTCCCAACAGGGGAATCAGTCCAAGCGAGTTAGATCTGGGGGCTATCGATCGGATGGCTAAAACTGGTATTAAAATTTATTGGCGACATAATGTGTCCAGGGCCGACAGTTTAACCGGGTCAGAGGGTGATGTATCTCGTGTCGTGGGTGGAACCTTGTCATATGTCGAGGATCGCAGGATAAAAATGGGTCAGACGGCGAGTATGACAAGGGGAAGTGTTTTTGGTGTAAATCACCCATGACGGGAGGACCGTCAAATTTTTGGTGGAGAAAATCACCCGTGGCAGGAGGACCGCTATTATAATGTATTTTGGTGTAAATCACCCATGGCCGGAGGACCTCTATACCTAATAATAAAGTGAGAACAGATCATCCTGGTTAATTCAAACACATTAACATCGTGGGGCTTGGGTTAATTTAAAATAATATTTGTGTGGCACATTTAAACCCTGGGGGTACTTAGAAATTTATTGTTAAAGATTATAGACTTTCTTTTAATTAAAATATTCTATTGTTATGGTCGATATGTATAGCACTATTGTCTGGGTTCAAGGACCCTAATTGAAAGGAGTAGCCGGTATTCATGCTCAGGGCCTTGGCTCTGACACATGCGGTTACTAATATTTTAAGGGATTTAATTAGAATAGCTGCATAGAAATTATTGGAGATCCTTCGAAAGTGCAGCTGGAGCTATATTATTGTTTTAGTAGTTTATTTCTACTCCTATTCAGTCGTATTTATTATGAGACTATATTTGAGTTTTATTGGGCCATTCGGTTCCAAAGCTGTCTTAAAATTTCAGTTGGGTTTGATTTATTGTAATAATTGAGATATTCGGAGATTGCATGTGACGGACTTTATATCGCACTTTGGTGAGAAATAAGTTGGATGTTCTTAATATTTGGGATTGATTTAAAATATTTATCTTGTGGATTAAAATTTAATATGTCTCATATCTGTCGCATGCTAAGGATGATATTTAATTTATTAACTCCCGACTTAATTTGGGTGGCGACCGACGCTAGAATTTAGCGGGGTGTTACAAAAACTATACTTGATGGGTTGAAAAAGAGGTTGGATGATGCTAAAGAAAACTGGATAAATGAGTTGCATAGTGTTCTTTGGGCATATAGAACTATACTGAGAACAAATACTCGAGAGACTTCTTACATGCTTTCTTTTGGAACTGAGGTAATGGTACCAGTCGAGATTGGCCTGCCGACCCATAGAGTATTAAACTTTGACTCCCCCAAAAGTGATGTCATGAGGAGGTTGGATTTAGACATGATTGAGGAAGTTAGGGAGGACGCTGCACTTCGAATGGCTTCTTATCAATAAAGAACTGCTAGATTCTACACTAAGAGGGTCAAATCGACCAACTTGAAAGAAGGAGACTATGTCCTTAAGAAGGTCATCCAGAAGGAAAAGAATTTTGAAGAAAACTAGCAGGGTCCTTATCTCATCTCGACAATCGTTCGACTAGGAACTTATCCCCCGGAAACACTTGAAGGAGAAGAATTTAAGAATCCATGGAACTCCGACCACCTCAGGAAATATTTTCAGTAATTCTCTTACGTATTTGATGTAATTGTTTCTTACAGATTAATAAAATTATGATTTCCTACCAGTTATGCTTCATTTTTTGTGTTTCTTTTTTTGAAGTACAGTGATGTACATCCCCTAACAAACTATCAAACTTTTTCAACTTCAAATTCAAACTTTTCCAACTTTAAAATTTTTTTAGACTTCACATATGACTTCATCTTTGACAAGTCGCGAATAAAAAGTCCCTAAAACTTCATGACTTAAAGTAAAAAGTAAGGAGTTTTACTCGACCAAGTTAAATTCAGGAAAAACCGACAATCCTAATACACCTGGTCGCTAATGGTAACTAATCCAAACACTTAGCCATAAAAACGTTTTACCTATGTGCATTAGTATAACCTAAGGTCCTATAACTCAACTCACTACACCAAATCTTCCGAATTGTCACGGTCATTGACCTTGACAAGTTCAACTTGTCAAGGTCAATGACCATGACAATTCTGGGGGTGACAACTTTTGTTGTCACGGACTTATCACGGTCAATGACCGTGACAAGGTCGTTATACTTGTCACGGTCATGTCACGATCCTTTACCTTGACAATTTTATACCGTGACAAGCCCGTGACAATGGTTAAAAATTGTCATGGTCAATGACCGTGACAATTCTGGGCAGAATTGAAAAAAATCTGTTGGGCAGTATGGCCACTACTACTGCCCAGCAGTATATTTGTACCTGTTATAGCAACGTTGTACCTGTTTAAACATCATATATCCAAATAAAATAGAGATAATGCAAATATACATTCAAAATAGAGACAATATGCATCACGATATCATCCAAATATAATTCAAATGTAACAACTTAAACAATTCAATTCAAATAATGTCACTACATATCTGGTGTAAGGTTAACTCTAAGGAGGTGAGTAGGCCACACGAGATACGAATTGACACACCCACCAATATACATTGTGCCACAATTTTTACACAACCACAATAGGGAGTTCTCCTTCCCGGGTATCACATGCGTGACCAGCACCTTGGACTCGATGTCTTAAAGCGAACATCCATGAACTAGCATACCCTGAACGGTATTCGAGTCCCTCAACCCCCGCCCTATCCGCTGGACATTAAATATTTCCAGTATGAACATGCTCGGCCAACCAAGTGTCGACATCGGTCGATCGAAGGGAGCTAAATAGGGGAGTGGATCATCATAGTCCGCACATGTCGGCGATGAAGCAGCGAGGTTCACACCCTCGTCATCCTGCACCTCATCCTCCTGCACCTCGTCCTCCTTCACCTCCTCCTCCACCACCTTCTCCTTACCTTTCCCCTTACAGTTTTCGCCCAACGAACGCTTTATGAATGAGAACATATCTTGGACCGTCGCCTCCAAATGGGACAGCTTCGCATCATGTGAGTTCACCGTTCGAGTCACCCCCTTATCCTACCCTTGCGAGCAGTGCCAAACACTTGGCTAAGTGCGTCTCTGGACGAATATGCCTTATCGACGTCAGACTGCGACTCATGCACCTCCTTAAGCTTTGTCTGAAATGACAAAAAGCACATGATTAGTAAAATAAGTAAATTTAAAAATTGTAACATATAATTAACAAAAAGTAAACGTTGGATTACTTATAATCGTGGCCGCGACGCTCGGGGACACCTCCTTATCCTTCCCCTTCTTCGTCTTAATAACCACATATGTATCGAGCCTATGTGGCCTAACCCCAGGGCCACTCCCTGTCCCCAGAAATAAAATAAAGTAAAATTAGTATCGGCCCCGTAAAGTAAAATAATGCAGAATAATATATTTTTGTAATTATAGAAAAATTAAATCTTACCATCATCATATGCTCCACCTCGGCATAAGACGTACGGCCGGAGTAGTGTACGTCCATCTTTTTTGCCCGATTGTCCCTCCCCGATTGGCGAGATGCCAATTGTCGCTCCCCGATTGGCGAGATGCCAATTGTCGCTCCCTGATCTCATTGTCAATGAACTTTTGCCATTGTGCCAATGATATCGGCTCCTTCGGTAGGACGGATTCACGCATTCGGATAACGGACTCTCGTGTCTTCCCAAAGTATCGGGTCCGCATATTTTTTTTTCACATCTTGTGTTGCTCCCTCAACTACTCCAAGACGAAATCGTGTAGCTTTGGACCCAGGTTGAATTGTTCCTGTCTAATAAATACAATGTTAGTTGCGAATAAATATAAATATAATATATAAATTGAAATTGAAATATAAAATGAAATTGAAATCGAAATTGAAATATTCAGATAAATATAAATATAAATACATTACCTGTAGTGCCACCCAAATAGCTAACTTGAGCTCATTTGGCACCTCCCTCCAACTAGTGTACCTCGGGCCGATGATCGTCTTTACCAGCTCGATGGATCTCACTAATACCCCGTCTTGTTATCGATGACCATTCCCAATTTTCCATATTTGGGGAGCCTAGGGGCCGAGGAGCCCTCGTCGCCTCCGCTACCACCAAGCCCAGATGACATCATCATAACCAGCATCATCATCCTCGTCTTAATACCTGAAGGAGACATTTGCTGTAAAAAAATGTTGTTATTAGTACAAATCAAAATGAATTAGAAGAAAACGTGAGAATATGTACAATTACTACAAATCCAAATGAATTATTACTGTTTAACACCTCAATTCTGAATTTCAAAACAACAACATCTAGCTCATAATATGTATAATTACTAAAAATTCGAAACATTCCCACCCCCACCCCTACTGCCCACACACACACACACTACACAACAGTGAAAATGACAAAGTGCAAATCAATTAAAAGCACCAAAAATGGATTGATAAGGTACAAATTGGAATATTTATTAGAAATTGAAAAATTGTTTCAAATTCGGGTTATCATAAAAAATGAATTGATATTCGGTAGGAGCAGCCAAGTCATTCACACTACTATTTAGATGCTTTGGCGCATGTAGGACAATTGACCACGACTCGTTGTTGATATACTCCGAGTAAAACACTTGGTTAACCTTTTGAAATGCACAAACAAACGACTCATCGCTCACGTGGTCGTTGCTCTTCAACTTGGACAAGTCAACCATGATCAAATTGGTGACATGATCAACTTTATAAGCATTTTTATCCTCAACTCTTACCCAGTCACAGTAAAATACATTTTTATGCTTGACATTCTTAAATTTAGGATTCTTACCTGGCATATTAGGGCCACATTCAAAAGATTTACTTTCAATTTATGAACCTAAAAGTTGTCTCGGCGGTAGCCTATGTTCAACCCCGCCCAATAAAAAATTGGAACCTTTCTCAAATCTGAAATTATGAGCCGGGGGTAAAAACCTCCTATGGCAATGGTATATATTTTTTGAGCTAAAGGATAGATGAAGAGATTCAGTCTCCCCTACACAAATAGGACACCCAAAATAACCATGTACTACATAACCGGATAATGTCCCATAAGTTGGAAAATCATGAATTATCCACATCAACATAGCTTTCAGCATAAATTCTTCTTTTCTAAAAGAGTCAAATGATTGCACACCCACTTCCCACAACTCATTTAATTCTTTTACCATAGGAGCCAGGTAGACGTCGATGTCATCACTTGGTGCCTTTGGCCCAGTTATCAACAAAGACATCATCGAAAATTCACGTCTCATACATTGTGAAGAAGGGAGGTTGAGTGGGTCTAGGATCACTGGCCATACACTCTGATTGGTGCTTATATTTCCAAATGGATTGAAACCATCTATTGATATAGCCAAACGAATATTGCGCTGTTCTCGAGCAAAATCGGGATACTCATAATTCATCCTCCTTCAGGCTGTAGAATCAATAGGATGACGCATGAGATTACTCCCTACTTCTGCCCTAGCATGCCAAGTCATTGCCTCCTCTATCCATGGTACTGTGAAAAATCGCTTTAATCTAGGCCCAACAGGAAAATATTTCAACACTTTTTGAGGCACTTTTAAGCTTGTGCCTTCCTTACTAGTAGATTGGACATATATAGGTTCATCGCATACCGGACAACGATCGAGATTTTCATACTCCTTTTGGTATAGTATGCAGTCATACACATAAGCATAAATCAATTTATACTTTATTTCCACACCTTTCAAACTGTTCTTCATAACAAGATAGCTATTTGGAAGCGTATTCTCCTTGGGTAGTAACCCCTTCACCCATTTCAGAATTCCTGTCACGCTATTGTCAGACAAACCGTACTGAATCTTTAAACTGTGCAAACCAACCATGGCATGTAAAGTTGTTTGATCTTTCTCACAGTAAGAGTATAACGGTTGGGTTGCCTTAAATTTTAAACTTTGGTAGTCATCGTCAAGGTTTATCGTGATATCTTCACGAGCACTTGAACCTTGTACATCATCAGTAACCTCATTCTCCTCTTCTTCATAAACTCCGTACGCATCATCAACTAAATCCTCTAACGTATTATGATCTACGTCGTCCCCTTCTACATCTATCCTACTTGTTGAAGGTTGTTGTGAAGGTTGTTCGGGGACAAAAGGAACTTTCAATTCACCGTGAAAACTCCAAAATTGATAACTATCATGCATACCCCATCTTAACAAATGTAGTTCAACTGTTTTTCACTCAAACACCTTACCATTCTTACACCTAGCACACGGACATAGTAACTCTTCATCATTATGACATCTCTTTGCATATTTCACAAATTCATTAGCACCTCTGCGAAACACATCCCCCATTCTATTTGTCTCACCCATCCACTCTTTGTATTTCAGATATCCCTTCACAATTACCACAATTAATCACCTATTAAAGGTAAGAAGCGTATATTCATGGATTAGTATAAACAAAACATAGATTTATAGTATGTTTTATTTAATTATGTCTTATTTATATTCTATTCTTAAATTTCAAATTCAAATTTAATTTATAATAGAAATTCCTATTTCCTCCATCTCCTCTAAAGGGTGAGTGGTCTTATCCCATTCAAGACCGCATATTTCTGTAATATACTTAACAACTCATGCACATTGTTACGATTTGAGAAAAATTCGACAGCATATCCCCGTAGTTCTCCAAGTACACGATGTAGATTGGCAAGTATGAGTGTTATTTCAATTGATCAATTGAAATAACAGTCACACTTCTCAATCTAGTATGTACCCACAGAACATTAGGATACGACTGGAGAACTTCCTCCAAAAGTAACAACTTTAAGCCACTAAGAATATTATTATACAGAAATTATGCAGTCCCAAACTGTCCAAACGGGACAATTTGAGAGATCTCATTACAGGGGTAATGACTCTCGAACGGGTCTAAGGGCTATTGAATGCGTACGCATAAGAACTAGAAGGCTAGAATCTATGCGCACTATATGTAATTTCAAGTATATATATTATTCGTTATATAAAGTAATTTTAAATAAAAGTTGAAAAATCCCACCCCCATATGGACAATAATCCAGTGGCCGTGCCACTTATAAAATTAACCAACCCAACATCGATCCACTATAATCCAACCGCAATGGAAACAACAAATGTGTATCCCGTACTCCTTCTAATTCATCTACTCAATTAATTCTTTTCATCAATTAAACTAACAATTAAAGTATACAATTATTAATTTACTAATTTAAAATGAGGGGAAATCTTACTTTCATATATTAATTTACTAAAAAAATCAATAATCAATCAATTCGTTTACAAGGGACAGTACTTGCATATGAGGGAAAATATCTAATAAACCAATCAAAATTTAATAAAAAAAATTAACAAGCCCCACCCCCGTCCCATTTCCTCTTGCCCCACCCCCACCCTCATCCCCCCCTCCCCACACACATGCACAAACACACACACACACACGCACGTAGCCCCACCCCCCGTCACACCCCCCGCATCATTTCCCCTTCCCTCATATACGCACGCGCGCACATACACACACACACACGCGCAGCCCTACCCCCTGTCCCACCCCCACCCCCTTCCCCCACCACACACACACATAACCCCTCCCCCTCCCCACCCCCACCACACACACACACACACGCACATATACACACACACACACACATACATATACAAATGGAAGAGAGAGAGAGAGAGAGAGAGGGATAGCAGCGCGTAGAGAGAGAGAAAGTGGAGGAAAACAAAGCGGTGGGAAAAAAATGAGGGAAAAGGGTTTTTTGCTGCTAAACTTGTCACGGACATGTCACGGTCTTTGACCGTGACAATATTATAAGAATTGTCATGGTCATTGACCGTGACAAAAAATACATTTTTTTTGTCACGGTCAATGATCGTGACAAGTGTGGCCGGCTAAAGGGTGCCAGTTTGGCCTTTTTGGTGTAGTGACTTCATAACTTGACCAGATAGAGATCAATTAAGTAGGTTCGTTGGTTGCATAGCCCATACACTAATCAAAAAGCTTAATTAGGAATAAAAGACTAAAGTAAATGGATAAACATGTATGCAAAAAACAATATTTTTATTCCATCAAACTTTTATACAATCGAAAATAAGCAAGAAAAATAAATTTATTCTATGGGACATTTTCCTTTAGCCTTGTCTATCCCAGCAGGAGTAACATCAAGAGTATTGGGCAGAGTTGTGGTTCTAAAATCTCTCAACCTGTTATGACCACTATTGTTCGACTGATCCAACATATGAGGGGGGGCGAATGTAATCATCTTCACCATGAAGACCATAATCCCCTAAGTATTTTCTCACTAAGTTCTAGGGAACGGCGTCAGTCAGAATCCACTCGGAATTAATTCTGAGTGGAGGGTCGGGATAATCCAACATGGCTGGATCATGCCAATGCCACAATTCACTCTTGTCATCCACCTTCAATAATCCCAGCACGTGCAACCAACCCCATTTATACCCTTTTCAGCGAGATTGCTCCAAATGGTCGTCTATATGAGTTATATCCTCATCATAACCATCCATCAATACAACTTTGGGTTGTTTATGGAAGTGAAAAGTTAGTTGGTCCACTTGGTCTTGGAGCTTTTTGATGGTTTTACCTTTATCTTTTAACAACGTTGCCTGGTCGACTAAGGTTTTCTTCGTTCTTTCTTCATCCTCAGTTGGTCGAGCAACAACCACCTGTCTAGAAGACTGGCCGAATTTGGTCTTCCTCTTCTTCAAGTTTTCTAACTCCTCCAACAACTTGGCATTTTTAACCTCCAGAAAATAAGCACCTTCGCTTGACACCACCTCAACTGTTTTTTTTTCAAGCTCTCCAACTCATTCCTTAAATTTTTATTCTCTTTTTTAAGAAAGGTAGAAACTTCTCGAGCACTTTTTACCTCACTATTCAACACGAACTCTTTCTTCTTTAAGGCAGGTGTGATCTCTTGTAGTTTCTTGTTAAAGCCCTAACCAGTACTTAATGCCTCATATTTGGCCTCATAGTTAGAATGTAGTAAAGCTCGAGAAAGGTTATAATCATCCTGAAGCTGATCAATCATCTCATAGTATGCTGCATTATTTTCCACAACCCTATCAAATAGACAATGCAGATGCACATAAGCTTCTTTTACTTGGTCAGATGCATCTCGGCCGAGCAACCCCTCCAATTCAGTCTCAGTCAAACTTAGATGACCAACTCCAAACAAGCTTTTGCGACGTCTTAATAGGTTAGTCTCAATAGAGATTATTTCATTTTTCCTGACAGTAAACTAAAAAGCAATAGTATCAGAACAATAAGTCTAACCAATCAAAATGAATAGGCATAATTAAAGGTAGAAGATAACAAGTTGACTAAAACAAACTTTCCATTCATCACCAAAAGATGTGTTATGAAGGATTATTCCATTACAAAGCCAAAAAACAGAAATAAAAGCAAATATCAAATGAAAGGAGAAACGGGATAAGAACGATTCATCATACTTGGAGAAATTTACTCCTTATTGGTGTCCTTTATTGTTGCCTATGGGAGGATGGACTCATTCCCAGATGTAGGTGTTAGAGAGGATTCACTTGTCACCTCTTCATTATTAATCTCCTTGTCCAAGTTATGAGGGTAACCAAGATCATAACTCTGAAACAAATTAGTGTCAGCTGAGGTGCTGACCTCCTTCAAGGCGGAAGTCCATCCATCCTTGAATGACACCTTATTCTCGTACTCAATTTGGATAGAAGCTACAGTAAAGGCCTTATCCCATCCCCTGTTGAAGGCATATTCCTTATCTTTTTTGTATTGAGCCTTAAACTCCAGAAACTTCTTCTTTTCAAGAGTTGCCTCCCCAGCCGAGCTAATTGCTTTGTCCTCGATAACCTTCACTTTGTCCTCTTTAGACTTCACTTTATCTTCGGTAATCTTTATTTTTTCTTCTACCGTGGTTTCCCATCTTCAGCCAGCTTTAACTTCTCTTGCCATTGATTTTGATCCTTATCAAAAGCCTCCTCATAATCCTTTAAGGATTTTTTCAAACCTTCAAAGGCCTCTTCTACATCAGTTGATGATGTCCTTAGCTGGTCATATCTAATCAACAACTAGTCATAGTCGACCAAAAATTGCAGAACAAGACAACAACAATAAAGTTACTATCATGTATACTGAAAGGAAAATTATGGAAAACATACAAAGGTATAAGAACTTTCCAAAGACAAATTTTAATTCACCCTCTCCAACAGTCGGGCTCTGGATAAAGGGAATGCAGATAACCTATCTGTTGGCAAAACTCCAACACCAATAAGTCCCCTGACAAGCCCAGGGTTCACTACCACGGAGGCCGACTCAACAGCAACTTGATCGGTAGAAGTCTTTTGGACCAGTTCTTATAGTTGGTCCTCTTTAAACTTCTTGAATTAAGGCTCAATGGTTTTAACCTCCTCAACATTAAGAACCAAGGGTCTCTTGTTAGCAGCTGTGGACTTTTTAGTTGGTAGGGAAGACAGGCCAACCAACAAGCTAGGTACACTTTTTTTCCCATCTCGGCAGTAGGTGAGGTCTGGATAGCAGTGATGTCAAAGGACTCAAAAGAAGATGAAGTCCCTCCAAGTGTTATCTCCTTGTCTATTCCAAAAGACTCAATAGCAAAAGATATGGAAGCAGGTTCCTTGTCCAGCGTGATTGGAGCTTTGGGAATAACTTCAATTGGTCGGGCCATAAAAGATGTAATGGAGCTTTTATACTTCAACAAGACAGAAGCTGCCCTGTGGTGCTCTTCCAGTACTCTTTGGTGAATTGACCACATGAGCTTCAATTCGTCCAACTTCACCTCACCCTCCTTAGGACAATTCTTTTCAATTTCCTCTGCAAAAATAAAATATGAGTCGTTAGTTGGGATATCATCAAATAGTTAGTAGGCATTGAAGAAAAATAAAATTCACGTAGTTAAACCAACCTATGCCATGTCCTTCCTGGGGGCATTTAGGACCAGTTTATTTTACCCCCTCAGAAGGGGGGGGGGGGGGCATACTACCAGTTCTTCACCACTACTCCGTAATCCCAATAATCTTTGTTGGAATCCGGTATATTAACTACTAATGCCCTATTGGCCTGTCCAGTCTTTGTTCCCCATTTATAACAATACATCAGCTCAGGAATCCTAATATGGGTCCCATGAATTCTATTTAAGCGATGGACCTCGTTTACTACCCTCTAAGTATTGGGGGATACTCTAGTAGGGACCACATCAAAATACTAATAGAATTCAAGAAACATGTGATTTGGAGGGAAAGTTATTCCACACTCTGTAATAAATAAAGTAGGGATCCAATGACCCTTATTAAGTTATAATAAATCCACAAGACCTTCCACCAATTTTAAGGAAACCCAATTGGGAATTTTTCGCTTTTTCCTAAACTTTGCTAAGGAGTCCTCATCCAAAATGTACACTATTGTTTAAATGAAATAAAAGAAGGGGATATAAAAGAAACAAATCTTATAGAATTTGTTACAGAACAGCAAGGAAGGAGCGACAAAGGAAAAGCTCGAAGAAATAAAAATTGCTTGAGTGCAAATGTTAGAGATGAGAAAAAATGGGTGGAAAGTCTCGTTCTTTTATAGCTTAACTCAAAAATTGAGAAGTAATGATTAACTGAACCAACGATTGAACTCACGACGATCGCACAGTTCCTAAAGGCACAAAAAGACTAGCATACCATTTGGTGGTTCGTTATTTTTCAAATTATCGACAAAAATTCCACCGTGTGATGTACTGGTGAAAAATTTACAAGTACAGGAGGTCACCTGCTGACCATCGTCATACTGGAGCGCCGAGCAATTTTTTAGAAGGAACCCTCTATCATTTCAATAAAATATCAAGCATGGAGCATTGGAGGCTATTATTGTGAGTCAAATTATTCATGCCACGTGGACCTATGATATTGGGACACATGTCCTCATAAGTTACATCTCAATAATCCATTTATACTTGGTCGACCCCAAAACTACTTAGTCGGCATACCGACAGACCAACTGAAGAAGATGAACCATTGGGAAGAAGAAATTTCACTCACATGGGAATCATCAAGGGACATTCCACGCGTGCCTTGTAAGATAAATAGTCTCATTCATTATGTACGGGTGTAAATGCCTAGATATATATATAAAGGCATTCAGCCCCTTGGTTTCCATAACCCCTATAAATATCTCATTTCCCTTAGCTCAAGGGACAAGTCTAATGTGCATAAGTAAGACTATCTAGAATTCTATGTAACTACCCTCAATAATAGTACCATAACAGTGGATGTAGGCTTTCTTTAAGATAAAACACTTCAGAAACCTTAGTTGTCTTTTATTATTTTCATTTACATCACTCATTTAATTATCTGTGATCACAAAATTGGTAAATTCTATAGAAGATAAAATCTCTACCAATTTTAGACATCAATAATTATATAAGAAGTTGTATCCATTAAACCCGTCTCCCACGTGATTCTAGTGCTAACAAAATAATTTGATGCTTTTGTGTCGAACAATACCTGCCCCAGGTGCCAACGGATGGGAAGCATACCCTCTACTACTGGCGATAAAACTGGACCATGAACGTTATAAACATGCCCAAGCTATAACTGCCCCTGCGGAGGCGACAATACTAGAATTGCTGGTGGGGTTGGAAGTTGTGGTAGCTGATGCCCCCGTTGAGTGTCCTGCTACTGACCCCTACTCTATTCAGGCATGCACATCGCATGTGGGCATGCTCGCCATATACAAAATATCTGCCCAGAAAGTTTGTCGGTCTCTGGCCCTGGCGAGGCTTCCCCTATCGCTAGCCCTATTGGCCCTGATATCCCCGGTCCTGGTGGCCTCCGATCTAATTCCTTTGGCCCTTGGAAGAACGTTGTTGGATTTGATGGCTAACCCACTATTTCTGGGTCTGAACCTCTTAGGCGAGTCCCCCTGCTGGGAACCTTGCTCATGCTGCCTGCCCTATTAATGCGGTTCCCCGCCACCCCAGTCTTTTCTTGTTGGCTCGACTCTCTTGTCCTCTTCACTCCCCTCAACTGGAATAGATGATCCTGGCAGTGTAGCAATGCGACATTAATGACATTATATAAGTTATTTATATCGGGTTCCCCACCAGATGCTAGCGGATCCTTTAAGTTAGCTCGTCTATAAACTTCAAAGTTCTCTTCTCATTAGCGTTCATCTCATTTTAGCAAAAAGTTTGACAAGCAAGTGAACCCCTCCTCGTACTTGGACACTATCCTCCTTTTCTGTGTGAGGTATAGAAATCTCCTCCTCATCTCTGTCTGTATAGCTAATGGAAAAAACTTATGGTTAAATCCCACCCAAAACTCCATAATCGTCATATAATCTCTCTCCTCTGATGTGGTGACTGACTCCCACCACTGTAGAGCTGCCCCAACTAGCTTAAAAGTAACTCGTACCCGCTTCTGAGTATCGCTGCACTCGACCATACAAAGATGCCTCTGGATGTCCTTCTTTCATTAGCTAGCTATAACTATGTCTGCACTTTCCTGAAACTTCGGTGGATGGCCCTTCTGAAAGGCCTCCCTGACTCACTCACACACTAACAGTAACATGTGAGTTTGTACTAGTACAACCACTGATGGTTGTGGTTTTACTTGAGGTAAGTGTTGCGCTATGCATATCATGGTAATGTTAAATGCCCATGTTACTATGGTTGCGACCTCTACTGCAGTCATAGTCCCCTGAGTTGCCTCCAGCACCGGTTGAGCCTCCATTCTGCTGCCCTCCTCGCTGTTTGAGTTGCTCTCCCTCTCCTGGTGTTTGGCTTCTAAAACCAAACCAAAATTATATGAGATTCCACTTAAATATATGACAGTAGTAGAAAAAATGTAAATGTGCAATATGAAATAACAATCCTAAATACATGGCTCTATATCAAAGAAACGCAACGCTGACAACGTAACAAGTTCGAACAAATCCTAAGGACGTTAAAACCAGATGCTCTGATGAGACCCCGCCTAATCTAATGCCGGTTGATCAATCCTTTATTAATTCAACAACAATCCTGTATGATTTAATTCTGAGAATGCGTGATATTGAAAAACTTCGCAAATTTCTAATTTGGCAAACTTATTAAATTTCAGCCCCTAAATATGCATCTAAAGTGCGTGTGTGTGTCAACCCATAAACAAATAAATCATGTGACACCAAGTTAAGGAAAAATCCCCGCAGGGCAAAACCTTTTATTTCACTATAAAGAGTAAATCGCAACTTACAAGATTTACAATGAAATACAACAATGAATCCACACGCAGCGAACCCACATGAACCTCAGTCCAATCAGCAAAGGAAGAACCGCAGCACTCCTCAATGACACGCAGTCATAACATTTCGTAGAGACTCCCTCGGCAATGACACGCAGCCCTCGGTTGCAAAGTTCTCTCCACAAAGATGAAAAATACACAAAGCTTGTGTTCTAGGGTTCCAAAAAGATTCACAATGGTATGGCAAAGTTGTGAATCAAACATGAGTTAGGGAACTCAAAAAGGGTGAAGACTTGGAGTATTAGGACTCTGGATTTTATCTTTGAAAGTCTTAAGAAAACCAACCTCCGAACGTGGTTTTAGTAGGAAGTCAAAACCCTAAAAAATCTGAATCACGATCTGTTTGTGATTATCCTCGTCGGATCGGTCCGGTCCCTTTAGGCGGATCGGTCCGGTGACCTCGGATCGGTTCTTTTTCTGAAAACGGATCCATCCGGTTGGCATCGGATCGGTTCGACATTTTGGCTTCATCGGTTCGTTATGGATCCGGGGTATACTGGCCTCAACTCAGCAGGCGGATCGGTCCGGTTCCTTTAGGCGGATCGGTCCGGATGAGCCGGATCGGTCCGGTCAGGTCTGTTTCCCCTGATTCCTTTTTCTCCTTTTGATATTCGGATCCGTTGATGAGCATATGATTCTTGAATTTCCTCAACGGTGTAACGGCGTATGACATATACAATGTTAATGGACAAAAATGTCCTTACAAATCTCCCCCTATGTCTATGCCGGTACATACATAAAAACAAACATCCGAATTATCAAGTAAAAGTGCCTATACAAATCTACCCTTCCATGAACCCAAAACTGAAAGAGTACAAGTGAATAAGACTGCATCGTTTGATCTTCAAATCTTCAGGAATCTCAACGCTTTTCTCATCAGGGTGTGCAATTCAGTTATCAAAGTAGTACCTACACACATGAGACAAAGCAAAATACCAAGTGACATATCGAGTTTGAAATGAGATAACATATATACCAATTTATGAACAACTCAAAATTTCAAATCTCCCCCATAATTCTTTCTCCCCCTTTTTATGATGTCCCCAAATAGACAAATGAGAGAAATAAATCAAATGATCAAGTACCGGGGTGACACAAGGCATAAAAGCACACCATGAATGAACATAAGACAACCAAGTCGGTGATAGCGTAAAAGAATGGGTGTGATCAAAATTCGATAGGAAAATCAAAGCATACAAGCATGACATATGTGCACGATGAATATTGGATATTCCTAACGAATGAACTCAAATGCTTCCTTTGGTGTAAAAGAGTGGAAATATAAGATATTGACTATATCAAATCTACAAATCAAAGCTCAAAGTGATTTCTACACCAATAACGTCCAAAATGTTTTTCATGCTTTTTCAGGACTATCAAGGAAGTGCAAACCCGTTTTTCTCATTCTCCAACCAAACTCCCTCAGATATATTTTGAATAGAGGTATACTAAATTCTCAAACTTTGGAGAATAGATGGTGAAACCTACAATGGCCCATATTTGGCATGAATTTCTTTTTATTGCCTTATCAATTTTTTCGGGCTCTTTTAACCTCTTAGGACCTCGGATATAAAAATACCTCCATTTTTTAGGTCCTTTGTAACGGTGGCTTTTGCGCAAAGGATAAGAATCAACTTTCGCAGCCCCTCCCCGTTATGCAAAAACACACAGTCTCACCAAAACGGTTTTTACATGCATTCCAATCTTGTCAAGTTTTATCGCATATTGTACATTGTATAGACAGAATTGAGATAGAAACACTCAAGCCAATATGTGATAGACAAGTGCAATAATCAAAATAGCAGTGCATGTGTGCAATAAAGGATATAGGAGTCAAGCATGTAGAAAATATCACTAATTACATCTCAAGGACTCCAATCAATGTTAAGCACATGGATGAAATGATGTAGCCTCTCAAATCTCTATCAAGCAGTCACATGGATATATGAAGTGAAGTTGTGACTTGGCTAACTTAAATGCTCATCCATAAAAGGTGCAAAAACAGAAAAATCTTTTTGGCCCTTTTTCAAAAAATATTATCAAAATAAAATCTTTTTGTATTTTTCAAAATTTTTCAAAACAAAAATATATACAAAAATGATACATATTAGCAATAGGCAAACAATGACATCATGCAAATCATCCTATGCTAGTAAGCAAGTCAAACCTCAATCATTAGGTGCGGAAGGGTTTTCCAAAGGTGGTGACAACTTATGAAAAACCTCCATCAGTTCTTGTGAAGTTTTGACTAAAAACTTAACTTGCTCTCCTAAATGTGCAAACTCTCTCATGTAGTCTCCGGGAGCATGTAAAGTATCATGTGTGGGTGCATGTGTGCCAGAAACACGTGTAGAAGCAAAACGTGACACATACCCCAACTTAAAGCAAAATTCCCTAAGGTGTCCTCTCCTTTTGCAATGTGAGCAAACATAAATGGGCCTAGGAACACCTTTCTCAAAAACTCTAGGACGCACTTTCCTAAAAGGAATGGGACGCCTAGGTGGGTTAGGGTGAGATACATGTGAAACTGTCACTAAAGTGGGAACCGGCTCGGGTGCTAATTGGGAAGAAGAAGCACCGTCATGACTTATTCCTAACTTCTCACCTTTACCCTTAAGAACCACCTTTTCAACCTTCTTAGGTGCGTTCTCAAACTTGACTTTGACCACCCTGGCACGTTCGAGATCACTCTCGAGTTGGGATACACGTGTCATCAGACTAGACAACGTGTCGGCCAAATCACACTTCTCCTTTCTCAAAGCCTCCTTCTCTTTCTCCAAATCTAAAACCCGACGACCTAAATCCCTATTATACTTCTTTGTTTTCAAGGTCTCGGTGTACAAATCTCTAAAAGCTTTTTGGAGCTCACTTTCATCTCCACTCTCTCTTTCACTTTCTCCCTCACTCGAAGAACATGAATCACTATTATCGCTTTCGTGTGCACTTTTGTGAGACAAACTGGGTGTGCTTACACGACTAGAAAAGGCGACAACCATCCCATGTCCTAAACTTTTATCCGACTCATCTCCCTCATCATCACTAAGTGTGGCAGGCATGGCTACTTTCTTCCCTTTCTTTCTAAGCCAAGTAGGACACTCAAACGACTTATGTCCTTTACCCTCACATTCAAAACAGGTGATGTTCTCTAAATCTTCCTCACACTCCTCATCAGAGTCATTCCTCTCATTACTTTCCTTGGCCTTTCCTTTCCTTTTATTTTTCTCAAAAAAATTCTTTTTATTGGAAGAATTATTTCTTTTCATGTTGAGAAATTTTTTAAAGTTTTTTGCAAACAAGGCCTTATTATCAAAATCAACATCTTCCTCAGAATCAGACTCACAAACTTTTTCTTTCTTTTTCTTAAAATGAGTCTTTAAAGCAATACCATTATCCTTAGCCTTAATGGTTTTAGGAAACATGTCAATCTCATAGGTTTGAAGATCTCCTACAAGTTCTTCCAACTTAAGTGATTTCAGATTTCCCAACGAGTTCAAAACAATGACTTTAGGAATAAAGTGTTTTGGAAGAGATCTCAAAATCTTTTTAACGACACGCGTGTTATCAATCACCTCACCCAAATTAAAACTAGTGTTAACAATGTCCGACAAATGTGCATAAAATTCATCAAAGCATTCGGACTCAGATATGGTGATAGTCTCAAATTGGGTGGCCAGATTTTGTAATTTAGACTCTTTAACAGCGTTCGTACCCTCATGTGTCAGTTTCAAAACATCCCAAGCCTCCTTAGACGTGGAGCACGTCATGATTCGGCGATACTCATCAGGAGTGATAGCACCAGAAATAGCACTCAGACCACGGGAGTTAAAATTGGACAACTTATAATCATCCTCAGTCCAGGCTGACACGGGTTTTAGAGAGGTGATGTTATTAACAGTGACCGTGGGAGGAGTCCAACCATTTTGGCAAAGCAACCAAACCCGCTCGTCAATAGATTTTAAAATCGATTTCATACGAGCTTTCCAATAGGCATAATTAGACCCATAAAAAATAGGCATCTGATTATATAAGTGCTCCATAAGAAAAAATTGCGAATATTCACAAAACTGATTTTTCAAAAAATCAATATCACACGATTTTGCGGAAAATAGGAATACGCAATAAATTAGCGTAACCCGCTCTGATACCAATTTGAGAATGCGTGATATTGAAAAACTTCGCAAATTTCTAATTTGGCAAACTTATTAAATTTCAGCCCCTAAACATGCATCTAAAGTGCGTGTGTGTGTCAACCCATAAACAAATAAATCATGTGACACCAAGTTAAGGAAAAATCCCCGCAGGGCAAAACCTTTTATTTCACTATAAAGAGTAAATCGCAACTTATAAGATTTACAATGAAATACAACAATGAATCCACACGCAGCGAACCCACATGAACCTCAGTCCAATCAGCAAAGGAAGAACCGCAACACTCCTCAATGACACGCAGTCATAACACTTCGTAGAGACTCCCTCGACAATGACACGCAGCCCTCGGTTGCAAAGTTCTCTCCACAAAGATGAAAAATACACAAAGCTTGTGTTCTAGGGTTCCAAAAAGATTCACAATGGTATGGCAAAGTTGTGAATCAAACATGAGTTAGGGAACTCAAAAAGGGTGAAGACTTGGAGTATTAGGACTCTGGATTTTATCTTTGAAAGTCTTAAGAAAACCAACCTCCGAACGTGGTTTAAGTAGGAAGTCAAAACCCTAAAAAATCTGAATCACGATCTGTTTGTGATTATCCTCGTCGGATCGGTCCGGTCCCTTTAGGCGGATCGGTCCGGTGACCTCGGATCGGTTCTTTTTCTGAAAACGGATCCATCCGGTTGGCATCGGATCGGTTCGACATTTTGGCTTCATCGGTTCGTTATGGATCCGGGGTATACTGGCCTCAACTCAGCAGGCGGATCGGTCCGGTTCCTTTAGGCGGATCGGTCCGGATGAGCCGGATCGGTTCTTTTATCTGGGCCGGATCGGTCCGGTCAGGTCTGTTTCCCCTGATTCCTTTTTCTCCTTTTGATATTCGGATCCGTTGATGAGCATATGATTCTTGAATTTCCTCAACGGTGTAACGGCGTATGACATATACAATGTTAATGGACAAAAATGTCCTTACAAATTCTTAGCACCATTGTCTAAACAAGTAGTATAAGTATAAAACCAATAAAACCTTACATCAAAAGAAAAATGACAGGATAACAGATAAGCATGAATATAAATAACGTAAATCGAATAAACCATCAGTTACGATAAATAGTAATCCAACATAACATAATATTGAGAATTAAATAAATATATGACATGAATGAAAAGTCCTATCTAACTACGAGCAACAAACCCAAAAGAAAAACTGAAACTGAAACTGAATCTTATCTAGATAGAAATGAGCTGAGGCGGCTACAATCAATCTCATAGCATCCACAGCTACTGCTCGCAACAATACAAAAGAACTAACCCTGATGTCTCTGGTGTTACACACCTATGGTTTTGAAAACAAAATATATTTGTCAGCGGTTCAAAGCCCGAAAAACATTTGAAAATATTTTGCATGTATTCAAGTGCTTTAAATAAAAACGTGTAGTGTATTACCTTCATAATTAACTTACCAGTCGCACTCACACGAGACACATTCTCACCTCTCATCTATGGTGCGCACTTAACACATTCATTTTATTATCTTAATCATTCTACACAGTCTAACTAGGACGATAACCGCTATCATAACCCATCCCGCTAATAATTACCATTAGCCAAAAATATACTACCCTTACTAGGTATACTATTGCAAATAATTACATAGCTATACATGTGCTATAAATAGATACACACACAATATTTCATATACACATACATATATATCACTTACTATATACGTATATATTGCATCTCCAGAGCTTGGACCTCACGGATGCATCCCTCATGTGGTATCGGGCTCTAGGTAGACCACGTACCATAACTGGGCCACCGGGTCGAAATCTCACCACCGAACCCAAACATAAACACAAAACAACGGAGGCGATCATAAACATATGTCCGGGGGTCACAACCATACCACATCGCACCCAATCGGTCTCCAAACCAACACATATTCTCACACATGGATAGTGACCATGCAACAATACTATGACCTGGTGAATCAATCCAACACTTGCTGGTCAATGCGAGGGTGGACTGCCCATTACGCATAAAATCCTAACGATATCACTACCGAGTAGGTATGTTAAAAACAAATACACAAATATATATATATATATATATATATATATATATATATATATATATATATATATAGGTATGTATGTATGTATAAGTTAATAATAATACGTATATTTATAAAGTACTGACTACGTATGAAAACCCCACAACGTGCTGGTTTATCAATTTTGAAGTCCGAATTGACTTCCCGATTTTCCATTTAAGTCTTCACTCACTTGAAATCCGATTCGTCTCACTTGAACCCATTTAACCAGTGGCCTAAAACACGTACCAACCCCTGAAAATGTTCCCGGTAATCCCAATCCAACCCGAAAGCCCATACACCCATTTATCAAACATTAATGGGTCAAAACAACGTGCAAAAAAATTGAGACATGCCAGGAAACCAAACTGATTCGCTGGCAGACTGAACTGGCTCAATCAGTGAATCGATTCGCTCCCCTGGCAAATCGATTCGATTTGCTGGGCTGCCCTTCATCTTCAACCTCGGATTTTCACCTCCCAAACCTTTCAATTGAGGTCCCAAGCCTCCTAAAATCATAAATTAACATCCCACATTAATAATTAATCATTCCAGAAGTATTTTAACATCAATTTAATCCTGAATCCAACATCAAAACTCAAGGATTCCTAATCATTAATCTAACTCATTTAACTTAGAATTAATTAATCTTTGAATTTGGTGATCTAACTCCTTGTCAATGTTCTTCATGTTCATAATCATAAACTCATATTAATATCACAAACTTCTCACTTATTTATTATCAATTATGATCATAAGTTAATCACAAATCAATTCACTTTGATTAATCTCCCAAGGGTTCATCTTAAAAAATCCCAGAGTAGTTAATAATTAATTATGAACGTAATTAATCGCAAAAAATTACAAATCTAAAGCATGTAAACACTTACCTTGTTGGATTAAGATCTAAAGTCTTGACACGTAGAGATGAATTAATTTTCGGAGATGTTCTTCCTCTCTTCTCCAAGGTTTCCTTCTCTCTTTTCTTCTATTTTCTCATCCACCCCACTTAACCTTAAATACTTCTTAATCACACCCTGATCCCGTTTTTAGGTGTAATCCTAAGGGTAAAAAGATAACTATACATCCATACGGGCCCTACTATGTCTAAAAAGCCCTAAGAACCCACCTATAACCCCCGGGTACCTATTCTGGACTATTTTGACTCATTCCGGATCACCGTTGCACTCAAAAAGGCCATTTGAGTCACCGCACTAGAAATATGCCATCATATCATTAATCAGGCCCGACACGTGCCTACAGTACGCATCGCCCATAACTAATTTAAATCCGTCGTTCTAATTGTCTAACAACATAATATAATAATTCGTCGCTTTTCACTCATTAAACGACAATACTAATTTGCATATCTATTTACTTATTACATGCAATTAAATAATAATAATCATAAATATTAATCCTAAATTCACTAATTACTATTTATCGAAACCAATTTAATTTCTCCAATTAAATTAATAAATCAATGTACACGTGGAAATAAAATACTCATAAAAGTACGAGGTATCACACATAAATGTTACTTCATCTTAGTTGAGAAAATAAAAAATTATAAGAGAAAGACCTCCTCATACAACATTGATACCTTTGATCCTTCAGACGAGGGAAAACTGAAGAATAGGGAAGCGACTTAACATGTAAAATCAGTTATTCTTGATGAAAAGGACCTTGGAAAACTATGAAAATTGGCTCTTTCCTAAATCGTAGTATAAAAAAGAAGTTAACTAAACTTGTAAGCAAACAGAGGGATTTTTTTCATCTTCTTCCTAAAGAAGTGAAGCAAAAAGAGAAGACAATTTGCAACTATCGACTTCATATATGACATGTGTAACAACCCGCGTAATTTTTGGGGTATTTTCGAAATAAAGAGGAAAAATAAAGTTTTCGGTAAAATTATTTTTATTGCTCAAATATGTTGGATTTTATTTTTAAAGATGAGAATTTCAAACGGTTTCGAAATCGAAATTAAAATGGAGTTTTAATTGAATTTTTATTATATAGAAGAGTCCTCAAAACATAAAACTCTCTAAGAGTCCTCGGAACATAAAACTCTCTAGTAAAAATAATATTTTTAGAAATCCGACCGTCCGATCAAGATGAATTTTTGTCAGAAGTCCTGTCTCGCCATTCGCTACAACATACTAGAATTTCAAGCGTTTCCAATGGTCCGATCATCCGGAATAAAATTTTTAGTGTTTGTATCTAATTAGAACTCTTTTCTTAATCAAACTCTTAACCCTTTATATATCAAATAATTCGTGGCTTGGCTTTTCAAATCACTTTTTCTCAAACTTTTCAACCAGAAGACCTCTCCAAAATTACTCCCTTTTATATACAAACCATAGCCCCAAACTTATTCAAGATTTCAACCTTAGATTCTAAGGCTTATTTGGTGTTTTCTCGAGTTTGGGCTAGAACGAGATTTGATTATTTTCGCGAGAAGAACGTGATGGTGTGATTAGATTTTTAGGCTGAATTATGCGATGATTCATTTGATGATTTTGAGGTATGGGGTTTTACACAATATGCTCTTGAAATCTCGCGAGTATTTATTCCGTTGAATTCTTGTTAATTGAACTCATATTTTGAATTGTTAAATTCTTGGAAATCTGGAAAAATAATTGTTGGAATTATTTTCATTCATGAGGTATTATTCATGTTGTTTTGAGCACGCTGTCATGAGATTTTAATATGGCACTGATGTTGGGCACCCGCCAAGACTCCTTTTCCGGCTACTTGATAAAGTATGGCGCGGTATGGTGAAGCCTGGTGACTCCGGTTAATGTGTTGTTGAGAAATTTATTGATAAAATGCTATTGAGATTTGCATTATTTGATTTGAGTATTCGTAGTCATATTGTTGCGCTTTTTTCATCGCTAACATATTATTGTTGAGCATCTTTCCTGTCGTATTGTGTACTTCCCCATCTTTTTCTTAGTTGGCAGGTGAGCACGGATTTGAGTGCTATGGACCAATTGGGATGATTTTAGCGAGAATTATTTGGGAAGAATTTTAATACAAGAAGAGAAGACTTGTATTCATTTATTTTTTTGACGTATAGAGCATTGGAGATTCATTTTAGTATCGAGATAGTTAGATTGTTGTAATTATTTCGAGAGATTTGTTGTATTAATTTGAAGATGAGAATAGTGGTTTCTTGTTTTATTGTGGGATTTAGATGCTCTATACCTTGTTATTTGTGGATTAGTTTAATTATATCGATAGTAGCGCTCCGTTCGCTCTCCCCGGGCGGGCGGGGTGTTACAACATGTTGCAAATTGTCTTCTCCTTTTGCTTTCACTTCTTCAGTAATATTTAACAAACAAATTGAGACACGGTTGGGTTTTCTTTAGCTTTAAAAAGGATGTTCAAATATTAAATTGATAAAACTTTACAAATCTACATGTATGACATGCTCATAAAGAGTCTCAAAGCAAAGGATTTTATCAAGGATTTGTCCAAGACATTTGACACGATGGATAAGCATTAGATGAAGCTCAAACTGACAAAGTGTGTCTTTGGAGTCGGTGTATGTAAATTTTTCGTCTACATTATCAATCAAAGAGGAGTTGAGGATAATCTGACCAAAATCAAAGCTCTTCATTGTCAACCCGTTCTCTCTCTTCACACACACACACACACACACACAAATACATGTGTGTGCGCACGCATGTGTATATAGTATATTTGTACCTCCCTAATTTGGAATACAACTAAGAAAAATATAATTTAAAGACCTACACTTTCATATTCAACACTCTTCCAGACTCAGATGTGTTCATAAGTAAAAGTAATGCGAAAGGTGGCTAATGGACTAAAAGTGTATACTTCGAAGGAGAATGGGTTGTTTGGACCACGAGAGTAGTCTGGCCCTCCATGGATACCAAAAAAGGATGCTAGGAGGTATAGAAATGGGGTATATATATAGCCCTCGAATAAATAGATGTTCATGAGATAAAGTCTTCAGAATGATATACACCTTATAGTGGACGAGAATGATTGAATGGTGTCTTTATTTAATCAGTGTGAGACAAAAGGTCAAGCAAAATAAAGGTATGTGCCTATTTTTTTGCTTAATTTAAATACATTTCCCCCAAAATCAAAGTTGTATAAATGGTGATGCTAACACTTTACCCATTGTGTATGCAAATATATTTCATGACACGAGTTGACAATGAACACATATAGACAACAAATTGATATTATTCTTATTTTTTTGAATGAAAATATCATATGAGATAAAACAAGAGGTTTTGTATTTGTATACAAACTATAAGACTCCTTAACATATAATACTTAGCTTAAATGAAAATGGTACTTTTTAAAATTGTGTAATATATATAGATTCAAAATGACCTTATTACCTTTTTATACATCACTATCTCTCAAGAGTAAATACGTTTACTCACATCAAGTAAATAAATATGCATTCACGTATCCCCTCCTATTTATCACATTCAGATTCATAAACTTGTCAGTTCCAAACGCCACATTCTTCACAAGTTCACATCGGTAAGTTATTTTACTTTTTAACACAATTAAATAGGCACCAACTAATCAAAGATATTTACATACCCAACTTTCATTTTAATTTATTTTTTCATTATCTTCATCTCTTTAACCTTCTTTTTCTCTCTCAACATAATTCTAAACCTAAACACCATTACTGTCTCCCACCATCAATGTACTCTCTCTCTCCCTCTCTCTCTCATTGCTTTATCTATTTGATTTCTATTTACTCTCTTAGTTCAACACATTCTCTCCACTCTCTTTCATTTTCTCACTTTTTCTTTCTCTTTTTATTCGGATCTCACTTTTTCTTTTGTATATACATGGATCCGTGTATATACGAACGTATATGGACAAATAAATGCATATATGGCTTGATGTATATGACTTTTGCGGTTTAATCAAATTGTTGTTGTTGGTTTAATGTGTTTTGTGGTGAATTCTTTTTGTGTGTTTGGGCGGTGATTATCAAATAAAAATATCGTGGTCATGTGGTGTTTGTGGAAATTTTTAGGGTGTTTTTAACAAAACTCAAGTCAAATAAGACATTGAAAGCAAGATTAAGTTGGTCGTGTGAACTTGGAAAATGTCTTTGTATAAATGTATGAAGGAATGCCTTAATCTCTTAAAAAAAACTAACGTGAATTCGTAACTCTTAAATATAAAAGTTAAATACAAGGGGCTTTATGTTGTTAGGGCTCTTTAACCTTTTCATTTCACATATAAGACGACCAATATTTTTATTACACTTTTAGTTCCTAAAATTTATAAAATAAGGACCATTTTTACAAACTTTATGATGGGAGTATTAAGAAAAATTAAAAAAATAGGGACCTTTCTTACCGAAAAATTATGAGTCATTTACTCTTTGAAGTCTAGTAGTTTTCATTATTTGGGGTTGGAGTACACTAGTTTTCATATTAGTTGGATGAGGTTCAAAATTGATAGAGGTTGACCAATTTTTTCAACTAAAATGACTACGTTACTCATAAATACATTAATACACATTAGTATATGTATATATTAGTGTATTAAAAACAATTTTTTATTATTAAAAAAGTACTATATTTATAAAAAAAAACACATTATATTTTAACTGAATTTAATACAAAAAAATAATAAAAATGCTAAAAAATTGTAATAGCATATAAAAAATAGAAAATATGAGATGCCCCTCGTTAATAGTATTTTAATAACTAAACCCATGTAAAAACATGTAATATATACCAACCCTCCCATATGTATCGGCGCACTACTGTAGGATGAGAAAGATAGTTTCGTTAAAGTAGGTAACTCAACTCAACAAAGTCTTTTTCTAATTATTTGAGGTCGATTACATGAATCCTATTTTTCTATTCTATTTTGTTCACTGCCTTTAAAGTAGGTAACTGTTAGGGTCCGTTTGATTCGCACATTTGCCATGGCAAATGTCAAATCAGTGGGCAAATATGACATTTGCCCACTTTTTGGTCTGTTTGATTCACAAATTTGCCTACAATCCATTTGCCTATGTACAACACCTCTAATGCATGAAAAGTGGACAAATTTTGCTTTGCTATTTGGAGAAGAATTATTTGCCAAACAATTTGCCACTTCTTACAAGTGCTTGTTTTATATTTTTATGCTAAAATATTTTAAAAATTATTTTACAAACCGTTTTATAAAACTGTTTTAAATAAAAAAACTGTTTTATAAAAAATATTTTTAAATTATTTTAAAAACTGTTTAAAAAATGTTTTAAAACTGTTAAAAAATTGTTTTAAAAATAATTTAAAAACTGTTTAAAAAAATATTTTTTAAAACTGTTTTATTAAAATCTGTTTTAAAACTATTTAAAACACTATTTTAAAAAGTTTAAAACTGTTTTGAATAATTAAAAAAACTGTTTCGAATATTGTAAAAATTGTTTTATAAAAATGTTGTTAAAAACTGCTTTAAAAATTATTTTAAAAACTGTTTTAATAATGTTTTATAAAAACTGTTTTTGAAATGTTTAAAAAAAAAACTGTTTTAAAAACTGTTATAAAAAAAATACTGTGTTATAAAAAATGTTACAAAAATGTTTTTAAAACTGTTTTAAAAACAATGTAAAAATGGTTTTAAAAAAATATTTTATAAAACTGTTTTGTTAAAAACATGTTTTAAAACTATTAAAAACACTATTTTAAAAGGTTAAAAATTTGTTTTGAATAATTTAAAAACTGTTTCGAATATTGTAAAAATTATTTTAAAAAACTGTTTTATCAAATTTAAAAAAAAAACTGTTTTAGAAATGTTTTAAAAATTGTTTAAAAACTTTTTATAAAATATTTAAATAAACTAATTGGATTGACTTTAATTTCGCCTAATTATTGTTTGATAGCTTCGTGTGAAAAAACTAGGTAAAATTTGCCTAGGCAAACTTTGCCCATGGAAAATTTTACCATCTTAACTTTTGCCCACTTTTAAATCAAACGGACCCTTATAGAAAAACTTAAAAACCAATCAACCCTTTATTTCATTAACGTCAGTTGAGAATTGTGAAGCATCTCCTTGTATCATAGTAGTTTTTCAACAACCAGGTAATGAATACATAACCAGAAATTGTTATCTGCTTCCAAAAAAAAAATACTTTCTTCATGATATCCATATATTTTTTTAAAAAGGTATCTACTAAACCATTAAACTGTTAATGGTATCTACAGTAGAAAAAATAGTTATTAAAACACTACCACTCAATTCACACTAATAAAAACCCAGACAAAACTCTTAGAGCAACCCTTATGGGTAGTCTAAAAATACACATGGCTAGCGCAAATATACCCGTTAAAAAGTAGGAAAAATGCTACGGGTAGTTCAAATATACCCTACATAATCACCCAAACGACGTCGTACAAAATCACTGTTCCTACCGCGGAACATCATGTTCCGCTTAAGAGTTTTGGCACTATTCCTTAAGCGGAACATCATGTTCCGCTTAAGGCTTATGATATATTACATTTTCAACCACAACATAAAACTTATGGTAATTAAATAAACACCCGATGATTATATAAACGAATATAAATTTTTTTAGATGTTTTTCATAAATAAATAATATATATTCGTTCATAAATAATTTTTTTTAGAGTTTTTTTTTCCATAAAAAAAATAGTCGTTGCCAAAATAAAGTCGTTGGGGGTAGAAATCTAATTAAACAAAATTATTTTAATTCCTAGGCGTAACATCTTATGCCGTTGAAGGCCTTATATTTGAGTGGCTTGGGTGGAACATGATGTTCCGCTTAAGGTGGGGCCCAGAAAAAAATAAGTTGTCGGCTACTAATGTATTTCTAAATTTGTTATTTTTTGCGGTACGAAATGCTATATATGATAATATACACTACCAGCAAACACCAAAACCTCATATATACACATTTAGCATACCCATAAGGGTTGCTCTTAGTATATACTATCACAATGGTGTCAGCAATTGATACGAGGAGATAACCAGATTTTTTTTTATTGGGATTGGTTTTACAAAATTTTTTGTACTGTAGATACCATTAACAGTTTAGATGTTAGTAATTGATGTGAGGAGATACCCACTTTTTTATTTGGGATGATTGGTTTTATAAAAAACTTTTCTACTGTCGATATCATTAACAGTTTAAATGCTAGTTATTGATTTGAGGAGATGCTCACTTTTTGATTGGGACGATTGGTTTTAACTTTTCATATTTTGCAACTTTAAGGGCATACATGTCAATTTCATGAATGTTAATAAGCCTAATTGGAAAAATGATGAAAAGGGCGATATGTTTAATTTCAACTATCTTGGATCCATCCATGTATACATTTGTCTTATACCAAGGGGTGAAATCTAATTTCCCCTATAAAAAAATATACATATTTTTTTAATGGACATGGTAATTTTTTAATAAACTAAAAAAGTTGTTTTAATACAAAAAGTTTTTAATAAACTACAAACTATTTTTAATAAAATAAATAAACGGTTTGTTATAAAAAATTGTAAGACTTTTAAAAACTGCTTTTAAATGTTTTTTTACATATAAAAATGTATGTTACATATTTACCTATTTTTTTTAATTAAAAAACTGTATCTTACTTAAAAATTGTATTTTTTATAAAAAACCTGGACGATATTTTTTGTTTTTAATTGTTCTTAATAAAAGAATGTACGTTATCTAAAAAATCAATTTTTTTACATTTTTAAATAAAACTACTTTTTTTTATAAAAAAAGGGGAAAAACAATTTTGTTTAAAAAAAACTATGTTTATCAGTTACGTTGTTGAGTTCATATTATCCTCAAAATATTTAGTTTGCTGCAAAGTTTTTTTAAAAATAATTTATATACCTTTTGTCTATGTTATTTTAGTAGAGCAATCTATACCATTTGTCATTTTTATAATTTTGATTATGCTTATTCATCTATTCCTTTTCTATTCATAATGGACTATAACTGGCCCTCTATAGAATATTAAATACTTGAACTCTTTTTTGCATAAACATTTTCTTCCAAAAACATTTTCCCTTTATGAAATAAAATTGCAGTTTTTATTTAAAAATGTTAAAACACTTTCTTTTTTAGATGATGTACATTTTTTTTTATTAAAAACAGTATAAAAAATAAAACATACCGTGCAATTTTTTTATTTATTAAAACACTCTTTTTAAGTAACATACGATTTTTTAAATACAAAACAGGTAAATATATAACATACAATTTTTTTAAACATAAAAACAGTTTTTAAAAAACAGCTAATTAAAACAATTCGTTTAGTTTACAAAAACAATTTTCATTATTAAAAATAGTTATTTAGTTAATAAACTTTTTTTTAACTTTTATAGTCTATTAAAAAGCAACATGTACCTTTTTTATATGCTTGTAAAAATTTTTAACATTTTTATAAACTATTATTATTATTATTATTATTATTATTATTAAATGGAGTTAAAATATAATGTGCAACTTTTTTTTATAGACAACTGAAGGGAGGTTTTCTCATCCACTCACACAAAATAGACAATGTCCGTCCGTCCGTCCGTCCGCCCGTCCGTCTTTGAGCCATTTCCCATCTTCATCTTCAGCTTTGCTCGCTCTCTCTTCCCACACCGTCTCCCCGTCTCTTCCTCATCACGTTCACTGATCCTCCTCTATCTCCGCCTTTCTTCATCTCCAGCTTTGCACTCCCCCTCTCCTCCTCTCTTCCTCACGACACATCTGAGATCGTCCCACTGCTAAGGTAAACTAGTAAATACAATACCTTTTTAATAGAAAAAACTATTTTTAATACACAAATATTTACATATAATCTTGTGTATTAATGTTTATAAGGACAAAGTAGTCATTTTAGTTGAAAAAATGATCAACTAATGGTCAAACTGGTTCATCATCTTTTAACTCCAACCAAGTAATAACTAGTGTACCCAATCTTAAATAATGAAAACTGATGGGTCTAGAGCGTAAATAACACAAAAGGAACAATTTAGAGTAGTCGACAAAGAAGCTGAACTGCCGAGTGTGTAAATTTTGGTAGATAGAGATGGGACAGGAAATTCATCCTTACTGAATGATATATATATATATATATATATATACATGGAAGGAAATGCAGAATACTTATGCTCATGAGTGCTAACACTTCGCTACTCCAATTTATCTCTCCATCTCAAACCCTAACAACATGCCGATCAGTTCCCTCTCAATCTTCCGGCACCTTACCCCACCCTACACCACCCTCCTCAGCCGCACAATCTCCGCCTCAATCCCCCAAAACCCCAAACCCAACAAACACCTCCTCAAATCCCGCCACTCCATCAAACACCTCTCCACTCTCTCTCCCACTCTCTCCCCGTCTCTCTCTCTAGAAAACCTCTCTCTTTCCCCCAACCAATCCGTCGGCACCGTCGCCTCCGCGCAAGCCAACTTCATGCGCGTCGTCGTCCAATCCGACCACGACGCGGGGGTGGAGTTACTGTGTGTGGTGAGGAATTTGTTGAAGAAGATTAAGAGGAGGGTGTTGGTTGGGGATAGGGTGTTGGTGGGGGGGATTGATTGGGTCGATAGGAGGGGGATGATTGAGAATGTGTTTGAGAGGAGGAGTGAGATTTTGGATCCGCCCGTGGCCAATGTGGATCATTTGTTGGTGTTGTTTTCGCTGGACCAGCCCAAGGTGGAGGCGTATGCGCTCACGAGGTTTTTGGTGGAGGCGGAGTCCACGGGGATTCCGGTTACGCTCGCGTTGAATAAGGCGGAGCTTGTCGGTGAAGAGGTTAGAATTTGGTGCTTGGTTCAATAATGTTGTTAAATTAGGTTCATTGTTTGGGATGTGTTTATTGAGAAATTATTTACTAATGTGTGTGAATGTGTATGCTTGTAAATTTGTGAAATTGTGTGTTTATTTTGAAGTTTGTGAAATTGTGCGAAAGTGTGTGTGTGTATGTTTTTGAATGAGAGTGAAATTGTTATGTGTGGTGGGGATGATGTTGAAGAAAATTCGGAGGAGGGTTTTGGTGGGGATTGATTGCGTGGATATGAGGGGGATGATTGAGAATGTATTTTTGATCATGAGCGAGATTATTGATCTGCCGATGGCGAATGTGGATCATTTGTTGTTGTTGTTTGCTCGAGCAACCAAAGGTGGAGGCGTTTATCCTAACGAGGTTTTTGGTGGAGGCGGAGTCCACTGGGATTCCGGTTACGCTCGCGTTGAATAAGGCGGAGCTTGTTGATGAAGAGGTTAGGATTTGGGGCTTGATTCAATAATGTTGTTAATTTGAATTATTGTTCGGAATGTATTTATTGAGAATTTATTTGCTATTACGTGGGTGAGATTGTGAAATTGTGCGTGAAAGTTTGTCAAATTGTGTGTGTAAATTTGTTGTGAAACTGTGTGTGGCATTGTTTGCATAAGTGTGTGTGAGTTTGAATTTGCGTGTTTGTGAATGTGAGGGGAATTCTTATGTGTGATAAGGTCTTTCTCGAAGAAGATTAAGATGAGGGTTTTGGTTGGAAATCGGGTGCTGGGTGGGGGGATTGATTGATTGGATAGGAGGGGGATGATTGATATTGTGTTTGAGAGGAGGAGCGAGATTTTTGGATCCATCCATGGCCAATGTTGATTATGTGTTGGTGTTGTTCTCGCTTGAACAACCAAAGATGGAGGCGTTTGCGCTCACGAGATTTTTGGTTTTGGTGGGGGCGGAGTCGGCGGGGATTTTGGTTGAGCTTGTCGATGAAGAGGTTAGAATTTGGGGATTGGTTCAATAATGTTGTTAATTTAGGCTTAATGTTTGGAATGTGTGTATTGACAATATATATGCTAATACATGTATGAAAATTTTTGAAATTGTTTGTGAGTGGGCGTGTGTGGAGTGTGTGTGTACAAGTGTGTCAAATTGTGTTTGTAAGTGTGCCCAAAAATGTGTGTGAGTTTGTGAATGTAGTCTGTGTGTCAGAGGTTCTTGATCCGCATGTGGCGACTGCGGATTATTTGCTGTGTTATTCTTGCTTGGATTAGCGAAGTTGGAAGCATTTTCACTCACGAGGTTTTTGGTGGAGGCGGAGTTGACAAGGATTCCGGTTACACTTGAGTTAAATAAGGAGGAACTTGTTGATGAGGAGGTTTGGATTTAGTGCTTGATTCTCTATTTTTGTTAATTTAGGGTTTGTTGTTTGTTGTTAGGAATTTGTTTATTGAAAGTTTGTTTGCTAACTTGCGTGTGTATGTATATATTTTGTGTACTAACACGGTGTATGTAACACAAATAACTTATTGTGTGTGATTTTACATGAATTTGAATGAAAATATGTTTTTTTTTGGTCTCAAAACGAACAATCTTGAAAGAGGAGGTGGGGGGGGGGGGGGGAGAGAATGGTCGGGTCAATTGATTGGGTGGATTGAAGGGAAATGATTGAGAATGTGTTTGAGAGGAGTGAGTTCTTAGACCCACCTGTGGCGAATATTTTTGCTTGTGTAGTTCTCGCTTGATCAACATAAATTGGAGGCGTTTTCGCTTTCGAGGTTTTTGGTTGAGGTGGAGTCGAGGGGGATTTTGGTTACTCTTGCGATGAATAAAGCAAAACTCGTTGATGAAGAGTTTGGGATTTAGGGCTTGATTCTAAATTGTCGCTAATTTAGTTTGCTTATCATCAAATGTGTTTATTGAGAATTTGTTTGCTAATGTCTCTCACTCTTTGTGTGCGTGTTGTGTATGTGTGAGGGAGAGAGAGAAGGTGTTTTTTTTTGTGTATGTGTGTGAGAGAGAGAGTGTTTGTGTGTGTGAGACTGTCTATGTATGTTTTAGTGCGTGCGTGTGTATGTGAGAGAGAGAGAGAGAGTGTAAGTTTGAAGCAAAGTTTAAATGCTTTACCAGCATTGGTAACTAAATATACTTATAAATTGGTAACTTTAAATGTATATAAATTTGTATGTGCCTCGTCTCAGAATGTTAGTTGCACCACTTAATGGAATTATATCATAACAAATTTGACTCGTCTTTACCACAAATATTTACATTACTAGAAAACTATCAGATTTTTTCAGAAAATTCGAATTTTTTACAAATAAATTATGAGATTTGATACATTGATTCGGAAGGGAGGGAGAATGGGGTGGAATTGCTGTACGTCGGGAGATCATTGTTGAAGATTAAGAGGAGAGTTTTGGCTGGCGATAAAGTGTTGGTTGAATCAATTGATTGGCTGGATCGGAGGGGAATGATTGATGATGTGTTTGCGAGGAGGATTGAGATTCTCGATCCACCCATGGATAATGCTTGTCTTTTGCTGGTGTCGTTTTCGCTTAATCAGTCGAAATTGGAGGTGTTTTCCCTAACGAGGCTTTTGGTGGAGGCGGAGTCGACGGGGATTCCGGTTATGCTACTGTTGGATAAGGCGGAACTTGTCGACACAGAGGTTTAGATGTAGTGCTTGCTTCTCTATTGCTGTTAATTTTGGGTTTTTGTGTTTTGGTTAATGTTTAGAATGCGTTTATCCAGAATTTGTTTACTAATACGTGTGTTTATGTATATATTTTGTGTACCAACATTGGTAACTTATTGTGTATGATTTTATCTGAATAAAGAGGTTTGTTTTTTGTATTAATAAAACCTCGAAATGCATGAAGTAGACAATCCTCAAAGGAGGAGGAGAGAGAATGGGAGTGGAATTGCTGTGTGTGGTGGTGAGGTTGCTGTTGTAGAAGATTAAGCTATGAAGCACAGACATGTACACTCGTGTCGCGTCGGACATGACACGAACACGCCAACACGACAAATCCAAAAAAATGGGAACACGACACGGCGGGGACACGACATCAAATAAATATTTTATATTTATAAAAAAATATTGAATATCACATTAGTACTAATCCCATAATGAGAGTAACAAAAATTCCAAAAAAAAAAAAACATTTAAACCATTTAGAGTAAAATGTCTAAAGTGTCGTGAGGTTGTAAAAGGTTAAACCCTATTAAAACTTAACAAAGTTGCCCCTGTTCTTTTTTATTAGTTATGCTGTTTTCTACCTTTGTTTTTTTAAGTGTCCTTTACTTGCCCATGCCGTGCCCTTCACGTGTCCATGTCATGTCCTTTATGCGTCCAACCTTTTTTTAATGCCTTTTAAGTCCGCACGCTATGGCGTATCGGACACGTGTCCATGCTGTGTCCTTTGGGTATCTGTGTCCTTCGAGTGTCCGACTCACGTACGGGGCTTCCGGGGAAGTGTCCGTGTTTCATAGAGATTAAGAGGCGAGTTTTGATTGGTGATACGGTGCCTTGTTGTGTGTATGTATATATTGTGCGTGAAATTGTTAGTTTAAATCAAACTTCTATTGATTTTACCAACATTAGTAACTTATTGTGTGTGATTTTTATTCTTAATTTAAAGTCTTAAATCTGGATAAAAAATATTTTTGTTTTCTGTCAGAATAAAATTTCTAAATGCATGGATTTAATCTAATTCAGATTTAGTGATTCAAAGGCTTTTTACTGCTTAACCATTAAGAGGAAGAAATGATTGATAATTTCTGAAAAGGACTATCTGATAAGTCTTGATGGCTTATATTCAGACTTAAGATGTAAAATCCAGTAGCCCTTAGTATACTTATAATGCTAACATGTATATGAATTCTTATGTTTCTTATTTGGATTAGTCCCGTCATTTAAATGTATATGAATTGTTATGTTCTTATAACATGCCTATTAAGAATTTGTTAGCTAATTGGTGGGTAAGTATATATATGATGGGAGAAAATGTAAGTTTGTAAGCAAACTTCATTGCTTTACCACTATAGGGTAACTTAGTATATTGATATAGCTAACATGCATATAAATTTGCATGTGCTGTATTCAGAGCATCAGTTCAAGACTTAGTGGTATTATAAAATAATTTGGTTCGTCTTTGTTACAAATGTACAAGGGTAAGAGTGCATATTGGATTTTTGAGAGAAGTTGACTTTTATGTACTCAATTATTTAGAAATCATGAGATTTGATGCATTTGATTTGCGAAATGTGACTCTAAACTAAACGTCCAAAAAAGAAAAATAGTGATTGGGGCAGTGGTATCTGCTGCTAAGTATATGTTAGTGTGGCATTACATTCGTTTCCATAGAAAATTATACATTTTTACTCATTGTTTACTTTTTGTGGTGGCTTGTTCACAAATCTAATTGTCTTAAATGTGACACGTGCTCCATCTTTTCTTTATTATAATTGGAAACATTTCTTATCCACTCCCAAAAGAATTGGATTCAATGGAAAATTGGAAAATTAAAAACATCTAGCTATTACTTTTTAGGGCTTCAATGTAATTACAACACAGTCTAAAACTTAGGGTCCGTTTGATAGCAAGGGGTGGAAAAATTTGCCATGGCAAATCATCAAAATGTGTTTTGGTGTATGATACTTTAGTGTAAGTTGGCAAAATTTTCCAAGGCAAATGAAGACTTTTAAACACGCCAAAAAAGATGGCAAATTCAAAAGATTCCCTATTTGCCACGGCAAATTTTGCCAACCTTAAACAGGCCCTTAGGCTCTTTTTGCTAGTATGAGGTGGCATAATATGCAATGGTAAAATTTTCCCTCCCAAAGGAAATCAAATCATCCAAATGTGCATTGGTATGTGGTACTTTATTGGAAGTTGGCAAAATTGGACTCGGCAAATTAAGACACATGTCAAAAAGATGGGAAATCCAAAAGATTCTATAATTGTCATGGCAGTTTTTGCTAACTTGTGCTGTCAAACGAGCCCTTAAGTTATGCTAAGAGCCCTGTGTTATTCTCTGTTCCTATCATCGTCATCATTATTGGTTGTCAATTGTCTAATATCATAACATCTGCAGACGCTGGTCGCATGGAAAACCAGGCTCCATAGTTGGGGCTACAAACCAATTTTCTGCAGTGTTGAATCGAAATATCAACTCGATACTCTTCAGTTCACCTTGAGAGAGCAGACCTCTGTGATTGTGGGACCAAGTGGTGTCGGAAAGTCCAGTCTTATTAATGCTTTGAGAAGCAATCATCCTCTTCATGGTGTTGCAGAAGAGGATAATTGGTCAGACCCTGTGTGTATTTTTTCTTTTAACTAATTTCACATATTTGTCATATTTCTAAGAATGTTTTCTTAGTTTGCGTGGCTGTTTGTGAATCCATGGTTCCTCTTTGTTCTTTTGCTTGTTTCAGATACTAGGCAGCAAGTGGTTAGAAGATCAACGAGTTGGGGAAGTGTCGATAAGAAGTGGGAGAGGGAAACATACTACTCGTCATGTTTCTTTGCTTCCATTATCTGCAGGAGGATATCTTGCTGATACTCCTGGGTTTAGCCAGCCTAGTTTGATGAAAGTAACAAAGCAATCCCTTGCACAGCATTTCCCAGAGGTTTGTGTTGAAGAGACCTCGACTTTTTTTTACTAATGCTTCTTGTGCTTTTAATTTTTAATTTAACAGGTCTTAACTAATGACTACTCACCTTCCACAGAGGTGGGCCGGGTAAGCCTCGGGTCTTATTAGAGGCTTAATCCATAGGGTTTACTAACATCTGATGTCATGCAAGTCTTCAACTCTCTCTCCCTTTTCTTCCCTTCTCCTCTTTTCTTTCTTGTCTTCAACTCTCTCTTTCTTCTTTTGTCCACTATGTTCGATTGACCATATGTACTATCTACACATATTATTCTATATATACTTTTATATATACCTGAAAAGCCAAAATACTAAAGTATTTTTGTTTCGTACGGGCACTTTTAATTAACGGCTCAAGCTTGACGTCAGCCTTTTTCAAAGGCGGTGAGAATGGTGCATACTCATGTTGGGCCCTTTTGGGCTAACAACTAAGAGAGAGAGAGAGTTATATAGATGTATTATTTAGTTTATTAATTTAGGAATTTTATTATTAGCTAGTTATTCTATTAGGTCTACTTTTGTCTTCCTTAGGTTATACCCCTTGTCTATACATATCATTTAGCTCCCATTCGATCGAAGAATATTGAGAGAATTGCTTTTAGCCTCATTGTTTTAGTGTTGTCTAAGCTATATACTCTTTCTCTCTCTCTCTCTCTCTCTCTCTCTCTCACTCTCTCTCTCTCTCTCTCTCTCTCTCTCTCTCACACACACACACACACACACACACACACACACACACTGATTAGATACCTTTTTGGTGATGCCGTGGTGATCCTACACTATTTATTGTGTAATATTGACTATGTGACAAACTTTTGTGATGATAGCTATGATATAGTATTTTATTTTTTATTTTTATATATTTTTTTATAATATCTTGTTTTTTGTTTCCAAGTTGAGGCTTACGCCTCGCCTCAACGAGCACAATGCCTCAAATCCGCGTTCACATCCCTTTGGAAAAGTTTCAAATACACCCGTTTGTGCATCTCATTTTCTTTATTATATAAAATTATTAGCTTAGATTGAGCATTATTTCCCATTCAGAGTTTTGGGAAATAAAATTATCTTCTTTGTTAATTGGATAGGTATTCACCAAGTTCCTGTTCATCTGATCGCTTCGCATTTCTTTTCTCTCCAGGTTCGGAAAATACTCGAGGATAGTGAACCTGCAAAATGTGCATTTAATGATTGCTTGCATCTTGGCGAACCAGGTTGTGTTGTGAAAGGGGATTGGGAAAGATATCCATACTATCTTCAACTACTTGATGAGATCAAAATCAGAGAAGAGTTTCAGCTGAGGACTATCGGAACCAAAAGAGAGGGTGATGTAAGGTATGCTCAAAGTAGATCTGTTGTAGATGGATTTTGAAAAATCAATATGATAAAAGAGTTACTTGCAGTTTGAGGTCCATTAGCTCTTTGTATATTTGGCCTGGTGTCCAAAGTATGATTCGTTCTTGGGGTCCATTTCCACTTTATATGGAACTTTTTGTGAAAAAAGTGTCGCAAAAATATTACAAACCGTTGCAAAAAAAAGTCAAATTCGACCCAGGATTGGAAATTGGAGAAATGAAAATGGACTCAAATTGTAGATATGTAAAACTTTGGACCCCAAAGTGCATACGCGTAACTGGTGAACCCCAAAAGTGTAGCCATATTATGATGTGCAAACTGTTTGAAGCATGGTTTAGGTAAATGTAACTGAGTCAATTTTGCTAATTATACACACTACATTGAATTCTGTTAGTAATGTAGGATAGTAACTGCCTCTCCCCCATTCCCTTCCATGTTACTTCTCTTGCAGCATGACATGGCTACATTTCTGTTAGGGTGGGTTTGGTTGCTAAGTTAAAAAACTTGAAAAACAGTTTACTTACATAAGAAGTTGAGAAAATGGTGAGAAAAGAACTGAGAAATCTGCGTGAGATGGTCATCTACTTTTCTAATTTTGTTCATGGTATCCTCTTGTATAAATACTTATAAAAAGAGTAAATAATAGACGACTGGCTCTGTTAGATGCTCTTGTACTTTCTATCAAACGCACCCAAAATTTTTACGATGCCTACACTTAATTTATAAGCAGAAGGTTTTTGAAGAGCAGACTTTGCTGACTATATTTCATGAAATTTAGAAGTATGAAACGACTTTAAATCTTATATTGAGAGACCACTTTTGAGGAACTAGGTTGAAAGCAAAGAAATTGAAAAAGAGTAAAATAAAAACTTTATTCAGTTGCACAAGCACATCTTTTGTTTCATGCAAAAGATAGGAGGAAACATGATTTTTCTGTTACTTGATTATCTTTTTAAGTTATTTATATACAGCTGTAATTTCAAGAAGTTAAGATGCTATTTGGCTGTTTGCATTCATAAGAAAACTGCAACTGCCCTGACCAATTTTAGAAAGGGTCGGAGAAAATCGAGAGGGTCACAACATTTTTGGTAGAGCATATATAACCAAATTATATTGTCATAGGTAGCTAATTATGTATTGATATTTGTGTTAGCATGTGGAAATTATTGCTAATTTAATCATAGAGAGCAGTCTTAGGTCACTTAGACTGGGTCCACTTAGTAAAAACCCTGTGTTGTTAAAACATTATTGTTTGGTCCTGTTAAAAGTATCTTCGAGGTAGTGTGAAACTGCAAACAACAATGCCAACGGCAATGCAAAAATATCTTCACGGGCAGTGGAATACCAGTTTCAGGGACCGTACATTAAATTGTAGAAATTATGGTTTTTTTTACTAAAATATCTTCACTTTAGGGACCAACACCAATAGTCCCCATTGAATTATTTCCTTGTGATCAAAGGTTTGCAAAATAATCGGGGGCTATTTGAGGTTTAACCCTATTTATTCTTTGATATCGATTTTGGTCCCCAATATTTTCCATTCTTGGGGATTAGTCCCCCAAATGACACTTGCAATGCAATAATTGTCTCAAAAAACACTTGTTTAAACTGTTTTTGCGTTGCTAAAAGTCATTTCCAAACTCCAAGAATTGAAAGTTACGGGGTTAAACTCTGTTACAAAAAATTAATGGTGGCCAAACTCCAAATATCCCAATAATTCAATGGAACTTTGATTACAATGTCTTCTTTCACCTCTTTAATTTGTAGTTCTTTGCCTTGTGAGAACAACAATCCAATAGTAGTATAATATAATCCCTTTTTTAGTTTTGATCTGATTTTCCAATATGCAGGTACAAGGTGGGAGATATGGGTGTGAAGCAAGCAGAACCACGGTTGGAGCCTAAGAAGCATCGCAGACAATCTCGTAAGAAGATTAACCAATCATTCCTAGATGAGTTGGATGATGAATTAGATGATGATGACGACAACTCATTAGATGAAGAGGATCCCATTTTGAGGGCAATGAGGCATGAAAACCTGTAGGAACCATATCCTGACTCAACTATCATACTACGCTGTAAATAGTATGTTTCCTGACCCCCTTAATTGTCACACAAGTACAAATTGTAGTGTAAACAAATACGAACTTCTTAGTTTTTTCCTGTCAAAATGAGGTAAGCTACTTGCATTATGGAAACTAACTGCTAGTTAGAACTTTGGTATATAAATGAAACTTGTTGCATACAAAATAACTTTTGCATGGGATGTCGCATGACTTTGTTAAACGAGGGTGGTCCAGAATCTAGACCAATTTGCTTATATTGGATATCAATAACTCAATTGGATTGGATTGGACTGGACTCGATTCAAATTCTATAAATCAATTATAATTGGATAGTGAATGATTGAATCTTAATCCAATTAAGCCAAATTTTAGTGGGTAGAGGCCCAACTAGTTATGAAATTCAGCATATAAACTGGGAGATGTTGCCATAACAAATGTAGATGTGACTTTTATCCCCAAGGGGGTTCGGCTAGATAGATGAGAGGTTACTTTATGGTTTTATTTTAGTTTTGTAGATAATGTTCCCTCGTGAGAATACAGGATATACAATGCTCAAGCGTTTTACAATAAACTTGTAAAACTATCAAGTTGAAAAATGTTTTTAAAGGGTTGAAGGATTTCATTCGTTCTTAAATACCTCCATAGTTTGGATTCTCAAAATTTGGCCCCTCTCACTAATTATAATTATAGATTTCTTGGCTTTAGTTCCATCTACAAAGATGTATTTAGGCTCCACTCCCATGTGTTTTTAAAATTGTAAAAGGTCCCATAATCACCCAAAATCGCGTATAACTTTCCTGTACTACCCACATTTAATTGTCATCCCACTTAGTATCCCTCCCATAACGTGTTTGGAACTACGGAGGACAGATAGGCTATGTTTCTTTGAATATGAATATTTGAACTCTGCAATCCAATCGATGAATTTGCAATATAAACATTTGCATCCAAAAAATGAATTTCAAATCTTAACTGAAAAGGAGTGTTGTCTTGGAGGTAGTAAAAGAATTGTCCTTTTAATTTTTAATAGAAAATTAAGGTAAATGTTATGTTCCTTTCTATATTTGGATTTTTAGGATAATGCTTTTCAAGTTTATAAATCTAGTCCCTGTGGTACAATAGCATTTATAAATCTAGTCCCTGTAGTACAATTGTTTTTATTTTTTTGGTTCGCGCCAGCGGCACCATTTTTCACCATTTTTCATGGTGTTTTTAGTACAGGGACTAAATTTAAAAAATTATATGGAGTGTCCTATTTTTATACACTTTAAGCATTATGAGGACCTTTTCCCAAAATTCCCAATTTTTAAATTTGATCTATGGTTGATTTGCCAATTTAGAAGATCTGGATAATCACTCATAATAAAATTTAAAGTAAAGTTTGGAATCTAAACAAATCACAAAGAGAGGATGATATAATGTTGTAACCATTCCAGAAAAACTAAGACGACCTAATTTTAGATGCCCTCCACAATAATCCAAGAAATGATTTAAAAGGTCCAAGAGCGACTTACAATCCCGATTTTATTCACTCAAGTCATCCCTTTGAGTTATAGACTCGACACCTTGATTAAGGTGTGTTGCAGATCCCACCACAACAACTCTTGCCTTGGCTTCCATTGATCTTATTTAAGCTCGACTCAATTCCGAAATTCACCAAACCTTTTTCACAAAATCCACCCCACAACTACCTTTTAAATCAATTATCATTGAAGGCTTAAGGGTTTAGATATGAGAAATCATGGACTTTGGATGTGTTCTTTAATGTCAAAAGAATTCTTAAGAGGAAAAGAGATTGCTCTCAAAAGGCTGAGATTCATGTTTTTCGCTCAATTTGGAACACACGCACACACACATGTTCAATGCAGGTATGAAATCTAAAAATATACACGCTTAAATTCGCATAACCGATTCATTGATCAACATGCCTATCTATTGGGCTGTGATGCATCTCGCAGAGTAGTACCACCCTACTCACGGGATGAGCCTGTTTATGAACAAAAAATATATAGGCATTTGTATCAGGAACTCTGCAATAATACACTATAGACGACTAGGCACGGTCTTTCGCTGGAACTAAAATATTTTCAACAAAATTGCCCAATTTTTAAAAGAGTTTTAATATGAACTTACTTCATATTAATGGTTAATCAATTAGTTTACTTAATTAAAACTACCAAAATTATGAAAATCATTTTAAATTTATTTTCAAAAAGTTTTTCTTACAGGTCATTTGACAAAAAGTTTTTGGATAATTTTTTAATTAAAGTTTAGTTCAAGCCTTTTTATTTTGTTCCAACAATATATAAACATTCAAAAACATTCTTTTTTATCTTATCCTAAACCTTAATAAAAATTTATCAAAAAAATAGATAAGGAACCTTTTGGAAAATAAAAAAATAAGGTGGATTAAGTGGGAAATGTACTTAGCTCCCAGTGACTAAATATGATTTGTACTTTCTTACCATGTTCCTTTCAATCGAATGTGACGCTACTGAACATCGAAAATCTTGTGACGACGGTTTGAACATACGTAATCTATTCACTTTGTGTTTTTGTCCAACCAGTATAAATCCAATTATAATATGTCCAGTTGTGGATCCAAGATTTGTTGTCAAGTGGGGCGAAAATTTCGAGTGATACCGGGGGCGGGAGGTCCCGAGGCGATTTTTTTTTGGGTTATTTCGAGTTTTATACAAATTATAACTTTATGATACCCAAACAACTACTCTCAATTATTATTAACAATATGTAATTAATTTCAAGAAATAAACAACGCTTAATAAATATTCACAATACCCAAATTTTAGTAGTGATAACAATTGAATTTTTTTAATATGAAGTACACAAATGAGTTAACTCACCTGATAGAATAGAAAACCATCACCCACTACCAAACCAACCTATCTGTCACTACCAAACCATCAGCCATTTCAAACCAGCCAACATCAAATCTCCCATATTACCCAACCTTTCACAAAACCACAGAGACAAACAACCAAGAACAAAGACAAATATAGAAACCCTAAACAAAATTAAATATTAAAGTCCAAGAAAAGTGAAGAAAGGATGAAATCACATACCTTGAATTGTTTTGGCTGCTGTGTGTATCGGTTTAAGGTTTTGAAAATAAAGATGACGAGACTCGAAAGTTTATAGCACACACACAAAAAAAAATCAAATTTGAAATGGGGCGGGCGCCCCAGTTGGGCCTAATGTGGATCCGCCCTTGAATATGTCCTAACAAATCCCTCACTTCAATTATATGAACAAACACATGACAAATAAAAATAAGAAGTTACAAGTACGCACATGTTAAGTCCAAACTAAAAGACTTGACTAAATTGTGCCCCCGACAGTCTTAAACATTTTTCCTTGTCGTGTCAAAGAACTTGTATCTTACACACTGAACACAACTATGAAGCATAAAGAATTAAAGTGTATACAAATAATGAAAACTCTCCCTACATTTAGTCTCTCACTCGTTTTGTCTTAAATGGGCAAAAGGAAAAGTAACAAATGTGTAGTGATCATATAATAACATGAACACACAACATAATCATGTGTATCATCAATGGCATGATGTAAGAAAATGTCAAGACAACAAAATGATATAGCAAAACAAGGATGATAACTAATCAAGAAGCATAGATATGACTGCTAACTCAAATCCTATGTGAATCCGAAGGAATTTCAAATAATAATTATTTGATTTTTATGATAACCATTCAAATATGATACGTGTCGTATTAACTATCTTCCTCTAGTGTATATGAGTTTTTAGGATCACAATGATTAATATGGGATCAAAACTAAAAAAAGAAAAATCACAAAACGAGTCAAAGATCAAAGTGATAAGGACTTGGAGGGACACCACAACACACCAAGCCAAGATATTTAAGAAATCAACCATACAGGTGCATATACCCTCAACAAAGAGAAATCATAAGACTTGAAAGAGAGAAGTCGTACACAAAAAATCAAACGAGAAAACACAAGCATTGATGCAATCAATAAGAACTAATTTCTCAAAAGCGAAGAACCAAAGCATTATGTAAGAATATATGTATACTCATTTGCCTGCAAAGGTTTTAAGCTGTTTTATTCCGTTGCCAAAATTCACTTTGAGTCCTAGACCAAGAGATCTCCGAAAAGCTTCATGATTAACATATCAAGACTGGACTTTACCAAAGCTTTATCACCGTGGATTCCGAAAGTAAGCCAATTTTTTGAACTTTTACAGTAAAGGTAAAAGGACTTAAGCAACTAAGATTTTATCCATGGTTACATGTTTTCTTAAATTGATTTTATTTTTAAACTTTTAGGGTAAAGGTTTGATGACTTTTCAAATACACGATGCAATATACTTTTTGTATATAAACATGTTTTAAAAAATGCATCCTTGAGTATATAGAAGACTTGGTTCATAGGTTGGAACATATTCTTCTTAGTTTTGCCTTTTTCTCTCATGTTGCAAAACTTTGCAAAATCTCTGGTTGATCTCGCATCCTCTTCGTCGGTGATTCGCCAAAGCATATCCCTTAATGGTTTCCCCCCCCCCCCCCCCAAATATCTGGATAACTCCATGACCTATGTTCGAAGAGGGAAGTTTGGCTTCGCTACAATGACTACTCACGACACAACCAATGAAACTGTCCAAACTCAGGATTTAGAGTTGCGTCGCAAAATGTGTAAATTCACCTTTCTGCCGTATCTTTGTGATAAATATGACGAGGGCTTGCTTTTATGGACACGAATCACCTAGAGACCTATGACACCTTATCCCAGAAGCTTGAATGTCCTATATAGATGAGTCTTATCGCTATAAACTAGAGATTTTATGAAATTGTTTTGCCTATCAAGCTAAAATAAAATTAGATTTCTAAGAGAGTTAAACCTTTTTTGTTTGTAAAAACTCTTGCAACATTTTCAGACAAAACAATGGAGATTTTATTTGTTTTTCAAACTCAAGTTTCATTTTATTTTCGAGTGTTTTCCTCTCTTGATTAATATACACTTTGTGAGACGTTTGAGTGAGCCCAAACATTTTCTACACCATCAAATTTTAGGATACCCTCACATATTCTAGGAATTAGTTCATTGGCTACTCTTGGTTACTTTTTACTTGCAATAAAGTTAACTTCAAGTATAAAGAAGATTTGTGAAGTGGTTCGAAGGCGACATTATCAATGAGATGGACACATTTTAACCTGTAGAGTGATTGGATGCGATCCGTGTTTGGTCTTGTTACTACAAGGTGGAAAAAGTTGGTTGTGAATGTTGTGCATTATTAAGTCGAGAGAGAGGTTCAAGTTTGTAAGTCATTTATCCATTCGTTGTAATAATTTACCTATATAGTGCAAGGTGTCGAGTTGCCCGATATTTTCTCCTACAAGGGTTTTTTCATAAAAATCTTTGTCTCAAGTGCATGATTTTTTTTTTTTCATTTTGACCCTTATAACATGCTTAATGAACACATGCTAGCAAGTTGAATCATCTTTTTAAATCATGTTTTGTCACTTAGATGCTAAGATAATATTTTTTCCAAATTTAGTTAAAAAGAAAATATATTTTTTAATTAAAAATAATTTTAATTTAGGTAGCTATCGTTGAGGTGCCTCACACTCTCACGTTTACAAGCAACCACAACATGATCAAGACATCTCAATAAAACCAAGTAAGTACCAAAAGATAATAAGTCTTTATCAAACAAAGGATGGAGAGATAAGAAAGTCTACAAAATCATAACACAAATGAGGAAACAATGAGTTATCTTTAAAAAACAGAGAAAATATTAGTTAAATGAAGAGATAATGTTGAGTTTAGATTGATATAAAAGACATGGCGTAAAAGACATTTAAGGTACTCTCTAATGACATGTGTCATTACATAGTCAAAGAGTCTATAATACTTAAATATCATATAATAATAGAGTATAGTTCGTTTGCAGTATGCTCAATTTTTTTTAATACAAAATTTAATGGTGTAAAAATGGGTTCCCTCGAACGGACTAAATGACTCCATTTATGTTCTAATTCATATAAAACACTTATTATAAGAGTATCCATAATGGTGAGGATAAATAATGACAAAATTAGCATTCGTGAATCATTGATGTTCATGGGTTAGTAGTGTAACAATCAGCATATTATGATATTTAGTTTGATCAAGTCCAAATATTAGGATGTACAAATTGCTTATACAATTTAAATACCATTCTCAACATGTAAAGAAATAATAGAATAAAAATGCATCAAAGTAATGAGTACCATAAGATAAAATCCTCAGATGATAAAATTGAATCATCACCCATCTAAAACTGAAATAATAATAGTCCCAACATAAATAGTCTTAACATCAACAATATCCACCAACCTAACTAGATAGCAAGATTCATAAATCTCAACTACAAAGTATTAGTTGAAATACAATACATCTCCTCGACACACAAATCTGAAATAAAATAAATAGCACCTACATCTCAAAACTCTGAAAATGGTGATAGGTCTCCGACCAAGCTAGAATAAGAGCTAGAACTAGGGCTCAACTCGAGCGCCCAAAAACGTTTCACAATATAAAAGGGTCAAGCCCATCAAGATAATGAATCTACACAACTCAAAGCATTCATATATGTAAATGTTAGCTCCATAATTGTCTATGATATAATAGCATTTACAAACTATAAAATGAAAACTCATAGTCCATTTTAATTACATTAAATTCCACAGTTAATTAATCTCTTAATTGATTAAACCGTAATCCCATCCTGTCTTTTTTCATATGACCGAGTCCCCCATCACGCTATATGCACACATAATAATCGTCATAATATCCAATCCCACCGTTAACAGCACGAGGCCACCACCAACACATGCCCAACATCACATATGGTGCACAAACAAAATGTCCCCTATCTGGTCCATCCCTCAATCGGATCAGGGCCACCATCACAGGGTACACACAAATAAAATCTGCTACACATTCAGTCCAGTCCACATAGGAGAAACATGGGCACCATCACGTGTAACACACACATAATGTGTTCTCTCTTAGTACACACCATAATGATATCCCAAATAATATTCTTTTCTCACGATTCATAATTATTAAGACATTACACAAAGCTACATTCACATTACTCATAACTTTCCCCAAATCAATAGTTACTGACAAATTAAGTCCTAAGAATATCCACTTACTTTAGCTACTTTCATTGCCAATAATAATTATCTTTTGTTTACACATATATTCTTCTCATATGGATTTGTAATTGTTTAGTCCATATTTTATCAAATTTTATCTTTTGATCATTTTCTGACTCGTGGTTGAAAAATGGGAGAAGTTAAAGACAATTATATGATGGTTATTGTAATAATTTAAATGGAAGTTAAGGGTGGTTCAAGGTAGTTACTATTTAAGTTAAAATGAGAGGTTATTTAGAGGCAATTAGAGGTAGTTATGGTAGAGAATTCAAATAGTAAGTTACTTGGAGGCGAATTGAAGTAGTTATTGTAGAGAATTAATTTCAATTCAAATTGGAAGTTACTTGGATCTAAATAAGAGTTAGTTATTACAGAGAACTATAAATTCAACCATTGAGGAAGGAAGAAAGAGGGACAAAAACAAACCTATGTCTTTAAGTTATATTATTTCCTTTAGATATCTCGTTTAATTTCTAATATTGTATGTGTACTTTCCTTTAATTCAATTAAATCTATTTACATTTCAACATTTGCTTTCTATCTCGTTTCAAGTCTCTTTAATTTTGTTTTGTCGTTTACGAAAAGTCCTTTTACAATTAGGAATGATATGAACCCACAATTATTTTGTGTAAATAATCCCATGTCCGTTTATAGACGAAATTTTCAACAAACATATTTTGGCGCCATTTTTGAGGAGGCTCAAACTGTCGAGGCAAAAAAATGAATCATTCCCATTATAGATCAAACTTTATGGGAACACTTTGTTGCATTGCAAAGGATTGACAAAAATTGGCACAAAATCTTAATGATTTTACCTCATATCTTCGTAATTTGGTTATAACATTTCTTGTAAAACCAAAATCCCATGAAGAATTTGTTGCACTAGAAATAAATGGCAAAAAAGAAAAAAAATTGCCGTAGATTCATGGAACTAGTTTAACGATGGTCCTCTTATTTTTCCATCATAGATTTGCAATGCCAAATCCGAACTTAGGGGTTGGGAGATCATTAAAGAATTTCAGAACTTGGGTGGTCAATTTTATTTTTATTTTTGAACCATAATTTGAGCCATAAGAAGATATATAAAAGTATTTAGAGTCGTGGTTAAGAATTATCCAAAATTTGTGCTTTGATCTAAAGCACGGAAAGTCCCTCAAAATTTCTCAAGCGAACATTAGGATGATAGATCACAATGGTGGTCTATAGGAATTGGGCAGGCCATTGTTATTATAGAATTTATAAAGCAATTGGATTGAAAAATGTATAACCATGGTCACATGGAAGAAGTTGAAAAGATTGAGATTATTCACCATCATTGGTGACCTTAGAAGTTGAAAATGGTTGAGAATATTCACCATCTTTGGTAACCTTCGAAGTTGAAAAAGGTTGATATTATTTACCATTTTTGGTGAACTTCAAAGTTAAAAAATGTTGAGATTATTCACCGTCTTTGATGACCTTCGAAGATGGAAAAGTTTGAGATTATTCTCCATATTTGAGGACATTCGAAGTTGAAAAAGGTTGAGATTAATAACCACCTTTGGTGGCCTTCGAAGTTGAAAAATATTGAGATTGTTCCCCATCTTTTGTAATCTTTAAAGTTGAAAAATGTTGAGATTGTTCACCATCTTTGGAGACCTTGAAACTTGAAAAAGCCTGAGCTTATTCATCATCATTTATGACCTTTGAAATTGAAATCATTTGAGATTATTCACCATATTTGAGGACCTTCGAAGTTGAAAAGGTCTAAGACTATTCACCATTTTTGGTGAGCTTTGAAGTTAAAAAAAGCTGAAGTTATTCACCTTCCTAGGTGACTTTATAAGTTGAAACCAAAAAATGAAGTATGTTGTTGTAATTATTGATTTCTGCATTAAAAACTATTTGTAGTAAGGTGAAGTTCTATGCGTTCCACACAACATATTAAGTTTTTCACATTCACTTTTATCAATTTTCCACCACCATCTTTTCTCAATATTCAAGTGGTGCGGGAATGGGTGGGGGCAGTGGTGGTATGTTTACACAATATATTACCATCTTTATCTCCTAATCATTTTTCTACAGGTGGTTTAGAGGCAGTTATATGGTGGTTATTGCAATGATTTAAATGGAAGTTGAGGGTGGTTCAAAGCAGTTATTATTTAAATTCAAATTAGAAGTTATTTGGGCAAATAGAGGTAGTTATTGTAAAGAATTCAAATTGGATGTTACTTGGAGCTAAAACGAGTAGTTATTGGAAATACTTAATTCAAATCCAAATTGGAATTTACTTGAAGACAAATACGAGTTTCTTATTGTAGAGAACTATAAATTCAACCCCTGAGGAAGGAGGAAAATAGGGATAAAAAGAAACCTATATCTTTACATTCTATGATTTCCTTTATGTATCTCCTTTAATTTCTAGTATTGTATGTTTACTTTCCTTTAACAAAATGCAAGTTCATTTACATTCAACATTTACTTTCTATCTAGTTTTAAGTCTCCTTAATTTTACTTTATCATTATTAAAAATCCTTTTACAACTGGGCATGCCTATGAATTCACAATTATTTTGCGTAGATGATCCCGTGTCCTTTTATGCACAAATTTTTAAACAAACAACAATATCCAACACTACTTTAAATCGTATAAGATAGTTTTACCAAGAGGAGAAATCCTAATTTAGCATATTCATGAGAAAAATTAAATCATCATTTAATAATTAACGAGATCATTCCTACTCACATAGGGTAAATTTGGGGAACTATATTATTTTGTCCAATTTCATTTCAACATAATAATCGACAATAATCAAATTCCTATTTAAAATAATGGCTCTTAATTAATAAATTTCTAATTTAAAGACATTAGGGTAAAATAGTTATTAATAAGAATAAATATGAGGCCATTGTCTATTTCATAATACGATTAACGTGATAGAATTTTAGATTGATTATTCAAATCTCATAACCATCAGGATTTCCATTAAATAAATTATAACACATGAATTAATGGCTACTTCTTTACATTAATTTATGGCTACTTTTTTAACATACTACATTAAAAAAGAAGAATTAAATGCACATTTGTGAATATTCAACATATGGTTTTTAAGAGTATGAGGCTAATATATAATTTAATGTCAATTTTTCAAACATATTATTTTAACAAGGGGATTATCATCAATTATCACTAATTCAACTATTTACCACATAGATCAAGAACCAATTTATACAAATTATGTGAAGTATAATCAAATTTTAGAGTATAGAAGATCTAACTAGGGAATCTGTGAAAAACTATATTCAATCAAAATTTTAATACTACACAATTGATTTGGGTGAATTTATCAATTACATACATAAAAGGATACAAGTAGAACATTATCTTGCCTTACATTGGGTAAATTTGAAAATATACAGGTGCTCTTCAATTTCTACCTCAAATTATCTTTAATCCTCTAAATTCCTTCCTCAAATCTCCATCTTCTTTTTTAAGTTCTTGTTCTTAGGTTGTCAATGGAGGGTTGAATGTTTAGGGGAGATGTAAAGAGTGTTTAAGGGTTTTCCTAGGTTTGGAGCGATGTGAGTTGTAATAAATGTAATGTAATTTAACCCATTTTCGTGTAAAAGAAGTCATAAAATTCCCAAACAGTGAGCCCCTATGGCTGGCCCACAAATGGCCAGCGACGCCACACCCGCGATCCTCAATTCGCGATTGCGACCCATATAGGCGTAGTCGCGTTCCATTTGTTGCTCCATTTTTTTATTTAATTTTTGTAATTACACATGTGATTAAAATTTTAAATTCCTAGTCTTGCTCCCCAATAAATGTTGTATTGACTCTTTTACCCTAGGGTTCCTCCTTAAATGCCCATACGATCTCTTGCTATAACCCTAGCTTAATAAGATTATCCCACTTAGCCAAAACAATTATTTTACTCAATCAAGCCTAAATTAAATTATTACGTTACTAATTCAAATTGCACAACTTTAAATAAAACGCAAGTAATTACAATTTAGCCTTGAATACTTTATTATTATAAATCCAATTTTCATTTTAAAATCCAAATTCTAACTAATTATTTTATTTATAAAAAAGGGATATTACAATCTTCTCCTTAACAAAAATAACTCCACATAAATATACATGTCTTAAAAGAATGCAAATAATGCTATCCCATTGTATTATCACGCTCCCATGAGGACTTGGCCTTGTTATGATGACACCACTAAACATGAATTGAGGGAATCTCCTTACACCTCAACATACGAACCCTACCATCTAGCATATGCACATGTTTCTCACTATAAAAAACATTAAGCTCAAACTCAATATCTCCTAAGTATATGTGTTGATAAGAACTCTTGCTCAACGAAAATCTACGAAGCATGCATACATGAAACACATTATGTACCCGATCAAGATGGTCCAAAAGTGCTAATTATAAGCGAGAGTCCCCAATCAATCTGCAATCATGAAAGACCCGAAAAATATCGAGCTAACTTCCCATTTTTTCCCAAAGCGCATCATCCTCTTTATGGGTGATACCTTAAGAAGTACTTGATCTCTCACCAAACGGTGTAAATATTTCCTCCCCAAGTTTGCATAACTCTTTTGTCGGCTCCAGACGGTCTTCATTCGATCTTGGATTATCAGAATCTTCCCATTCATATAATAAATGAAATCTAACCCAACAATCTACTCTTACCCGGATCCAACCAACACATGAGTGATATACATGGTTGCCCATACAACTCCCTATAAGGTTTCTTTTCCATCTTCTACTGATGGCCGCTGTTGTAGGAGAAATACACTAGTGGTAGGTACGACTCTTAACTACCCTTAAAATCCAAAACACATGTTCACAACATGTTATTCGATATTCGTTTCACCTTCTCTTTCTTCTATATCATCTAACAATGAGACGACGTACTAAGGTGCAATTGCGTCCCCATCACCTCCTGAAAGCTGCCCCAAAATCATGACACAAAGGTTAAATTCCTATCCAATGTAATTGACAGTGGCACCCCATGAAAACGAATGATTTTTGCCACATATAACCTTTCATATTGCTCCACTATAAAGTCTATACGAACTAGAAAGAAGTGATCCACCTTTTTCAGATAGTCCACTATCACCCAAATAGAGTTATGATAATTGGGCGTCAGAGGCAGCCACATGATAAAATCCATGTAAATGATGTCTCATTTTTACTTGGGAATGGGTAAGGGTTGTAGTGTGCCTGAAGGCATGTGATGATCCACCATTACCATCTGACATGTGCTGCACTGGGAAATTTTCATACCTACCCATCAATATTTCCTCCTCATGTCTAGGTACATCATATTCCCTCTGGGATGCACCGTGAATCGAGAACCGTGAGCTTCCTGCATAACTGCTCTCCATAGATTGTGACACTGTAACACCCTGTATTTTTAGAGCAGTTTAAAGTACATGTGTGCACGTAATTTTAATTGAACCGAGAAGTAAAGTGACTTTAATAAACATTAATTTTCAAATAAAAAGATTAATATTTATGTGTAATTATATTTACTTGTGTGATAAGTGAATGAATGCATGTTAAATTATATGACGTCATAAGTGAGTTAAAATAACAAGTTTATCGGTGTCTCATTCGGGACACACATATAGAGTTGTATTGGGCCAGTGATGGAAATTAATGTTAGATAAATCAGATGCTAATTTTGAGTGCGCCAATGGTCTGGAATGGGTCAAAATAGTCAGAAATAGGTACCTGGGGGGTTATAATTGGGTTCCAGGGCATTTTTAGTCTGAACGGGAGTAGTAAAAGGGTATTTGGGTCATTTTACATATAAGGGCTGACCCAATGTTGGTATTTAGAGTGTTTAGGGTTATATTTAAGTAAGGTGGGTAGAAGGGTAAGCTATCCAATTATTTAAGAGGCTGGGATTTTGAGAAAGAAAAGGGAGAAAAGGGATGAAAAAGGAATCCGGGTTGCAGATCAAGCTCATCCGAGATCAAGATCATTACCGAGAGGGGAATACAAGAAGAAAATCTGAGAAATTCATCACTATCAATGCAAGTATTTAACTTGCTTTAATCTTCTTTGTAGTTTCAAATATTCATGTAAAATTGGTGTATGAAGAACACAATTTTTGGGTTGGGAGAACCATGTAAAACAGGGTTTTGATTAAAGAAATTCATCGAAGAGGAATCTTATAATGATAATACAATAGATCTGATATGATTAAGATGATAAAGATGACTTCTTGATTTATTTAAGAGATAAAAGATTGAATCTTGAATTAGGATTTTAAACTATGCATGAATCTTGATGTAAATTGGTGATCTTATGAATTAGATTTTATTCAGGATAAATTGTACGTAGAAACTTATTAATTTATGTTTGGGATTGGTTTGATATTCATATTTTGGATTCACATGACGTTTAAAACTCCTAAGGTTGAAGAGAAAGGGGAAAATCCCGCCTTAATTTCATCATGGCAGCGCAACAAACTGAATCGGTTCGCTTCGATTCACTAATCGAGCCGGTTCGGTGCAGCCAGCGAACCGGTTCGATTTGGCTGGCCAGAATCCTTTGCCTTTTGTTGTTTTTCTTGGACCATTTAGGATTTGACATGGTTTATGGAGTCCTAGAGATAGAACACGACTTCTGGGAATTTAGAGGGAAGGTTAGGAAGTAACTTAGGTTAACCGGGGATAAGGTCCGGGTAAGAAATTAAGGGTATAATAGGGTTAATCATACTCGGGTGATAATTGTGAAATCAGGATTAAGATTTCGAGAAGGATTGGGCTAAGTGCTTAGGTAGAATATCACGTTGGCCAGAAATGTGAAGTTAAAGAGGTAAGCATAAGTAAGTGAATACTTGATAAAAATTGGGAAGTCGGGATAGACTTAGGGATTGATGGGCTAGTGCTATGAGAGACATTACGCTCATTAACTGATATATATATATATATATATATATATATATATATATATATATATATATATCTGTGTGTGTGTATATCGAGTGAAACCAAAATATATATGTCTATGTGAGATTGATTTCTCCGTGAACATACCTACTATAGTTGTGCTATCGTTGCAGGTCGCACGTAGTGGGCGATCCACCCTGGCGTTGACCAACAGGTGTTGGGTCATTTCCCCAGGTCATAGTACTGTTTCATGACCACTGTAGGTGAGTTTCGAGTCTGGTTGGTGTAATGTGGTGTGGTTACTACCCACTGATGTATTTCTATGACCACCCTCAATATGTGTTTACGTTTTGGGTTCAATGGTGAGATTCCAATTCGGTGGCCCAGTAGTAGTACGTGACGTACCTAGAGCCTGATAGCGTACTATGGAATGCATCCAGGAGGACCGATTGGGGATGCTATGTAGATACGTATATAATAATGTTATATAAATATGCTACTTAAATGATTGTGTGAACATTAAATTATAACAACTATGTGGATACGTTGATTATGTAGCGATATGAATATAATTGAGAAATAATACAATATAGCCTAATTGATAGCTATTTGATAAATAAAGTAAAGTAAAAATACGAGTAACACAATTGAGCTAGAGGTTTAACATGTGGGATTATGCTAAGAATGGATAGACTAGTTAGGCAGAGTAGCATGACTAGGTAATTAAAATACATGCGTTAGGTGTGCACTACAGATGAGGGGCGAGGATAATATCATGTGAGTGAGACACCAAATGAATATGAATAATTCTTGCTGCATATTTATTAATGCATTTAAATACTTGCAACTATTTTTAAAATGTTTTGGGCGCTGACCCGTATAAAAAATATTTTCAAAACCTTTTATGTGCTCAACCATAGGGACGCCAAGATTGGCTTGTCATTCTAGTCAAACGATGCTGCAGCAGTTGTGGATGCATGGAAGATTTGCTTATATGCCTCTTTCCATTCTATTTAGTTAGGATAATCATTCCAGTATTTATTTTGGGCATGTCGCCCACAGTTGGACAACTCTTATTACTCGTCTTTGTTATAATATTTTATTTATCAGTTGGATAATTGTACTTGGGATTTGTCGAGAGTTATTCAATATTTATTTAATTATGCTACCAGTACTTCTTATATTCTATTGTTGTGAATGTTTATATTATATGATTGAATGATTTAGCAAAGCATGTTAATAAGTTTTAAAATTTGACATCGGGCTTAATAGGTTATTAGTAATTAATTGGTTTTTGATAGTGGTGCTAAGAATGAACCATATTGAGATTCCTGTTTTATTTTAGTAGATGATTGGCCACCCGTTATTAGAATAGGCGAGGAATCACAGATGGTATTAAAGCATCAGGTTCGAGTGTCCTTAGGATCTGTGGACTTCATTACGTTTTTAACGTTGCATTTTCTTTGATGTAGAGCCCTTTTCTTAGGACTGTTAATTCATATCGTGCTTTTACGTTCTTCTGCTATTGTATATAGTTGAAGTGGATATCATTCAAATTCGGTTTGGTTTCAAGATGCCAAATAACAGGAGAGGACGACCAACTTGGGTTGCAAGGAGGGCTATAGGAGGAGAGGCTCAGTCGAAGCCGCAGGCCACTCAAGGGATGGTGACCACAGTAGAGGTTACCACCATTATTACACACGCGGTTAATGCCGCGGTGACTGCCTTAGCACAACATTTTCCCCAAGCACAACCACAGCAGACAGTGGAACCATGAACTTAAATGGCATGACCATGAACTTATAAGAACCATATATGGTCAAGTTAAGTTCTTAGGAACGTTCTTTTCTCGTACCCTCAACTGGTGATATCCTGACCGCAAATGAATCTTGGAGAAGAATAAAGCCCCCTTCAATTGATCTAACAAATCATTTATCCTCGGTAGTGGATAATTATTCTCCATGGTCACGTTATTCAACTCCCGATAGTAAATGAACAACCATAATGATCCATCATGCTTCTTCATAAAAAGAACTGAGCTCCCACTACGCCAAAAACTTCGGATGGTCACGGATTTGGGCCGTAACCATGGCTCTGGATCATGGATGAAGTCCGTGACCATTTCAGGAATGACCAATATTAGTGGTCAAGGACTTTATCCATGACCCAAAGACGCGGTCACGGTCTTGTGTGTAGGATAATATTTGGGGACATGGTCACTAGCTTGGGCCGTGACCCGATGGTCACATTCCTGAGCCGTGACCAGTTAGGGGAAGGGCATCATGGACATGGTCCGTGACCAATTGTGGTCACGGCCCAAATTCATGACCCCCGTTTAAAAAAATAAAAATAAAAACATGGTCACGATTAGTTTTTTTTTTCCAAATAAGGGTCACGACTTTAGACCCTGACCATATCCATTTAATAAAAAAATTGTTTCTAGGCAGCACCGAAGAAAAAGCCCGTATCCACCAACCAAATTTTAGTTCTATTCTTAAACCAGGCATCCCTTGACTATGCAATCAAATTCTATGAATTACATTGGTCCGGTGGAGATGTTCATACCCCTTACAGGGCCGTTTAGGGGATATTTTGGGTTTGCCTCCTCTAGGAGCATGTTTTCAAGCTTAAGTCAACTTATTTATAAATTTTAGTCCTCTTCTCAAACTGGGCATTCCTTGACTATGTTGTCAATTCTTATAAGTTACATTGGTCCCGTGTCAGGTGTTCGTGCCCCTTACGGAACCGTTTGGGGGCTATTTTAGATTTTTCCCTCTAGCGGCGTGTTTTTAAGCCCAAGTATGGTTAATTGATTTTTTTTTATCCTATTCTCAAACTGGACATCCTGTGACTACGCGATCAATTTCTACAAGTTATAATGGTCCCATACGAGGTGTTCGTGCTGCATAGGGGGCCGTTTGTGGGTTGTTTTGGGGTTTCCTCTCTAGTGGCGTGTTTTCAAGCCTAAGTCTTGTTATTTGCAAATTTTAGACCTAATCTCAAATTGGGTGTCCCGTGACTACGTAGTCAGTTGTTATGAGTTACATTGGTCCTATGTGAGGTGCCCATGCCCCTACGGAGCCGTTTGGGGGCTATTTTGGGTTCCCCCTGGAGGCGTGTTTTCAAGCCTAAGTTTGGTTATTTGAAAATTTTAGTCCTATTCTCAAACCGTGCATCCCTTGACCATGTGATCAGTTCCTACGAGTTATATTGGTCCCGTGCGAGGTGCTCATGACCCTTACAAGATCATTTGGGGGCTATTTTGGGTTTACCCCTTAGCGGCATGTTTTGAAGCCTCATTCTAGTTATTTGAAAATTCTAGTCCTATTTCAAATCAGGCATCTCGTTACTATGTGGCCAATTCCTACAAATTACATTGGTCCATGCGAGGTGTTCGTCTCCTTTACGAGGCCGTTTGTGGACCATTACCATCTGAGTCGGATTCCTTCGGCGTGGGCTTCGAGCCTCGAAGTCGGGACGAGAGGAAGAAAAAAAAAGTAAAAAGGTTCCTTTCCTCTCTCTCTCTCTCTCTCTCCCTCTCCCTCTCCCTCTTCCCTTTTTTAGCATTTCACGTGCTTGTGATTCGAGGATATGGAGGTCCTCTTTTTGCCACTCGTGTCGGCATCTTCGCGGTCTATCCTCAGATATAAAATTGACCATCATTAGAAGGAGATAACATGAAGAGATAGAGTGACCAACTTATTTTTCTCAAAACAGACAAAAGAATGTTGCTGCCTCGAGAGAACGACATCAAGGTCAAACTGATGCATACGAAACCAAGTGATTCGAAGGGTTCGGTGACTAAGTTACGGAATAAGAAGGTGTTAGGCACCTATTTCTCCCTTTTAGTCTCTCATAGACTATGTTAATCTTTTACTTTTTCTCCGTGATGTGTGTGTAGATGTGTATAATATAAATAATGGGAGGATGGAATTATCTGGCTTGCATCATAGAATGGGCGGAGCGGACTCATCGGTGGGAGTGTACCCGAAAATAATCCTCAACATAAGATATAAGTGTTCGCTGAGTCATAAATTTCTATAAAAGAGCGAATGTGCACGTCAGACGAGACACAAATATGTAGGAGTCCAAAACTCATAAAAATAAATATAATAGAATATAAAAGATATGAAATAAAAAGGGAGGACTCGAATCTCGAGATTGGCCCAAGACGCCTACGTAGAACAAGGGGAATCGAAGTCCACATAGTTAAAAAATAGCATGGGGGTAGGGTTCAACCCATAAATCCAAATGTAGGACTCCTTTTACGTGTTTTTGGAGAGAAGTGTATTCAAATATGAAAGTGCGAGAAAATGGAAGTCTTACATTTGGAATTTATGAATAAACGATTTTTTTATTATATTTTTTGGGTTTTTTATGAAAATAAGTTACGTGCATTACTACTAATAAAAAGTGAAGATTATTTGATGTGAGATAATGAAACAAATCTAGAAGATATAACAAAATGAGAATAAAGTGAATAATAATACTGAAATGAATAAACTGGAAAAATGGTTAGGAATGGACCTCCTTTATAGATCTTTGTTGCCGAATTTAGAATGTAAGTATGCTGATTTTTATATTGGTATGAAGGTAATATGGTAGGATGAGATGGATGGCGAAGTGAGGTGAAGGAATGTTGGAAAATAGGCGTTTTTAGGAAGGCTCTGATTTTGAGGAGAATGTTTGTTGACTGCTAAAAGGGACCTCCTTCAGGAGTGAGGTCATGAGCCCTTTTATAGTGGAATTTAGGGTTAAGGGGGTACCGACCGGAATGGCCCCGGACTGCCTATTAGCTTAAAGTTTTCCTCGTCGGGCAAGGCAAAGTACACCCTACCGATAGGCAGGGTGTCTGGGGTGCCCATAGGCAGTCCGGAACACACTTTTTGGAAAAATAAGCATAAAATGCAAACCATAAGTTAGAATCGCGGACGATCAAAACTGTTGGAAGGACAATTCAGAGCCCTTTAAGAATCCATTAAGCCACTCTCAGGTTAGGGAGTTGACCAAAGTCAAACAGGGCTCGGAAGATCATATGGTCTCTAGATGGTTTTTTTTAGAGGAATATGGGTCATTCGTGTGAACCGCGAGATTGATTCGCTTACGACATGGACCGTTGGGAAGGGAACTTATTATCCTTAAAGATTTTATTGAGCTTTGCTCAGGTCAGAGAGTTGACCAAGGTCAAATGGGGCCTAAAAGCATCCGATGGTCCTTTGGAGTAAAATGGATCGTTCGTGTAAACCTTGATGCAGATTCACACACAGGATGGACCTTGGAAATAGAATCAGAGCCATTCGAGGTTTTATTGAGCTTCTCTCAAGTTGGAGAGTTGATTAGAGTCAAACGGGGCCTCGGAGCCCCTGGTGGCATCGAGATCAATACTTAGAGTGAAATGGATAGTTTATACAGGCCGTGAGGCCAATTCGTGCACGGGATGGACTATTGGAAAGGGAATCCAGAGCCCTTCTAGGATTCATTGAGATTATCTTAGGATAAAGAGTTGAACGGAGTCAAATGGGGCCCGTAGCCTCTAGATCAGTACTCGAAGTGAAATGGTTCGTTCGTACAGACCGTGATGATGATTTGTGCATGGGTCATGGAAAGGGATTTCATAGCCCTTCAAGGATTCATTGAGCTTTGCTCAGGTTAAAGAGTTGACCAGAGTCAAACAGGGATCGAGAGGGCCTGTTGGCCTGCAAATCAGTACTCGAAATATGATTTAGGGTTTATGGTGAGTGGATGAGTGTTAAGGGCCTAAGGAGGTTCTTATGGGGATCCTAGGATCGATGGGATGTCTATAGAGCCCCTCGATGGGTGAGCTAGGAACAAGTGAAGGCCGTCAAAAGATAGACACTGCATTGATGTTAGAGAAGAGGATTTAAGGTCGATTCTGAGGACCTAAGGGATGAAGGTGACCGATTAAAAGGGTCAAAGTTAATTTTTTGGTCTTGAGGAGGATTGAGGTCGATTATTTGGACCTACAGTTGAGGTGACCACTTCTGTGGGTCGAGATCAATTTTGAGAACCTGAAGTTGTGATGACTAATTCTGTGAGTCGAGGTCAATTCTATAGGCCTAAGGATGTAGCGACCCATTCTATGAGTCGAGGTCAATTCTGAGGACCTAAGGATGGGACGACCAATTATGTGGGTCGAGGTTAATTTTATGGACCTTAAGTTAGGATAACTAATTTTGTGGGTCAATGACCAAGTCTGTGGGTCGAAGTCAATTCTACGAACCTTAAGTTGGGTTGACCAATCCAACGAATCGAGGTCAATTTCGCATGGCCAAAGTTGGAGTGACCAATTTAGTGACTCGAGGTCAATTCTAACTTTAAGTTGGGATGACCAATTCAGCGGGTCGAGGTCAATTCTGCTGACCTTAAGATGTGATGATTAATTCTGCGAGTCGAGGTCAATTCTGTGCACCTTAAGTTATGGTTTATGGGGAGTAGCTTCTCTGGGGAAATCGTAGAAGGTTTTGGTACAGGCACATCATGGATTTCTGGCTTCGTTAGGAAAAGCATGAAGGGTTTTGGTGCAGGCGCACCTTTAGTTCCATTGGGGAGTATGCTGATGATAAAAATTAGTGCTGTTGATCCTGCTGGAGATTTCGAAAGTTTGTAAAGGATTTGCTTCTCCAAAATGGATTTGCCTTGGAGAAATAATGTTTTCGACTTTGCGGGGATTTTTTTAGGAGTTTTTGTGAATTTTTGGAGCAATTTTTGGATTTTTTTGGCATTTTCGAGATGAAATTTGGAGGTGACTACCGATAGGCAGTCCAGGGGAGGTTCCTATCGACATAGGGTACGGACTCCTGGGCTTCTCGAGCAAGGGTAAAGGTTATTGTCGATAGGCATAACTAGGGGGGATGCCGATCAACATGCCCCTTAACCTTCTATATAAGGGGTCGACCCCTGCTCATTTCTCACACTTCGAAACAGTTGAATCTCTTGCTCTCTTTCTCTAAAAGTCATTTTCGAGTTCCTTATTTTGCAAGATCTCAAATGGCGGGTACTTATACAAACATTAACAACGAGTGGGTGTCCGTTGATGACTATGCATGTTTGGAGTGGTGGGATGCGGTTCCACTTGCTTTGGGCAATGAGAATGCCTACGACTCCTTTGAGTCAGTGACTTATGAGAGGATCTTATTGTGCGAGCCTGCGGACCATTGTTCGGCGAGGGTGAAGAACCCTAATGGCTATATGAGTATTTGTTTTTTAGTTTTCCATTTTTATTTTTGCTCTTGGGCTAATAAAGGGTTTTCTTTGGTTTCTTGCATAATAATATTGCTTCTTCTAGCATCCGGTCCCGAGGAACGACTAGGATAAAGTACATCTAGGACCGTCTTCCTGAGGTGATGAAATAAATGGTGTCATCCATTGGTTTTGGCACGCTGGCCGGCACACTGGATGAGATGTCATGCTCTTCTGCGATATTGTGCGAGCTTGGTGAGAGGTGGTGGGATATGACCCACACATTCCATCTGGGGTTGGGGAGATGACTGTTACTAACTTGGATGTTTAATAGGATGTTAACGGGACTGGATTTCCCTAGTCATTAGGTTGTGGCGCATCGTACACTGTGGGTCACGAACCGCGGTGCAGGTTGCCTTAGGGGATGTTGGTAGAATCATGTCGGGGGATTCTATCCGCATGTCGATGCTAAGGAGACCTTACTGTCGAGGTGGATTGATGAGACGGATGGGAGGCAGGTGATACAAACGACCCGTTTATTTATTTTTCTTCTGCTGGGAGGGTTTGTGGGGCCAACGAGTGGTGACATCATCCATCTCTGGTTTTTGCCATATTTGAGGACTATTTCAGATGTCCATCTGTACGACTGGGGGTGTTTTACTCTGGCATCCCTTTATGCTTCGTTGGATGTGTTCAATTAGTGCTACCGACAGACATTCACGGATGCACATACCTTTAGGATGTAACCTTTAAATTTAATAGCCTCTTTATTTCTTGCAGTCCTTTTTTTTATTTTCTTTTTCTGGTTTTTGCTGTTTTCCTTTTCACAGACATGGTTCTATGAGGTGATAGGGCACAACTTGGGGTTGGTTTTCTTAAAGGAGAGTGGTTTGGATGACTTCTATAGGATTTTTCAGTGGAGGAAGTCGAATAGGCATTCAAAACAATCTCTGGCTTTGAAGGATGTGCGAAAGGGGCTGAACGGCCTAACGAGCGACCAATTTAAGTTTTTAATTTTTATTTCTCTTAAATTTTTTGAATCATTCTTCTTTTGGATAAATTTTGACTCTTTGTTGGGGATGTAGGTGACCTTCTACCCTTGGAGTCTTCCTTCGAGGGTTGCGGGGGCTATGGGCATGCACGCACATATGAGGCGATTATTGGCGCACGAGTTGGGGTACGTATGGTACCTCTGGGAGAGGGTGGTATGTCAGATTATTGATGGAGAGGTGGAGGTCCCATCGTCACCACCCCCAGAGTATATGAGGTGAGTGAGGGAGATGACGGACGAGGCGAGGGCAGCGATGATGGAGGGAAAGCCCTATATGTTCTACACCGCTATGACAGTGGGCTATGATTATCTGGGTTTTTTGACCAACTGGTTGATGCCTTCATTCATATACAACTTGGAGAATATGCCTCCACATGCTACTTCTTCGGAGAGAGGTACTAGCGTATCGACTACGTCGGCCCACAACACTGGAGGAGGCACGACTGCAGCGACAGAGGAGGTTTCACCTATTCAGGTCTCTTTTCCCTCTTATCACTTTCGAAAGACCAGCAGATAGATGGCATCGATGCCTCACCATCCTCATGAATCGGTGGACGGGTTGTCGGGTCTTTCTTATGATGTGCTCCAAACTTAGGTATACTCTTTTCTTTCTCTTTCATTTCCTATTTCCCACTTTATTTTTCTCTTAACTGACTTGCTTGATTGTTATTGCTTCTGTTTTTTTTCTTACAGACCGTCCGTGTGTCGACCGCCTACCTGAGGGACATTAAGGACTGGATGTCATTTATGTCATCCTATATGAGAAGGACAACTAGCTCCTGCGTGGTATCTCTAGCCGCATCTGATGAAGGTTCTGGCTCCGAGTGTGGAGAGTCTATCGCTCATCTCAAGGAGAAGCCTGTTCATCGCATATGTTAAGGATTGGTTTTTTGGGGGATTGATGGGTTCGGGTGTGTTCCGATGTATATTTTATCCTTCCTTTTCTTTTGTACCTTTATGAAATGTAATAATTTTAGAAAAATATATATACAAGAAATGTATTTATTTTTGGTATATTCTTGATTTAGTGACTTAATCTATATGCACTTTAATTTACTGCTCAGGTTTCTCATTTATTTACGAATAATGAAATCAAAGGACTCGAATTAAAAAAATATTTATTTTTAGAAATTATTCACAGAAGGGAGAGTAATAATTTTTCGAAAAGGAACAACCCGGAGATTTGACTTCTTCCAAAGTAAATTTTTTATTTTGGGAAATTTGATATGTGTAAAAGAGGAGATAAGGAATTTTTCTAGAAAATGAGGGTTGTCGATCGACATAAGGGTCAGTCCAAATCACTCCTATAGCTTTGATTGCACTTTATGGCAGAGAAACTGGCGAGGCTTTGAATGATTCATCTTTTTGTGAGAATTTTTAGTATAAAAAGGTCTTTGGGGGTGTTTTCTTTACCATCGTTCACATTCTCTCTTCTATAACTTTCTTCTTTTTTACAAATGGCTCTCCCTATGTTCGAGGATTTTTCTTCCTACCTTGAGAGTTTAGAGGCAATGTGCCTCTACAACATTGACTACGGAACCTTTAGTTTTCACCGGGTCTCTTTATGGCATAATCGTGCCATAAACTAGAATTTTCTAGAAGCAACAGTACAGTTCTGGTACCACAAAGATCATTATTTTCAATTCGGTTTAGACGAGGTGTGCCCCACCTATGAGGGGTTTTCAGCGATGTTGGGTGTCAACCCCAGTATAGCTGCAACTATGTAGGCCTTATTCCATTCTCCCCACTTGTCTCTGGCGGTGTTGCTTCATATGCCCCTTCAGCTGATCGGTCACTGGTTCGTAAAGGAAATATTGTCCTCCCAACACTTATGAACTCGATGTGTCGAAAGGATTTTTCGGATGCTAGTTTTGCTAGAGCTGTAGCCTTGGACTTGGCTGTTAGGATTTTTCTGGTGACAGTCTGACGTCTGATCCCCAAATAGCCATGATAGTGGTGTGGATGTCATAATGCTGAAGTCCTGCGAAGGTGGTGTTAGCAGAGGCCTTGAATGGACTAATTGCCTATAAGGAAGGTCGGGATAACTTTTTGTAGAGGAGACTTGTCATGCTATTTATGTGGCTTTCTGAGAGACTACAACTGAAGACCCCTCCCGAGTACACTTTATCGAGTGTTCCTAGTTTATTTACTAGGCCATTCTTTAATTTTGTCCCTTCAACGAAAAATGTTGTTAACTAGTTTTTGGAGCATGGGTCCTGTGCCATGGTGGGGGGACTTGTAACCCGTTTTGCAGCTAAAGGAATACCGGTATGTGCGGTTAGTTGGCCTTCACCAGATTTCCTTATATTTTCCTTGACATCTTATGCACCAAGTAAGATGGGAGTAGATTGTTCCACCCCGTATAACCAATTTCATTTCGATGGAGGACTTAACCAAGTTCTCGAGGATGATACTAGGGCCTTTATGGCAACGTCGTCGGTCGTCTACTTGTCTATCATAATTCATTGGAGGGGAATTATTTGTGTTTGGGGATTATATGAAGTGGTTATGGAAACATATAATTGGGAAGATTTTAGAGTAAGAGACTGGGCAAAGATGGCTTGTTGCTATTGAAACCATAAAGCAAGGTATTGTGGTTTCGTCAAGGTTATCAATGCATACCGTTGCATGGAGCTCATCCAAAACACCAATTAGGAATGAGATACTTGGGGACCTCCAAGAGCGGGCAATGATGATGAGGTAGGGCCATCTAGTTGTTAAGGGCAGGGTTTTGTGAAGCTAGTTGTGTTCGTGTTTTGTGGGGAATTTGTGTTTGGTTGGGTATTTTGTATGTTCTTTTTGGAGTTTTTTTTTAATCTAGCTATTAGTAGGGATTGGTAAGTTGTAATGAAGGTTGAGGAGGGGAGTGGTTTGTTTGACTTTTGTCACTGATATTTCGTGTAACGCCTGTATTCCTTGATTGAAATAAAAGTAATTTTAACATATTTTGTTGTGTATTTTGGTGAATTTTGTATTTAAACTATACAGACAAATCTCTAAGTCATACATAATCCTTTTGTGCATGTATATGATGAGATGTACGGTCGTTCTCGAGGGTAGAAAATAATAGCATTTTGTAAAAAAGAAAGGATCGTTCCCATGTGTGTTGTATGGGCTGCCTATGTACCTCTTTGTGTTTTGAAAATTTGTGAGCTTCATTTTGAAAATGGTGTTTTGAGAGGATCAGGTCCCATGTAGTTATAAATAAGGGAAATGAAGGGATTTTTCTAGAATAAAAGGGGGGTAAGAAGAATCGTAGTGCACCGAGAATTCAGTTTAATGGTAGAATTTCTTGAGATGGCCTAGATAGACTGGACGCGCCATTTTTTTTCCATCGAGATCTGTGAGCATAGCGGCGCCGCCTGACAGTATTTTTTTGGCTATGTAGGGACTGCTTCAATTAGGTTTGAACCTCCCTCTGGGGTTCCAGATGGTTTCTATAATTTCTTTGAGGGCATGGTATCCTTTTTAGACACCGCGATCCTTGAATTTTCTGTTAAATGATCGTGCGATTCGGCGATGGTGCCCTTGTATGTGGTATATAACTTTGAGTCTCTTTTCATCTAGGGGTGAGAGTTCATCGTAGCGACTCTGATGTTGATCTTCCTCATTGACTTTGCTTTCGAGCATGACACGCAGAGAAGACACTTCTAGTTTGACAGGGAGAACCGCCTCCATGCCGTATACTAAGGAATATGGGTAGCCCTAGTAGGTGTCCTGATAGAAGTGCGGTAGCCCCAGAGGGAATATGGGATCCGGTTCGCCCAATCTCTACAACTTTTGGTCATCTTACTGATGATGGTTTTGAGGCTCTTATTGGCATCTTTGACAACACCGTTTGTTTGGGGCCGGTAGGGAGAAGACTTGTGCCACTGAATTCCATACTCGTCGACTAATTCTGTGAGTTAGGCCTCTAAGTGGAGTCCATTGCCTGATACCAATTTATGGGGGCCCCTTTGAGGCATATGCTATTCTTTCTAATAAACTTGGCCACTTTCTTTACATTCAGGACCGTGTATAACTCGACTTCAACCCATTTCGTGAAGTAGTAAATGGTAACCAAGATGAACCCATTTGAAGCTTTGGGAGTGACCTTCCTTATGATATCTATACCCCAGGTAGAGAAGGGCCTTGGAGAGGTCATGTTGTACAAATTTTAAGGAGCCAAGTGTTGGAGGTTCCCAAACTGTTGGCATTTGAGGCATCTCCGAACATAGGCCGTGCAGTCTTGGATCATGGTTGTCTAATAGTACCCTTGATGGATGGTTTTCTTGGCAAGAATATGACCGTTCATGTGGGGCCTACATTCCTCGCTATGGATTTTTTGTATTATTTCTTCAATATCATCCCCTGTTATGCAATGCAAAGGGGTTCCATCGAAGTTTCTCTTAAAAAGTGATTTATTGCAGATGATGTACTGGTCAGCCAGTTTACGAAAGGTCACACGGTCTTTCTTATCTGCATCTCGAGGATACATACCTTGTTTGAGAAGGAACCAGATATCATAGTACCATAATTCTGCCATGCCAGAGTCTTCTTTGATGACGAGCTCGATGTGGTAACAGTGTGTGGGTGCAACCTATTTTTGAACCATGAAAGGGGCTATTATTATTCCCTCAGGCATGTCTACCATGAAGGTTAGGGTTTCTAGTGCATCGACTAGGCTATTCTTCGAGCGAGGAAGGTAACGGAAGGTGACATTTTTGAATTGGAAGGCAAGCTCTTCTAGGTGGGCGTGGAAGGGTTGGAGCTTCTCGTCTTTAACTTTACATTTTTTAAGGATTTGTTCAACAATGGAAGAGTCCCCATAGACGTCTATGGGCTTGATTCCTTTCTTAAGGGTGATCTTGATCCGTATGGTGCATGTCTCATATTTAGTCATGTTGTTGGTGCAGGGCATGACTAGTTTACTGGCAACGGGGGTGTGAGAGTCATCGGGAGCGATCATGAGTATCCCAATTCCACCCCCTTTCTTGTTGGTAGCTCTGTTGAAGAACATCTGCCACTTGATATCCTCCTGAGCGGTGCATGGGATACCTTCGTCTAGAAATTCAGAGACCCACTATAGAAGAATCAGTAAGGTAGTCGTAGAGTGCCCTCCATTTTATAGATTTTTGTGTGACGTACACAACATTAAATTTGTCTAGTAACATCAACCATCACACCATTCTGCTTGATAGAGTGGGTTTCTTTAGCAGGTACTTTATGGTATCCATTCCGGATACTAGTCTGATAAGAAATGTGAGCATGTAGTGATGTAATTTTTGTGTGACCCAGACCAGGGTGACACACGCTTTTTGCAAGGCCGTGTACCTTGCTAGCTTTCGACTAGCATAATAGATGGATCTTTCCTTGTGGGACTCTTTAATGAATTATTCTAACAAAGTGCCTACTGGAATATTAGTGATGATCAAGTATATTAGGAGGGCGAGACCTGACTGCAATGCATGAGCACCGATGGTCGATGAGGCATCACTTGATTTGGTCAAAGGACTCTTGGCACACCTCGTTCCAAACTTTGGTTGAGTCTTTATGGAGAAGTTTGAAAGTGGGTTTGTAGATAGAGGTCAGTTGACAGATAAACCGACTGAATCCTCATACTGCTTTCTCCGTTCAGATTGGTGGCATCTCGAGAATGGTTTTCAACTTGGTGGGATCTACTTCAATTCCTTTTTCACTAGCCATGAATCCAAGGAGATTAATTTTAGTGACGCCAAAGACACACACTTCTGTGGGTTGATTCTCATATGGTATTGTCGCAGTTGCTCGAAAAACTTTCTCAGGGCGGGGATATGACCTTCCCGAGTCTTAGACTTTATGATCATGTCGTCAATATAGACCTCGACTTCTTTGTGAATGAGTTCGTGAAGGATAGTTGTAATGGCCCTTTAGTAGGTAGGCCCGATATTTTTTATCCCAAATGGCATGGTAGTGTAGCAGAAAGTCCTCCATGGGGTGATGAAGGCAGTTTTTTCTTGGCGTTTAAGGTGTATTTTGATTTGGTTGTAACCGATAAATCCGTCGACAAATAATTTGAGGGCATGACTGACCGTATTGTCTATAACCATGCAATGTTGGGAATCGGGTAATCATCTTTTATGGATGCTTTCCTCACATCCCGATACTCGATACACATGAGGACTTTTCCCCCCGATTTTGACACGAGGACGATGTTTGAAAGTCATTTATGGTATTCAACTACGTGAATGAAACCATATTCAACTGTTTGACTAATTCTTCTCTGACCTTGAGGGATCATTTTGTTCTGAGCTTCCTCAGTTTTTTGCTTGATCGGTTTTCATTTTAGGAATGTGGGGATCTCATGCTGAGTTATCTCTAGGTCAATGCTGGGCAAGTCACTGTAAGACCACGTGAAATCGTCTATGAACTTCTTCAAAAGCTCTTCAAATTGGGTCTGCCCATACTCGTTGAGGGTGTACCCTATCCTAATCTCACGTAAAGGGCGACTAAAACTGAGATTAAGAAGAATGATCTCATCATCATTAATTTGAACGCAGTTATTGTTTATTATTTTCCTTATTGAGATCAATTAAGAATTATTCATTTACAAAATCATCATCATCAAAAGTTTGATTAGAATCATTGCAATTAATGTAAGGCACAACAAGAAACTCAAAATCTTCATTTATTTCATTCTAAGGGAAAACGACATTAAGAACCTCATCAAAAGAGGCCTAGTTTACATTGATATCATAAATAGGAAAAATAGAAAAAGTGTAGTGGTTTCTTGAATGGGGTAAATAATAGGGTTTGGATGGGTTTAAGAAGGTTAGACAAGAATGGCATGCCAGTTTAGGAGGGGTACTTTAGCAATTGTGATCTTGGAAGATGGGTCTGATAGAGCAACATCTTGGTGAATCTTGCAAAGACTCACCCCAGTGTCTACAGGTCGAAGGATTCCTCAGAGTATCTATACTCAGAGTTTTTAGTGTTTTCTATCGTTTCCTCGGTTAGAGGTTCCACCTTGTGCTTCCATTCCTCGCCCCAGGTATTGTTGTTATGGAAAAAGATCTCCATTTCTGGCTTTATCTTTTTCCCAGCGAAGGCACGGAGAATCCATAAAAGTGCAAGTCTTCGCCCTCTTTGATAAACCTTCCATTCAGAGAGTCTCTCGAAATGGTCTTTTCATCATCCAGGATTCTTTTATAATGTGGTCGCCGGAGTGCTTTAAGTTTGGCTGGTGAAGTTTAGTAGCCCAGGCCAGGATAAAGGCTTCTTTTAGGAATATAGGCTCAAAGATCCTTTATTGGCATCATCCTAGCACCATTCTGGGCATAAAGTACATATTCTTGAACATCTGAATTACAGTGACGTTTTCGTGAGGGATGTGCTCTGGACAAACCTGGTCTTTGAAATTGTATCTCGTTAGGATAAGGAGTGGATCGATCTTGAAATCGAAGAGGATCATGTCATTGGTCCCATGTTGAATCTCCAATGCTGGGTTGCTAGTGCTGGCACTATCATCATCCCAAAGGATGGTTATGAATTGACCTTTAGCGAAGAACTTTAGTTTTTGATGGAGATAGGAAGAAACTCCTCAGATGTTGTGGAGCCATGGATGACCAAGGAATAGATTGAAACATGCGAGTATATTGATGACTTGGAACTCCGTCAGAGGTTTGATAGGGCCAACCCCCAGTGTAAGATTTATAGAATCCATTATTTCTCGACGGGTGTTATCATAGGTGCGCATGTCGGCAGACGTTGGAGTGAGATCACTGACTTCCAATGCCATGCAATTGAAGGTTCTCAGTGGACAAACATTAAAAGCGAATCCATTGTCTGCAAGTGATAGTGGGCTGTCTTCCCAAAAACTTTGACGAAGATGCTGAGAGCATAATTGTGATCAGGACCAAAATTTGGGATTTCTTCTTTGAAGAATGAAAGAAGTTTAGTAGAGGTTAAGGATCCAACCATATTCACGATTTCGTTGAGAATGGTAGAGGGAGAAAATGTGGTTCCTATGACGAGATTTATCAATGCATTTCGATGTGGAAGGGAGGACTTAAAGAGTCTCCACAAGGTGATGTTGGCTTGGGTTTTCTTTATTTGGCCGAGAACTTTACTTTCTTTAACTCCATTTCCTTTATGTGTTTTGTAATATCACCTGTATTGGGTCATGTGGTTAATAGAGGCAGGGAAGAATAAGAACCCCATGGCTTCGTCTACTTCGGTCTGAATAAACACTTTGTTGATTTCCCCCAACCATTATTTAAAAGAGATCATCCCACCCATGTCAATAACTTAACTGGATTCTCCTCGATTTAGTTCCTCATTTGAGCTATCAAAGTCACCCCCCCATCCGGTGACGTCGATGTCCTCTTGCTAAGAGTAATCGATTCTTTTAATAACCTCCACGAATTCATCAAACAAGTCTTTTTTGGGAAGTGCAAGAGTGAATGGACCAGACGTCCCTAAATTTTCAAGGTTGGGGGTAACTCAGGGATGCTGTATATTTCTCCCTTCTGGAGAAACATATCTGATATGGTCTGCACAACATCATCCAGGATGATTTTTTTATAGGTACCACCCATTCGTCTAATTCCTGAGCCCACTCCCAAGTTTCCATAAACAGGCTACTAAACCTCTCATAGTTGATGGTTATGTTTGTGGGTAATTTCAACTCAAAACTTTGGAGTTGATCTAGTATTGCAGGTAATTCCTTGCATCCCCCCTCTGATCGGGTGCAGACGATAATACAGACTCATGTGAGGAGCGACAGAGCTTGATCCACAAAGCATGTGGGGTGTATGATAAAGGATGTGCAGACTTTGAGAGGTTTGGGCAAGATTGTGGAGGTGCTAGGTACTTCAGTACTTATAATTTGGCAGTATACGGAGCTAGGATAGTCCTTAGATTTGACTGAACATTCAGCTTGGTCGACATTCTCCATGAACAACTTGTGAAGGTATATCCCAAATTTGGTCGAAGTAGCAGAGGAAGCAGTGGATCTTTGGGGTGGTTTAAGGGAAGACCGAAGCTAATACGGAGCCAGACTAAAGTCGGGTATGCGATCGTCCTGAGAGGGAAAAATGATTTGGTTTATTTTAGAAGAAAAAAGGAGTATTTTTGGTATTTTGGAGAAAGGGGGTAAAATATTTTTTTTGGTATCTTTGTTTTTGAAAAAGAGGGAAAAGGGACAAACCTGAGTATGATTATTATTATTAGTTTTCACTTGTATTATGTTTGCCTAAATTCAAGGAAAATGCCAGCCAGGAACTGAGCCCGGGGAAAAGATAGGGTGTAAGATACAAGACACGATTTGACTTGTTTCTAGGCTCATGGATAGGGTCCTAATTTTAAAAAGAGGGCGAAATAGCGCAAAACTTCTGGCAGTATAGTGACTCAAAATTTTGGCATAGTTTCGCATGGTAACTGATAAACTAATTATGAGTGTCCTAAGGTAGATGCCTATATGGGATTTATGCATTTGGTGGACTTCAATGATATACCTCTTGCCTATAAGGGCAATCATTCATCGGTACGTGTGGACAATCCATTTGATATACTTGAGTGTACGTAAATTCCTTCACGATATACCTCGTGGGGATGGTACCTGTGGGAATGAATTCATTATACTCGACGTATGTGAACGAGTTCCCTGCTATATACCACCTGTCGTGAGTTCGATCAAGCGGTACGAGGGGGGGGGGGACCGTTTGATATACGTCGAAGGTACGGGGCCAATGGAAGGTGAGAATCATAACGCTTAGGTTAATCTTGCTCTGCTGGACCGGCACCCATCACGAAGTGACCCCCAACACGGGATAAAGTTTTTGTCAATATTGCCATGCTGTGGTGATGTCGTGTGCAAAAATGCATGAGTCTTGATTAGTATCTTATGGAGATTTTTTTATTTGAATGCTAAGTAAGGGGAGTACTATCACTATGAGGGAGAATATACAAATATCATGAAATGAAAAGTAAAGATAGAATGGAGCATGAAGACTATACTAAGCACGGTGATAGGGAAGTATGTTAATATACAAGTGAGTGAGATATGTGCAAGGTGAGAGAGTGACATGGGAATATTGCAAGTGATCATGTGAATATATACAAGTGAAAATGCGTGCTAATAAGACTAAGCGTGGATCATCTGCAAGGGGGGTGTGAGATGTGTAAGTGATCATGGAGATATATACAAGTAGGAAAATTTGAGGGTGTGTGCTACTGAAACTAAGTATGGATAATCTAAAAGTGGTGTGTGGAGCATGTAAGCAAAGGTGATACTATATACAAGTGCGAGTGTGCGAAGTGAGCATGGAGAATATATACAAGTGGATTTAAGGTGAAACATGGTGAGCATGTATAAGTGAGTGAATAGTTATATATACATGATAAGAGAGCATGGTAAAGATAAGCATGAGGTGAAATATATAAGATGTAAGCGAAGGAGTAAAGGGAACATACAAATGGAAGCATATATACACACGTAAAAAAGTACGAGAGTAAAGAAGTAACACCCATGTAGAAAATATAGTCTAGTCCTCTAGAAAGTCCTGAGAGAAGTCGCCACTGTGGCCATCCGGGGTCAGATTCCTCTAGCGCAGGCTCAGGCCTGGAAGTTGGGACGAAGGGAGGAAGAAGGAAGGAAAAAGGTTCCCTCCCTCCCTCTCTCTCATATACCTTTTTTAGCCTTTCACATGCGTGTGATTCGATGATATGGAGGTTCTCTTTCGACCACTCATCTCGAAGTTTTTTTGGTCTAGCCTCGAATATAAAATTGGCCATCATCAAAGCTGGATAACACGAAGAGATAGAGTTGCCATCCTATTTTTCTCAAAACAGGCAAAAGAATCTTACCGCCTCAAGAGAATGACATCAATGTCAAACTGATGCATATGAAACCAAGTGATTTGAAGGGTAAGGGGACTAAGTTACGAAATGGGAAGGTGTTAGGCATCCATTCTGCCCTTTCGGTCTCTTATAGTCCATATTAATCTTCTCCTTTTTCTCTATGATGTGTGTGTACACGTGTATAATATAAATAACGGGAGTATAGAATTATTCGACTCACATCATAGAATGGGAGGAGTGGACTCATCCGTAGGAGTGTACCCACAAATAATCATAAACATAAGATATAGCTGTTCATCGAATCACGAATCGCTATGAAAGAGCGAATGTGCACGTCGGACGAGACGCAAATATGTAGGAGTCCAAGACTCACAAAAATAAATATAATAGAATATAAAAGATATGAAATAAAAAGGGAGGACTCGAATCTCGGGATTGGTCGAAGACGCTTATGTATCTCAAGGGGCATCAAAGTGCACATAGTTCGAATATAGCAGAGGGGTGGGGTTCAACCCATAAATCGAAATGTAGGACTCCTCTTATGTGTTTTTGGAGAGAAGTGTGTTCATATATGAACGTGTGATAAAATGGAAGTCTTACTTTTGGAATTTAGGAATAAACCCTTTATTTTTTTTGGGGCTTTTATGAAAATAACTTGCGTGCAATACTAGTATTAAAAAGTGAAGATTATTTGATGTGAGATAATGAAATAAAACTAGAAGATATAACAAAATGAGAATAAAGTGAATGATAATACTAAAATGAATAAACTAGAAAAGGGCGAGGAATGAACCTCCTTGATAGATCTTTGTTGCTGAATTTAGAATGTAAGTACGCTGATTTTTTTAGTGGTATGAAGGTAATATGGTAAGATGAGGTTGATGGCTAAGTAAGGTAAGAAAGCGAGGTGAGGGAATGTTGGAAAATGGGATTTTTGGGGGAAAAATAAGGCTTTGGTTTTCAGGAGAGTGTTTGCTGACTGCTGAAAGGGACCTCCTTCAAGGGTGAGGTCATGATCCCTTTTATTGTGGTCTGGACCTTCTGAGGTGGATCCTTCCTTCCTTAGCTTTTTCTGACGTGCGCGCGAGATTGCATCCTTTATTGAGGCGCTCAGCCGTCGTCGATGTGGGGTAATATGTAGAGATAGAGTCGCCAACCTATTTTGCACAAAACAGGTAAAAAAAATCCTACCTCCTTGAGAGAATGGTATCAAGGACAATATTGATGCTTGCGAAACCAAGTGACTAAGTTACAGAATGGGAAGGTGTTAGGCACCCATCCTGCCTTTTCGTTTCTCATGGGCATATGTTAATATTCTCGTGTAGAACTCTGTGAGGTGTGTGATTATGTGCATAATATAGATGGAGGATGAAATCGCTCGACTTGCGTCATGGATAAAGGCGGAGCGAGGTCATACTTAGGAGCATTCCCAAATATAGTAATTAAAATAATAATGAAAGTCTTTGTCGATTCATAAATCGTTATAGAAGAACGATCGCGTATATTGAACAAGACACAAGAAAGTGAGCATATAATATATATATCACAAATATATGATAAGAATAATGCAAGAAATGTATGTGGGAGGACTTGAGTCAAGGGACTTATCCAAGACGCTTACGTAGACCTTGAGGGCATCAAAGTCCACATAGTTAGAAGACAATACAAGTTGGGGTTTAACCCATAAATTCAACCAGGGATTTTATTATATGTGTGTGCATAGAAAAAGGTGTTTTAGTGTGAGAAAATGTGATGAGAAATCCCCGTTTGGAATTTACAAGTGAACCCTCTTTTTCTTGTTTTTGTTTTTTTTTATAAAAATGAAGTATGTGCAAATACTAATAATAAAAATTTTGAAATTAAGATGTGTGATGTAATGAAGTAAAGTACTAAAGCGAAAATGAAGTAACTAATGCAAAAATAAGAGAATTTAAAGACAAATAGGAAGATTTAGACCTCCTTGTGAAGACTTGGAGTAGATCTTGATTGTAGATGCGCTGATCTTGAGATGAGGTGATGGTGGTTTGAGTAGGTGGGTGAGAATTTACTCAAAAGAGTATGAAGATGATAGATGGAATGTGGGAAATGGAATTTTAAGAAAAGAACATCACTGAATTCGAAGGAATTCTCTCTGAATTGCTGAGAGGACAGTTAATGGGTGCCTTTCAAAGTGAGGTAATGACCTCTATTTATAGGGACAAGAGGGGGGACGATCGGTATGGTACTAGATCTGTGTATAAACATAGAACTCTAGACACACTGCCGATAGGAGGGGTCCTGGGGTTGCCAATTGGCAGTCTGAGGTTGGTTTTTTGAAAAAATGACCATAAAATGCGAACCGCGAGTCAGAATCATACACGGGGTGGACTGTTGGAAAGGCTATTCAATTCCTACAAGAATTCATTGAGACACACCCGGGTTCGAGAGTTAAACGAAGTCAAACAAGGCCCGAAAGCGCCTGTTGTTCACTAGATAGGAAATTTCCGAAGGAAAATGGATCGTTGGTCCAAACTGTAGGGTTGATTCATGCACGAAATGGACCGTTGAAAAGGGTGTTTAATTCCCTTAGAGATATCATTCAGGTTCATTCGATTCAGAGAGTTTACCTAGGTCAAATGGGTCCTGATGATCCTTCAGAGTAAAATGGGTCATTTGTCCGTACTGTAAGGTTGATTCGAGTATGGGGTAGACCGTTAGAAAGGGTATTCAGAGAACTTTGAAGATTCATTCATCTTTGTTCCATCTAAAGAGTTTACAGGAGTCAAATGGATCCCGGGAGCTCTTAGTGGCTTTTGGATAAGTTTTTAGGATAAAACGAATTGTTTGTCCGAACTGTAAGGCCGATTCGCCCATGGGGTGGATAGTTGGAAAGGGGATTCAGAGCCTGTTAAAGATTCATTGAGCTTTCACTTAGACAAGAAAGTTGACCTAAGTCAAATGAGTCTCGGGAGCTCCCGATGGAATCCAGATCAGTTTTCAGGGAATGGCCTAGGGTTTACGTTGAATGAGTGAGTGCTAGGGATGTAAGAATGTGCTTTGGGGTGGTGGTGGTGGTCCTAGGATGATGCTCAGGGGGTCCTAGGATGGGGTGCATACTAGTGGAATTTAGGATTAAGGGGGTACCGATCGACATGGCCCTTGGCCTGCTTATCGGCATAAAGCATGGCTTGCTTGTTTGGGATGCCTATAGGTAGTTTGAAATGGATTTTTCAAAAAAATGGGCATAATATGCAAATCGTAAGTGAGAATAGCGCACAGCTGGAACCTTTGGAAAGGAAATTCAGTTCCCTTTAAGAATACATTGAGCCACTCCTAATTTGGGGAGTTGATCGAAGTCAAACAGGGCTCGAAAGCGCTCGATGGTCTTTGGACGGGGGGTTTTGGAGGGAAAGGGGTCATTCGTGCGAACCGTGAGGTCGATTCACGCACGACATGAAGGATTGGAAAGGGAATTGAGTTCCCTTAGATATTTTATAGATCTTCGCTCAGGTTAGAGAGTTGACCAATGTCAAATGGGGCTCGGAATCACCCGATGGCCCTTCAGAGTAAAACGGATCATTCGTGTGAATTGTGAGGTCGATTCGTGCACATGACACATCTTTAAAATGGGGATTCAAAGAATTTCGAGGTTTCAGTGAGCTTTGCTAAGGTTGGAGACTTGATCAGAGTCAAACGGGGCTCATAAGTGTTCGGTGGCCTCCAGATTAGTACTTGGAGTGAAATAGATCATTCAGTGAATGAGAACGACAAGATTTTTGACGGTATCTTAACTGGGACTTGTGAGTAGATTATTTTAAGGTTGAGATAGAAAATTAATGTATAGTGACTCAGATGGATATTTTGAGTGCACGGTTGATCCAAAATGGATCGAAATAGTATAAATTAAGTTCCCGAGGGTATTAATTAGGTTCCAGAAACTTTTTAGACTAGTTGGGATCCATTCAGGGGCATATAGGCCATTTTACATGAGGAGGTTAACCTAAATACGGAATTAAGGAGTTTAAAAAGAAGATTAGGTCTAGGAGGCAGCTATTATACACAATGAAAACATCCCAGAGGCTTGTGGTGAGAAAATAAATAAGGAAAAAGCTAAGGTAGTCCTAAGAGCGAGAAAAGTGAGGGGATCAAAGGATATTTTGGGGCTATAATCATCACACACCGAAGTACAATCATACTCTACATATTGATTAAGATAACTAATTAACTTGCTTGATATTTTGTGCATGTAAATTTAGTTCATATCATAGTAGGTGATATATTGTGTTTTAAAAGACTTTTGGGGAATGGGATCTATGTTAAAAGATGGGATTTTGGGTGATAAGTTGTGTAACCATTGCTCATTATATATTCTAGGAATAAATCCAAACATAAAGATCAAATGTTGAATGACAAAGTTGAGGAATTGCATAATCTTGATTGGGAATTAAGAACGTGCGTAATTTGTGATTAAGATGTTAAATCCTATGAGTTTAATTCTTATTAGATGAATTTTAATGTGAAAATAAGTGTAATCATGTTTAGAATTGACAAAAACTATAAATTTTGGGTTAGATTGGTGATATATATGGGATGGTTGATGGGAAGATGATGAATACTGCCTAAAGGAGAGAGTTACATCATCAATCTCCTTAGACGCTCGTTCGAACGAGTTGAGAATCTCGTTCAAATGAGGTAGGTATTTCGTTAAAATGACCTATGGGTTTTAATCGTGGAGAGAGATATTTTCGTTATGAACGCGTGGGCGCCAGCGTCGTATTTTTCTGACTCTGGTTGAATTTGTTTTGAAATTTTTATGAAAGGGTGTTCGAGACCGAAATTTTTAGTTGGAAATCAAATCTGGGTTTGGATGCACGGGTGTTTTAGGGTGAAAAAAAAACACTCGGGGTATGATTTATGAAATCGGGTTGGAATTTCAAAAAGAGTTAGGTAACGGGTCGGTTTGAGATAGGCTTAGTGTCCGGAATAAAATATAAACGTGATATATGTAGATAAATGACTTCTTATGAATTTGGGAATCAGATTTAGACTCTGAGATTTTAGGCTAGTTCTGTGAGTGACATGCACGGTTAGACAAATATTATATATATATATATATATATATATATATATATATATATATATATATATATATATATATATATATACGGGTATATAAAAAATATATATATGTGTGAAAAATAATATGAGTGTGTATGATATTTATGTGGAAAATACCCCTCTAGTGTTATGAGCGAAGGTTATGCGATGTGAGTGATCTTCCCTGGAGAAACACAATTGGCTGAGTATCGACCCCAGGTCATAGGACCTTATTTATCCATTATTCGATGGTTATTCGAAGGGAGACGGATTAGGGTATGATTGGAGCTCATAATCGAAGGACTATGACCGCCTCCAATATATTTGCGATTTTACCCAGTTGGTGTGAGTGTCCGACCGTCGGTAACCGAGATGAAGTGAGTATGCCCTGGATGATGAGAGCATTTTAGATAAAGGAATCCAATGAGTTATTACTCGGGGGATGGCAACTATACGCGGCCTATATGTATTTGTTGTAGTATATATTTACGTATATAATAGTGTAGTTAATTATATACGGGCTTAACACATTAAGAGTGAGCATATGTGTGTTTATTGTAGTATCTCATTGCATATATAATAGAGTAGTTAATTATATATGATCTTAACACATTAAGAGTGAACATATGTATGTTTATTTTAGTATCTCATTACTATATAATAATGTAGTTAATTGTATACGAGCTTAATACATTAAGTGTGGATGTTTGTTAATAACTGGAGTGAAGTTATAAGAATGATAAATGATGGAATGATTAATTAAGCTAATGAGAGAAAAAACTAAGAAATGAATGATAAATAATACTCAGGGTAGAGTGGTGTATTAATGAGATTTACAACAGACTAGTTAGGCGGGTTAAGATGTATGCGCTAGGTGTGCACTATAGTAAAGAGGTGAGGGATATCTCATGGGGGTGTGACATCGGCTTAAATATGAAAAGTTTTACTGTATATTTATTTACTACATCTTAATTACTTGAATTTTTTTTCAAAAAGATTTTGGGCTCTGACTCGTATCAAATCTATTTCCAGTCATAGGGACGCTATGGATGACTGTTCTTTCCATGAACACGAAGTTGCAACTGATGTGGAGGTTTGCAGGTTACTGAGTATCCACTTCACTCATTGCATTATAGATTAGGATCTCTATTCCGTTATTGGTTGGGCGTGTTGCCCCTTTCATTCGAACTTATGTATTTCAAAATTCTAGTCATTGGATGTGTTGAATTTTTACCTGATGGTTTATTCGGGGACTTTATCCATTTTTCTCTTCTTTACATTTTACATTATGGATTGAGTTATATTGATTATTGTGTTTGGTATTATTATGATTTGGTTAATATTTTTGTATATTAACGAAAGATAAAATTTGGCACCGACTTATTTAATTAAGAGGTCGTTAGTAGTTTAAATTATTTTTGATAGTGATGCTAAGAATTAAACATATGAGACTCCTGTTTTATTATTATAAAGGTCTGATCACCCGTGATTAAAAAAGGCAGGGTGTCGCAGATGGTATTAGAGCATCAGGTTCTAGTGCCTAATAGGATCTATGTGGATTTACTACATTTTCGGTATTTCATTTCTTTGATATAGAACCCTATACTTAGGACTGTCGATTCATAATGCGACTTACATTCTCCTGCTATTGAGTATAGTTAATGAGAATCATTTACGAGTTTGGTTGGGCTTCACATACCAAACAATATAGGACGACCAATGAGGGCCATTAGGAGTACCACAGGAGGAGAGGCTCAGTCGGAGCCACAAAGTATTTTGGGAACGGTGACCACGGTAGAAGTCACCACTATTATTGTTCAGGCAGTTGACATTGTGATAACCACTAGGGCACAGTAGTTACCCAAGTAATGCCACAGCAACGGTGATTCAAATTCAGACTCGCCCAGTACAATCGGTAAGTAGAGAGTTGAAGGGGCCTTTTCGAATAGACATTTGTAAGAATTTGGGGAAAGTGCAAAAATGTTATTGGCCAATGGAAGGAGAACATCCAAATGCGATTGCATATGGGAGTGCAGTGACATTTAGGATTAATTTTGAGCAAAGTTTTTAGCTCACAGGAGCAGTGTTGTAGTGATGGGAGTCAGTCACATCATCCAAGGAGAGATACCATAAACATCAAAGAATTTGGGGTGTGGTTTGACTGCAAATCCTTTCATCAGATGTTTAAATAGAAAGGCAAAGGAAATTTCAGTCCTTATTGTAGGAGGGCCGGACAATGGCCGAACATGAGGGATTATTTGATTGTTTAGAAAACTTTGTACCTGATGAGGTTGATACGGAGGATCAAAGGGTCTTTGAGTTGATGAAGAACCCATGGGTAGAATGCGCCAACTTTGAGGGGCGGAATATGGCTTGGACAACAAATGGTGATGTCGTCAATGTCATACTTTTTCAAGGGCAGTATAAATGCTTCCATGTGAAGGGAGCTAAGATAATGAAGATTCTAGTCAGCAGATCAAGAATGAATGTAATTGGTTCTAGTGAGGCACCAAAGGGGGACACCCGACAAGGGAACGATTCGAATGGTTTAGATCATTGGAATTCCTACCAAGTGACAGTGGATTCAGTCAGGTCCTTCAGGGCCAGTAGTGTGTTCTACAGGGCCAACAGAGACAAAGGAATAACAGGGGTAGCAATCGGGACAAGGCTACCAGGTCTGAGAGAAGGATATAACCCCAACATGGCCAGTGGGGCGAAAAACGGGGGGATGACACATATAGTTGTCTTATGTGTTGGGAGTAGGCCACATGTGTTGATCTTGTCCGCATCGAGTTAGGTGACAGGAGCGATATGCCCAACATGAGCAACAATTATATAAGATTTTGGTATGGTTTGGACGAGAGTATTATGTCCAGGAACCATTTGAACCGCCAGTGCTATTGGAGATTGAAGGAATGAGTTTTATCCATGGGTAAATGGGATAATATTTATGTCACACGGGTGAGTCACAATATTTTATTAGCACTAGATTCACGCGTGAGACGGTTTTAGTGGGTGTATCGTTAGTGTTAGTACCGTGTCTATATATTTACCATTGGGTAGCGGGGGTCTCTTTGGTTCCATCTGCAGGGAAGCGATTGTAGTCATTGAGAGGATATGTTTTAGTGGATTTACTCATTTTAGAAATATGATATGTGAGCATGACGTTATCCCGGGTATGGACTGGTTAGCGATGGTTTGAGCGATGGTGAATGTCACAGCAAGGCTTTCGTGTTTGATGTTACAGGACAGGATGTGTGGTGTTGCGATGTATCACCTGGAAGAGGGTCTAGCTCGCACTTATATGGTATTATGGAGGAGACTTCAGAGAGTATAATTGTCTCGTTATATTTGATCCCAGTGTGTAGAGACTTTACTGATGTGATTTAGGGTATATCGGGTTTTCTATCGAGGAGAGATATTTAGCTCATTAATGATTTAACGTTGAGGACTTAGTGATAGTGCGAGCGCAGTGTTATATAACTCCTTTAGAGATGTGTGAGTTTATGATTAGACTTATACGACGGGAGATATGGTTTTGAGCATCCCGATTATATGCTTTGGGCCTAAAGAACATGATGATCGATAATGCGAGGTAGTAGTGTATTAGGGGGGTTCCTTGTTTGGATTTTGTTTGTGAGTTGTCCCACGCATGAACCCCGGTGAATGTTGGGAGTTGAGAGATGTGTCGGGTGATAGGGAAGTGGTTAGTACTCTAGTTATTACATGTGTGTGTATAATACTTTGAGATGGGAGCTAGTATACGATATAAAGGTCATGGAGCCAGGTAGTGATGTGTAGGACGCAATGGGAAAACTTTTGCTCCACTAGTTGATGGGTGAGGCAATCTCGAGAGACATTAAATTGTGATTTGTGGGGTTATCGAGAATACCATTACGATAAAGACACGTCGAGCATGCAGGACCGAACTTCGAATAAATATGTTACATCCGTGGTGGTTGTGCAGATATGCATGGGGGGGGGGGGTGTATGGGTGCCCTGGTTAGTCCGACTTTCAGTATCGTCCGGGATGAGGGGAAATGGTAATAAATGTGTTGAATCGTATGTCTGTGGGTTAGTATGAATAGAATTAGAAAACTAGATTGAACTGAACTTATTTGTGGAAGGACATTGTCCGGATACGTCTACAAAATGAGAGCTATCACACTCGAGATGGGTTGAAAGGCTATGGAGATACATGTGAGAGATATCTCTTGACAAGAAAAGATCTAACAATATTAAAGAGTATATCGGGGTATTACTTAGTCAAATGTGGAGGGTGACTCGCGCATAAAATGGATATTGATTTTCACCATACGTAGAGGACCCACGAAGTGCGCAGTTTTAAAGCGGACGCATGGGTCATGATTTTTAACGTACCCAGGAAGGGGGTAATATGTACCACATAACGGGGGATACATATCATGTGGATCGGTGTGGAGTGATATATAACAAAGTTGTCTTCGGGAGCACCACTCTCTATAGAGGAAACGGTTTGTCCGAGATGATCAACCATAAATTTTGCAATACTTGGTGATTCCAGTGGCGAATGGGTAGGAAAACTGATTGAGTTTAGTGTTAGGTTACCCACATCACAAAAAGGTCAAGATTTCCTTTAGGTTGTGGAATTGATTTATCGAGATGGAGAAATTATCGCTAAATTAGGTGAGTTACACTATTGGGCATTATGCCCAACATTTCTTTGAAGAAAGAGAATGAACCGGCACATGGTGACTCCCAACAGTATTTTGGGATGAGGTTGAGATCCTTAGGTCCCACCTCTAATAGGGGTTATCAGGAGGCAATGGGGACAAAGTTACGTTTAGATCAAGGCGTATCACCCATAGAATGAGGAGTAGACATGAGGGGTGAATGAGATGTTGAAGAATGCAAGGAATGCGCATTCTGGGTTTTTGGGTAATTCCAAGGTGTAATTAATGTTGGTAGAGTTGCGTGTAATAACTCGTACCAGTTTAATATTGTCAAGGTATTTTTGATACTTTGTGTGGGAGACCTTGTCATCCTCCCTTTTTTATGTTAGAGGTGAGGGACAATAAGCTTCTCGAGGCGGACATGATTTAGAGTCCGTCGATGATGATTGGGTTAATCAAGAATTATTTCGTGTAGTTTAAAAAAATCGTAAGAGTTACGTTGTCAACCAAAACCTTAGAAGTCTGACGTTGGGGCCAGGTGTTATTACGAATGCCTTTCATGAAGGGAGTTATGTAATTTGGCAGGAAGGGAAATTGGAACCTAGGGGTGTGGGGCCTTTCTTCAGTTTTGAGATAATAGATCCACTGGAGTGTAGTGAGTATAAGCAAGAACTTAAGCATAAGGGAATATATTGGTATGTAAGATTTTGAATGAACTTGTCGCTCATCTTTGGTTGTAGTGAGTATACCTTCAGTCAAATGGCATGTTTATACTGGAAACACCAAAATGTTATTACGAGTTAATTTTGAATACATTCGGATGCATCGCGAGCAAGGATACAAAGTTTTTAGTACTGGGCATATTTGAATTTCAAGTGCGAAATTCCTTTGCAAGGGGGGAAGTATGTAACACCCCGTATTTTTGAATAATTATGGATTTAATTATTTCTAGTATTTTTTAAATTAGACATGTGCAGTAATTTAATTAAAATGAAATATTACATATTTAATAAATATTAATTAGGTGAGATTAAGATAAATATTTATGTGGTGAATTTACTAAGTGTGTTCATGGCAAATAAAATACGGTGAATTATTAGTACATTGTAGTGAGTGAGAACAATAGAATTTTTTACGGTATCTCAATCTAGGCTTGTGAGTAGATTATTTTAAGGTTGAGATAGGAAATTATTGTCTAGTGACTCGGATGGTGATTTTGAATGCACGATTGATATAGAATGGGTCGAAATAGTCAAAATTAAGTACCTCGGGGTATTAATTGGGTTCCAGAAGCTTTTTAGACTAGTTGTGTAAGGCCCTAAAACATGATTAGGAAGGATAATTACATGATTAAGTATAAGTTATTAGTTATAAATTGGTAATGTGTGTTAAACATTTTAATTATCATGTTTAGGGGATGCATGCTCATGTGAGATATATGTGGTTTATATTAGATGCTAATCAAGCTTATGATTGGGGATACCATGTTTAGAGAATATGATTATTTATGTGGTTAAATGCATCATAAATTATGTTTTTAATGCATGATTATTTTTATAAAAGTAAATTAGGGTGTTGATACGAAATTGGCAATGTTTGGTCGCCAAATGTGAAAGTTTTGAGATTTTTGGTAAATTGCTACTTTCCTGTTCGAAACCCAAATTAGGCGTACTAGTTTATGATTTTGGGAAAACAAAAATTATGAAAGTTGTATATATATTAATTAATGCTATAACATAACAAACAGTGGGTTAAACGGAAACTCGTACAAGAAGTTATACCGAAAGTACGAAACAAGGGCAAATCTGTCCATTCCTTAAGTGACATTTGTCTTATTAGCACACCATGTGCTATTTTTTGATTGGTTAAAGTGTGGGTGATGGTTTGGACGACTTAAACTTGTTAAAGCAACTCACTTGTTCATCCAATTCATCCATGAACAAGAATTTTGCCTAAAGAGAGAGAAAGAGAAGAAAGTTAAGGAAGATATATTTGGAAAATTTCTATAAATCGAGGAATCCTAGTAAGGTAATTACTTCTGTATTAAAGTTGGTCACATGGATGAGTTATATACTTGGCATGTTTTTATTTTTTATTTTGATATATATTTTAATGATACCCATATTGCTGAATTGTGTTGGAACAAGGATGGGTTAAGAACATAAGTTAGAACTGGAGCTAGGATCGTAAATGCATACTTTAAAGTCCTAGATTTACATCAATTTTTTCGTAAAGCATTTTGATTTGAAAAATTCATGCTTATGATGTATATATCTGCTAAAACATGTTTATTATATGTTTCCATGAGTTATACCCAAGGTGGAGGTTATGTATGCTTAAAAATGTTAAGTTATGCCTTAATGTTCTATTTTGACCTAGTTGTGCCAAAAATGGCATAAATCATGGAATACTTATTGAAATAAAGTAATTCTAGTGGGAGATGTTATAAAACATATATTAGTATAACATATTTGAAAATTGTGTAAAAATACTAAGGAATGAACATTTGGTGATAGTTTGAAATTTTGGTTTAAAATCTGCCCTAAAGGAGCAAGAATGTATACCAGGTGTTTGACGTTTTACTCGACATAGAAAATGAGCCCTAAAAATTATGAAACATTAATTTTGTATTATTCAATGTGTTTACTGATATTGGGTGGAATATCATGGAAAGTTATGTTGTATAAAAATTACGAGAATTCCAGGAAGTTGAAGTTGTGTTGTTATTTTTCTTGAGAAACGATTTGGAAAAGGTTGTAATAAAATGGGCATAACTTTGTCTAGAGAATTCGTAATTTAATTCCATAAATAGTGTTAGAACCCTAATTAATTGGGTGTTATAGAAATGTGAAGTGTCATATTTAATTCCTCCTTAGTTATTTCTGATTGACCAAATGATGTGATGTGTTACTGGGTTTGATGTGAATCGGTGTATTCAAATACTAATGACATTGACTTGTTAGGTAGGGAAGCATCTAATACTACCGTACCAAGGAAGTAGTTTGGTATTAATCTTAGCACCAAATCCAAGGTGAGTGACCTATCCTATGAAATATAGATGCTTATAGGTTCATGTGGAAATGTGTAGTTAAACATAAGTGTTAAAATGCTTATGGGAGTGATGTTGTATTTATGAAACATATGCATATGATTAAAAATGTTAAGAGATGTTATATAATGATACAGTCTAGCGAGTCCTTTATCTAATGTTAAGGACTAGTGGGTCCTATGGGATGCAACAGTCCCATTAATCCAATTTAAAGGTTTGTTGTACTCGAGCCTAATTATGGGAATTGGTGTTCCCCTTTAACTGGGAGTTAATTGGACTGGAGGGTCCAGGCTGAGAAACATGTGTGCTCGCGTTCAAATGATCAAGTTATATATAAAACCCTTTTAATCCAAACAAACCCTAAACATGCAGCAGTATGTGATTGAATAAATTGATAATCTACGCAAGAACATTCAAACACATACAATTAAGGAAAAATCCCCCTCAGGGGCAAAACCATTTATTTTCACTATAATTTGTAAGAGAACGGCTTACAATCGGATTACAATGAAAATACAAGTTGACTAAGAATTACCCTCGGGTATCGGATTCTGTAGTCGCAGCTGGAATTATCCCTTTCCAGTAGGGCTGCAATGAAGAAGAAGAACAGTCTCCTCCACAAGGGTTGAACAAACCAAAGTTGTGTTCTTGGGTTGCAAAAGGATTCACAAAGGTTTGGCAATGATGTGTGAATCAAAACATGAGTCTTGGGACTTAAAAATATGAAGACTAGATGTATTTGGACTCTCAAATTCGTCTCCTAAAGTCTTGCAAAACAACTCCCCCGAAGTTGGTATTTATAGAAAAAAATATGAAGAGTCCCATGTTTTTAAAACTCTAAAATTCTATCCAGCGTACAAAAAAAAACAGCATTCTTTAAGGAATTTTCTCTATCTTCAAAAGGTCATAACTCCTTCACCGTAGCTCGGATTGAGGTGCCGTTTTTTTCCAGTATCTTCGTTGCGGCGAGCTCTTCAACTTTCTAGTTGACCAGACCTCCGAACTATGGATGTGAAATTACGAAAATTCCCTTGAACTCTCCTATTGTGCCTTTTTTTCACTGTTTTGACTTCCCTTGCGTACCACTTGCATTAAATCCCTAAAATCTTGGAACGTGAAGTCATTGAGGCAGATGTGGGACATATTAGTGGAGATAATGCATGCTTGATTCTCGGAATTCGGATAGAGGCCGTCATGTGAGATCGTGAGGAGACGTGCCAAATGTAGTGGCGTACGACATAAATAAATGAAACATTTCGGACATGTGAAAAATGTCCTTACAAATCTCCCCCTATGTCTATGCCGGTACATACATAAAAAATCCGAATAATCAAATATGAAATTGCCTATACAAATCTACCATCCCATGAACCCAAAACTGGAAAAGGTACAAATGAATAGTCTTCATCGTTTGTTCTTTAATTCTTCAGGAATCTCAAAACTTTTCTCATCAGGGTGTGCAACATATAGATCTGCAATCTTCATACCTACACACATGAGACAAAGTAAATACCACGTGACATATCGAGTTTGAAATGAGATAACATGGATATCAATATATGATAAAAATATAAGAAACATCTCAAAAACTCCCCCAGAATTCAAACTCCCCCATAATATGATAATTCTTTCTCCCCCTTTTTATGATGTCCCCAAATGGACAAATTAGAGAAATAAATCAAATAAGAAAGTGCGGGGTGTTACTAGGATAAAAACACACCATGAATAAACAGAAAGCAACCAAGTCAATGATAGCGTAAATGAAGTGGTGTGATCAAATTCGATAGGAAAATCAATGCATACAAACATGACATATGTGCACGATGAATATTGGATATTCCTAGCGAATGAACTCAAATGCTTCCTTTGGTGTAAAAGAGTGACAGTATAAGATATTGACTCAATCAAATCAACAAATCAAAGCTCAAAATGATTTTCACACCAATAACGTCCAAAATGATTTTATGCTTTTTCAGGACTTTTAAGGAAGTGAAAACCCGTTTAGATTCTCCAACCAAACTCCCTCAGATATTGTATTGAATAGAGGCATTCTAAATTCTCAAACTTTGGAGAATTGATGGTGAAACCTAAGTGGCCCATATTTGGCATGAATTGCTTTTTATTGCCTTTAAATTTTTTCGGGCTCTTTTAACCTCTTTGGACCTCGGATATTAAAATTCCTCCATTTTTTAGGTCCTTTTTAACGGTGGGTTTTGCGCAAAGGATAGATGATTACCTTTCGCAGCCCCTCCCCGTTATACAAAAACACACAGTCTCACCAAAACGGTTTTTACATGCATTCCAATCTTGTCAAGTTTTATCGCATATTGTACATTGTATAGACATGATTGAGATGAAAACACACAAGCCAACATGAGATAGACAAGTGCAATAATCAAATATAGCCGTGCATGTGTGCAATAAAGGATATAGGAGTCAAACATGTAGGAAGATATCACTAATTACATCTCAAAGACTCCAATCAATGTAAAGCACATGGATGAAATGATGTAGCCTCTCAAATCTCTATCAAACAGTCACATGGATAAATGGAATGAAGTTGTGACTTGGCTATCTTACATGCTCATCCATAAAAGAAGCAAAATACAAAAATCTTTTTGGATTTTTTTCAAAAATTTGGAAAAATAAAATCTTTTTGTGCTTTTCTCAAAATTTTTCTTAAAGGAAAATCTTTTTGTATTTTTTTTTCAAAAGAAATATAAAAAGCAAAAAAAATAAAACAAAGCTGTACAACAAAGTAATGGTACATATAAAACAGACTAGCAATAGGAAGCATATGATATGAACATGAAGAAACATCCTATTCTAGACATAGACCAACCCCTCAGTCAACTGTGCAAATCCCTAAAGATTTCCTAAGAATCTCAAATCTAAGGGCATCTAAAGGTTTTGTGAAAATATCGGCTAACTGACGGTCGGTAGGAACAAAACTCAGGGATACAACTTTCTCTTCAACTAACTGACGAATAAAGTGCTCACGTATCCTGATGTGTTTTGTGCGCGAATGCTGAACTGGATTGCGGGATATGTGTATCGCGCTCGTGTTATCACAGGAAATGGTCATGGTGTCCTGTGATATCCCATAATCCTCCAGAATTTGCTTCATCCACAAGAGTTGTGTGCAACAACTCCCGGCGGCTATGTACTCAGCCTCCGCAGTGGACAAAGAGATGGAATTTTGCTTCTTGCTCAGCCAGGAGACAAGAGCAGAACCAAAATAGAAACACCCACCAGAAGTGCTCCTACATCCATCTACATCCCCAGCCCAATCGGCATCCGAGTAGGCGGACAGACGGTCATCGGTATCAAAGGAATACCAAATCCCGTATGAGAGAGTCCCACTTACGTATTTAATAATACGTTTTAGAGCAAGTAAATGTGACTCTTTTGGGGATGCCTGATAACACGCACAGACTCCAACACTAAAGGCGATGTCGGGACGACTGACAGTCAAGTAGAGGAGACTACCTATCATACTCCGATATAAGGTTTGCTCTACGTCCTTGCCTGAAGTGTCCTTACTAAGCTTGGTAGTGGTACTCATAGGAGTACGTGCATGCTTAGCGGAGTCTAAACCAAATTTCTTCACTAGGTCTCTAGCATACTTGGATTGGGAGATGAACATCCCATCCTCTAGCTGACGAATCTGGAGACCAAGGAAGAATGTAAGCTCACCAACCATGCTCATCTCAAACTCACTTTTCATCTCCTCCTCAAAGTGGTGAGCATACTGGGAGCATGTGGATCCAAAGACTATGTCGTCCAGATAGACCTGGGCAACCAAAATAGCACCGTCATCTCTCCTGACAAACAACGTCATATCTACTCCCCCTCTCTTGAAGCCACGAGCTAAGAGATAAGAAGTAAGCCTCTCGTACCAAGCACGGGGTGCTTGCTTCAAACCATACAAGGCTTTCCTCAGATAGTAGACGTGCTCAGGGTGCTGAGGGTCTTCAAACCCTTTTGGTTGTTCCACATAAACCTCCTCCTGTAGAATGCCATTCAAAAAGGCACTCTTGACATCCATCTGATACACCTTGAAGCGCAGATGACATGCGGTGGTGAGCAGAAGACGGACGGACTCAAGCCTCGCAACAGGAGAAAATGTCTCCCCAAAGTCTACACCCTCTATCTGTGTGTAGCCTTGAGCGACCAACCTAGCCTTATTTCGGATTATGGTACCATTTTCATCCATTTTGTTCTTAAAAATCCACCGGGTACCTATCACATTAATCTCACTAGGTCGGGGGACAAGTTCCCAGACATCATTCTTTTTAAACTGAAGCAACTCATCCTGCATAGCAGATATCCAGTGTTCATCCTTGAGTGCTTCTTTATGGTTCCTGGGCTCGACTTTGGACGTGTAGCAAAGATGGCTAACAACGTTCTCTAGCTGAGCACGAGGCTTGACCCCTAGAGTGGGATCACCAACAATGGCAGAAGGGTCATGACTCTTGCGAACCCAAGCAGGTGTGTCCCCTAACACAGGAGTAGGGTCCACAGAGTGTGAGAGAGGAACATGTAAATCAATGTCAGAACAATCCTCATCCTCACACTGAAGGTTAGGATCAATAACCGTCGGAGGTTCGTCATCTTACACGGTGACGTTTATTGATTCCATAATCTTAGAGATCTTCAGGTTAAAAATTCGGTACGCTCTGCTATTCGATGAATATCCTAAAAATATTCCCTCGTCGCTTCGGGAGTCGAACTTTCCTAATTGCTCTCTATCCCGTAGGATGTAGCATTTACTCCCAAAGACACGGAAATATGCCAGGTTGGGCTTCTTGCCAGTCCACAACTCATAAGGAGTGTGAAGTGTGTGTGGACGCAGATACACCCTATTCACCGTGTGGCATGCAGTAGACACTGCCTCTGCCCAAAATCTCCTAAAAACTTTACGACCTAGAAGCATAGATCTAGCCATCTCTTGGATCGTTCTATTCTTTCTCTCAACAATCCCATTTTGCTGAGGAGTTCTCACAGTAGAAAACTCATGTTTGATCCTAAGGCTATCACAGTACAAATCCACCTTTGCTTCCTTGAATTCAGTGCCGTTGTCACTACGTATTCTATTAATAGTGACACCGTGTTGATTTTACAGGACACGGCACTTGGTCGTTAAGAAATCTACAGCATCGGATTTCTCTCTCAGAAAACCTACAATGGAGTATCTGGAGAAATCATCTACCATCACGAGGATGTACCTCTTACCACCTAGACTCTCAGTACGAGTGGGACCCATAAGATCCATGTGAATCAACTCCAGAACACGAGAGGTGGTAATGGAATGTAACTTCCTATGAGGACTACGAATTTGTTTTCCCAACTGACAGGGTCCACAAACGGTCGAAGTTGACTTTCCAAGAGATGGTAAGCCACGTACTAGGTCCTTTTTAGCTAAGCGAGTCAAATCTCTAACGTTCACGTGACCTAGACGTTGATGCCACAAATCCATAGGAGTGATCGTGGCGCTGTTGCAGACAAGTGAGGATGTGGGCTCAGTACCATAGCAATTATCCTCAGTCCTCACCCCTTGCATCAAAAGTTTACCGGCTTGATTGTAGACATTACACGCGTCCCGGTCAAACTTTACTGCAAAGTCAGTGTCGTACAGCTGGCTAATGCTGAGAAGGTTCACTTTTAAACCTTTGACGTACAACACATTTTCTAGCTTAGGAAATCCTGGTAACTCTACAGTACCTCGTCCTACAATTATAGACTTGCTCCCATCTCCAAAGGTGACTCTGCCATCCTGATAATCCTCAAGAGATGTAAAAAATGAGGCATCACCTGTCATATGTCTGGAGCACCCACTGTCAAAATACCACTGTGAGGTATTATGTGCTTTGAGAGCAACATGAACAACAAAAGCCTTTTTATCTTTCTTCGGTACCCAAGCAGTGGTAACCTTTTGTTTGCCTTTGTTGTTGTTGGTTTTAGCTGGAATGTGAGAAGCATTCACTAACGGCAAAGACATCCGTCTGAATTCTTCCATCAAACTGTGAGAAGTGGCAGCTAAGAACTCAACTCGCTCTCTCAGAATAGAAAACTCATCAGTATGACGTGGTGGAGCAGTAGTACGTCGTGTTCGACCCATGCTATAGCAAAACTCCCTAAGGTGTCCTTTTCTTTTGCAATAGATACAAAAGAGTGCAGTCAAAGGTGGACCTTGGTTTGCTTTTCTTGGTCGAACTCTCCTACGAGGTTTTTGACGGTGACCATAAGGGGTTGTAGTAAACTCAGGAACTGGTCCAGGTGCAATTTGGGATGTGGAGGCGCCATCATAACCAATTCCTTGTCGATCACCAAAACCTAAAGCGGGGCCGAGGAGCATCTTTCCCATCTTCCCAGATCTGTCCTCGATTTGTACCTTGACTTCCCGTGCTTTCTCAAGATCATGAGTCAGTTGGGCAACAAGGGCTTCAAGTTTCTTCCGAGTATCCACGGAGGAATGGAGTTGACTCGTAAGACTAGCCACTTGTTTAGTCAAGTCCCCTCTTTCTTTCTCTAAAACACACTCTCTCTCTCTAAATAGGATCTCTTTCTCGACACAGGCAGATTCTCTCTCTCTCAGGGCGGTGCAGGTGGAGAACTCTCTTTCTCTTGCTTTCTTTAAATCTTCCTCTAGGCAAGTGATCTTAAGAACTAACGCTTTGTTACGCTTTTTAGTTTTAAAAGACTCAGAATATAACTCAGCGTAGGCGCGTTGTATATCACTCTCGCTTTCACTTGTGTCATCCTCCCCCTCACTCACATCGATCTCACTGTCGAGGTGTCCCTGTGAAGCATCATCCTCATCGTCGTGAGGAGAACTAGGAGTGCTCACTTGGCTGGTCATGAATGCGGTGAAGTTACACTCATGCGGTGACTCATCTCCAGAATCCACCGTCTCGACCTCACTGTCATCACTAAGGGTAGCATTAAGGACAACTTTCCCTTTCTCTCTATTCAGACGATTGGCACACTCAAAAGCTCTATGACCCCTACCATCACACTCAAAACATCTCTCACTTTCTTTCAGAGAAGGATTTTTGGAAACTTTTTCATTTTTCTTTTCAAACTTATTTTTCTCAAATTTCTTTTTATCTTTAAAATTGCCATTTTTCTTAAATTTGAGAATCCTCTTGAAATTTTTTGTGAAAAGAGCCAAATCATCTAAGTCAAAATCGCACTCAGAATCTGACGTGTCAGTCTCTCTCTTTCTAGATGACTCTACCCTCTTTCTAGCTGACCCCTCACTCCTTCTCTCTTGGGCTTTAAGAGCAATTCCCTTATCTTTAGATTTAGCATTTTTAGGGAACATATCAATTTCATAAGTTTGCAAATCTCCTACAAGTTCTTCCAATTTTAGCGTATTTAAATTACCCATAGAATTTAGCACAGTGACTTTAGGGATAAAACGCTTAGGTAAAGAACGAAGAATCTTTTTAACAACTCTAGAATTCGGAATTTGTTCACCAAGATTAAAACTAGTATTCACAATGTCAGAAAGTCTAGCATAAAATTCATCAAAGCATTCAGAATCATGCATGGTGATTGTTTCAAATTGAGTTGTCAAGTTTTGCAACTTAGACTCTTTCACAGCATTAGTTCCTTCATGGGTGAGTTGTAAAACATCCCATGCCTCTTTTGAGGTGGTACACGTCATTATGCGTTTGAACTCATCAGGTGTGATAGACCCAGAAATAGCACTTAGACCCTTAGAATTAAAAGATGACCATTTAATTTCTTCATCAGACCAAGAAATGTCAGGTTTCAAGTTGGTCACATTATCAACAGTCACGATGGGAGGAGTCCACCCTCGTTCAACCAAAATCCAGACACGTTCATCAATGGCTTTTAAAGCCGACCTCATACGGGCTTTCCAATAAGCATAATTTGTCCCGTCAAAAATAGGCATTTTATAATATGACTTCTCCATTTGAACACGCACTTTTTCAAAAATCAATTTTTTTTAGAAAATTGATATCTTAGAAAAATTTTGCGGAAAAAAAAAGGAATACGCGATAGATTAGCGTAACCTGCTCTGATACCAATTTGAGAAACGTGTGTGCTCGCGTTCAAATGATCAAGTTATATATAAAACCCTTTTAATCCAAACAAACCCTAAACATGCAGCAGTATGCGATTGAATAAATTGATAATCTACGCAAGAACATTCAAACACATGCAATTAAGGAAAAATCCCCCTCAGGGGCAAAACCATTTATTTTCACTATAATTTGTAAGAGAACGGCTTACAATCGGATTACAATGAAAATACAAGTTGACTAAGAATTACCCTCGGGTATCGGATTCTGTAGTCGCGGCTGGAATTATCCCTTTCCAGTAGGGCTGCAATGAAGAAGAAGAACAGTCTCCTCCACAAGGGTTGAACAAACCAAAGTTGTGTTCTTGGGTTGCAAAAGGATTCACAAAGGTTTGGCAATGATGTGTGAATCAAAACATGAGTCTTGGGACTCAAAAATATGAAGACTAGATGTATTTGGACTCTCAAATTCGTCTCCTAAAGTCTTGCAAAACAACTCCCCCGAAGTTGGTATTTATAGGAAAAAATATGAAGAGTCCCATGTTTTTAAAACTCTAAAATTCTATCCAGCGTACAAAAAAAAACAGCATTCTTTAAGGAATTTTCTCTATCTTCAAAAGGTCATAACTCCTTCACCGTAGCTCAGATTGAGGTGCCGTTTTTTCCAGTATCTTCGTTGCGGAGAGATATTCAACTTTCTAGTTGACCAGACCTCCGAACTATGGATGTGAAATTACGAAAATGCCCTTGAACTCTCCTATTGTGCCTTTTTTTCACTGTTTTGACTTCCCTTGCGTACCACTTGCATTAAATCCCTAAAATCTTGGAACGTGAAGTCATTGAGGCAGATGTGGGACATATTAGTAGAGATAATGCATGCTTGATTCTCGGAATTCGGATAGAGGCCGTCATGTGAGATCGTGAGGAGACGTGCCAAATGTAACGGCATACGACATAAATAAATGAAACATTTCATACATGTGAAAAATGTCCTTACACAGGCTTGCGAGAGTTACACAATTCCTATTGGGTTATAACATTAGAAAATAAAACTGGTTATTTAAATTGGTTATATGTGTGTAATACGGTCATTCACTAAGCTTGTGTTGCTTACACTCCTATAATGTTATGTTTCAGGTATGCCTATCGTTTGGAGTTCACTGCCATATTAGGACTTTATACCGGGGGAGTGATGGATATATAGTATGGTTTGAATATCAAGAATCTTTTTGTGTAAATATTAAACTAGGGATCTTAGTTTTGTAAAGTTGTGTAGTACTTATAAGTTACATGTAAAGGTATTTATGTTTTCATCTACACATGCCTTCAAAAAAAAAAATCTTATGCTATTTTCCCTTAGAGATTTAAATTAAAGCATTGTTTATTGTTTAAGGCAATTTACCTCTAATTAAAAAGGTCGAGTTTAACTTAATTAAGTCGGGGCACGACAAGTTGGGACCCATTCGGTGGGCATATAGGCCCTTTTACATGAGGAGGTTAACCTAAATATGGGATTAATGACTTTAAAAAGGACATTAGGGCTAAGAGGCAACTATTATACGCAATGAAAACATCCTAGAGGCTTGTGGTGAGAAAACAGAGAAGGAAAAAGCTAAGGGAGCCCTAAGAAAGATAAAGGTGAAAGGATTGAAGGATCTTTTGGGGCTATAATCATCACACATCGAAGGACAATCAGAATCTACGTATTGATTAAGGCAAGTAATTAACTTGCTTTATATTTTATGCATGTAAATTCAGCTCATATCATAGTAGGTGATATATTGCGTTTTAGAAGACTTTTGGGGAATGCGATCTATGTTAAAAGATGGGATTTTGGGTGATAAGTAGTGTAACCATTGCTCAATACATATTCAAGAAATAAATCCAAACATATAGATTAAATCTTGAATGAGAATATTGAGGAATTGCATAATCTTGAATGGGAATTAAGAAAATGCATAATTTGTGATTAAGATGTTAAATTCCACGAGTTAAATTATTATTGGATGAATTTTAATGTGAAAATAAGCGTAATCATGTTTAGAATTGATAAAAACTTTAAAGTTTGGGTTATATTGGTGATATATGTGGGATTGTTGATTAGAAGATGATGAATCCCGCCTAAGAGAGCGAGAGTTACAGTGCCAATCTCATTAGATGCTTGTTAGAAGCTTGTTCGAACGAGTTGAGATTCTTGTTCAAACGAGGTAGGTATTTAGTCCAAACGATCCATAGGTTTTGTTCAAGGAGAAAGATATTTTCGTTATTAATTCGTGGCCGCTAGTTTTGAATTTTTTTTATTTTGTTTGAATTAGTTATGAATTTTCTACAAAAGGGTGTTCAAGACTGAAATCTTTAGATAGAAATCAAATCCTGGCATAGATGCACGGGTGTTTTAGGGTGAAAAAAACACTCGAGGTATGATTTATGAAATCGGGTTGGAATTTTAAAAAAAGTTAGGTTACGGGCCGATTTGAGATAGGCTTAGTGTTCGGAATAAAATATAAATGTGATATATATAAATAAGTGACTACTTATGAATTTGAGAGTCGAATTTAGACTCAGAGATTTTAGGCTAGTGCTATGAGTGACATTCACGGTTGGCTAATTTTATTTTATATATATGTGGGTATATAGACAGTATATATATGTGTGAAAAATAATGTCTGTGTGTATGATATTTATGTGAAACATACCCCTTTAGTGCTATGAGCGGAGGTTGCGCGATGTGGGTGATCTTCCGTGGCGAAACACAACAGGCTAAGTATCGAACCCAGGTCATAGCGTTGTGTTTGTACATTGTGCGATGGTTATTCGAAGTGAGACAATTAGGGTATGGTTGGGACTCACTATCAAATGACTATAACCACCTCCAATACGTTTGCGATTTTAGCGAGTCGATGTGAGAGTCCAACCGCCGGTAACCGGCATGAAGTGAGTTTGCCCTGGATGATGATAGCACTTTAGAAAAAGGCATCCAATAAGTTATTACTCGGGGGATGGTGATATCTAAAGATTTATTACTCGAGGGATGGAAACATATAATGAGTTATTTCTCGGAGGATGACGACTATACACGACATATGTGTGTTTGTTGTATTATATCTTTACGTATATAATTGTGTGGTTAATTATATACTGCCTTAACACATTAAGAGTGAAGATATGTGTGTTTATTGTAGTATCTTATTATGTATATAATAGTGTAGGTAATTATATACAGGCTTAACACATTAAGAGTGAACATATGTGTCTTTATTGTAGTATCTCATTACGTATATAATAGTATAGTAAATAGTATACGAGTTTAATACATTAAGTGTGGATGTTTATGAATAACTGGAATGAAGTTATAAGAATGATATATAATGGAATGATTAATTAAGCTAATGAGAGAAATAGTTAGAAATGAACGATAAACAATACTTGGGGTAGAGTGGTGTATTAGTGAAATTTAAAACATGACTAGTTAGGTGGGCACTATAATAGAGAGGTGAGGGGTATATCATGGGAGTGCGACACTGGATTAAATATGGAAAGTTTTAATGCATATTTATTTACTGCATCTTAATTACTTGCAAATATTTTTAAAAGGTTTGGTCTCTGACCCATTTTAAATCTATTTTCCTACAACTTTTAGGTGTCCAACCATAAGGACACCAAGGATGACTATTCTTTCCAGGGATATGAAGATGCAGCTGATGTGGAGGCTTGCCGGTTGTCGAGTTGCCACTTCACTTTTTACATTCTAGATTAGGTTCTCTATTCTGGTATTGGTTAGGAGAGTTTCCCCTTTAATTCAAACTTATGTATTTCAAAATTCTAGTCAGATAGATTGGATGTGCTGGATTTTTATTCGATTATTTATTCGGGGACTTTATCCATTTATCTCTGCTTTACATTTTACATTATGGTTTCATTTATATTTATTATTGTGTTTGGGATAATTATGGTTTGGATAATATTGTTGTATGTTAATGTAAGATAAAATTTGGCACCGGCTTATTTAATTAATATGTCGTTAGTAATTTAAAATGTTTCTGACAATGATGCTAAGAATGAGCTAGATGAGACACATATTTTATATTAGTAAATGATTGATCACCCGTGATTAAAATAGGCGGTATGTCACACGTTGGAAAGAGAATCCAAAGCCCTTCGAGGATTCATTGAGCTTTGCTCAGGTAAGAGATTTAACCGGAGTAAAATGGGGACCGAGAGCGCCCGATGGCCTCCAAATCAGTATTCAGAGTATGACTTAGGGTTTATGATGACACTACACCAAAAATAGGAATCTGGCACGGTTTAAAACTGTGCCAGATCAAATCTGGCACGGTTTTGAACTGTACCATAATCAGGTGTTCCAAAATGGCCTTTTTTTTTCTGGCACGACTCAAAAGTGTGACAGATTTAGCCAAACAGGAACACTTCTGGCACACTTTTAAACCGTGCCAGAATTTGATATTTCTGGCACACTTTTGTCACAGTTTTTAACTGTGCCAGATTGAGCACAGTTTGAAAAACTTTTGGCACAGTTCAAAACCGTGCCAAAATATGATACATTTTTGCCACTGTTTTGAAATGTGCCAAATTTTTTATAAAAAGAAAAAAAAATTAATTATTTGAAAGCACGAAAATTCACAAATTGAAAATATTGCACATTGTTGATAAACTAATGTACATACAAACTTCAAAATATTACAAGTCTTTAATAGTTCACAGGCTAAAAAAAAAATTGGGCAGAGTTTCCTCTATTTTCTGGGCATTCCAAAACCTGCTAATACAAAACCTGCCTAACATAAAGCTCGCACAGCCACAAAATATAACAATTAACTTACAAAAGCCCGCACGGACATAAAAGTTAACAATAAAACTAAAAAATCCTGCACGGCCATAACACAAAAAAATAGAATCATGAATAAACCCCTTGTTGTAAACCATTGAGTTCTCTGTGTGTTCCACGTGAATAAATGCCAACGATAAAACGTTAGCCTGCAAAAAAAATAGGATATAAAAAAGATACGATATTAGTAACCCAATAATTTACAAAAAAAACTTACTCAAACTAAAAAATTACATATAGGAGTGGAAATTATCGTCATATTCTCAAATCGGGAGACTCGAAACTACGCGATCAGTTCGTACTAGTTACATTGGTCTCGTGCGAGGTGTTCGTGCCTCTTACGGAGCTGGTTTTGGTTTTCACCCTTTAATGACCTGGTTTTAAGTCTAAGTGTTATTTTTATAAATTATCGTCATATTCTCAAACCGGGAGACCCTTGACTACGCGGTCAGTTCCTACAAATTACATTAGTTCCATGCGAGGTGTTCGTGCCTCTTACGGGTCCGTTTGGGGGCTGCTTTAGGTTTTCACCCTTTAACGGATTATTTTTAAGTTTAAGTGTTGATTTTTGTAAATTATCGTCATATTCTAAAATCAGGAGATTCGTGACTACGCGGTCAGTTCGTACAAGTTACATTGGTCCCGTGCGAGGTGTTCGTGCCTCTTACGGGGTCGTTTGGGGGCTGGTTTGGGTTTTCACCCTTTAACGGCTTGTTTTAAGTCTAAGTGTTGATTTTTGCAAATTATCATCATATTCTCAAATCGGGAGACCCGAGACTACTCAGTCGGTTCCTACAAGTTACATTTGTCCCGTGCGAGGTGTTTGTGCCTCCTACGGGGACGTTTGGTGGCTGGTTTAGGTTTTCACCCTTTAACGGCCTGTTTTTAAGTCTAAGTGTTATTTTTACAAATTATCATCATATTCTCAAACCGGGAGACTCGTGACTACGCGATCAGTTCCTACAAGTTACATTAGTCCCGTGCGAGGTGTTTGTGCCTCTTACGGGTCCGTTTGGGGGTCGGTTTAGGTTTTCACCCTTTAACGGCCTGTTTTTAAGTTTAAGTGTTGATTTTTACAAATTATTGTCATATTCTCAAATCGGGAGACCCGGGACTACGTGGTCAGTTCGTACAAGTTACATTGGTCCCGTGGGAGATGTTCGTGCCTCTTACGGGTCCGTTTATGGGCTGGTTTACGGCTTATTTTTAAGTCTAAGCGTTAGTTTTACAAATTATCATCATATTCTCAAACCGGGAGACCCGTGACTACGCGGTCAGTTCCTACAAGTTACATTGGTCTCGTGCGAGGTGTTCCTGCCTCCTACGGGGACGTTTGGTGGCTGGTTTAGGTTTTCACCCTTAACGGCCTGTTTTTAAGTTTAAGTGTTGATTTTTGCAAATTATCGTCATATTCTCAAACCGGGAGACCCGGGACTACGTGATCAATTCGTACAAGTTACATTGGTCCTGTGCGAGGTGTCCGTGCCTCTTACGGGTCCGTTTCGGGGCTGGTTTAGGTTTTCCCCCTTTAATGGCTTGTTTTTAAGTCTAAGCGTTATTTTTGCAAATGATCATCATATTCTCAAACCGGGAGACCCGTGACTACGCGGTCAGTTTCTACAAGTTACATTGGTCCCGTGCGAGGTGTTCGTGCCTCCTACGGGGACGTTTGGTGGATGGTTTAGGTTTTCACCCTTTAACTGCGTGATAGAAGTTGATAGTTGTGTGATCAATAAAATTATGGTCAACTACATATTTTCTATCCCCCTTGTAACACTCATGCCCGAGATTTTATCCCTTTCCTGTGTAATTTGCAATTTATGGATAACCCTTTGGGCTTGGACTATTAATAAATGAACCGTGTAACACACATGCCCGGTCCGTACAGGAGCATTATTTTATATATATACATATATATATATATATATATATATATGTGGTGCAATGAGTTAGGTCTGGAAAATATGTATTCATTCATATGTATATTACACTTATAAAAAGTTACCTTCAAGTGTATATTACAGTGTAGTGACAAATCTCAAGTCAATGTTAAGGAGCAACTTATTTGTTGAAAATGAAATTACCTTTATGGAATATCAGCGTGGAAGCCTAAAATCCAAAACTTATATGGACAAATATGGTGATATTTTATCCATCCTATCATACCTTATAGCATCCATAATCATATATACACGCCCACACATTTGCTCGGACGATATTGTGGGGGGATATAAAGAAAAAATAAACTAACATCCAATGAAAGTCGATCATTTACCAATAAAATTTATCAATGTTTAAACTGCAAGTTAAGTAAAGAAAGCTCACAAAATTTACCTAAAAAAATTTATCACCTAGACAAATATTTTCTATTCCAACAGTAATAAAAGAAACACTCTCTTTGACTTTGCCCCAATATAATTGCATCATTAGACTTACCGCCTTAGAAATTCATAAATTAGAGTTATCGTCTGCATGTGCATCAATCCACTTGTACCTTTTGCATTGAGTAATTTTAAGACAACTCTTACTTATGAGTTGTGACTCAATTTTAAATGACGATCTATGGATATGATATGCCAACCAATACATTTGTAACAAAAAGTAAGTCACAATCAAGAGTTAGTCTAGAATTACACCTTATGCATTATCTGTTGCATTGGGATAAGTCTAATTTTTTAACTTATAGGGAATAATTTAATTATGCAATAATCTCAGGGGTAAAGTTAAAATTAAAAAAAAACATGGAAACCTAAAACTTATCTCCGAATCCGTACATCGTCAAAGACTGTAATTAAAATCAGATTGTACTCATCCAAAAAAGTGTTTGTCTGGTAAATTCATCCATTCTTAAAGGTCAGGTAATCTTACCTGCACCACCAAGTCTGGACTTTGATTATAAAATTTCTTGTCCATAAATTGAAGAAGGATCTGCAGGCAAAGATTTCTGAGCTGCACCCAAATTAACCTCCCCTTTTATGTCCTACAAATTTCAAAAAAATATAAACCCAAGCATGGAACCAAAGATAATAAACTGAATAAATAAATTCATACATACAGTGGTTAGTTGAGACCGCCCCTGAATTTGCTGCAAAGCCACAGACATGCTCCCAGAATTGCCTTGTACCAACTGGATGAATCAACAATAAAAGCAAGAGAAACTGATGAGCAAACCAACTAGCGGAGTAAAAGTGACAAATATCAAGTAGACATACAGGGCTCTACCAATTTTACCCTTCATGATTTGTTGCTCATTTGAGAAGAGCCATCCTATTGGCATCAATAAGAGCTGGAGATGTCTCAGAATCCACGGAATGTGGGTGCTTCATGCGTTCTTCATACATTTTCATAGACAATACACTGGCGGATGGCTGGCCCATCATTCTTTCTAACCTGAGACTCCAAAGTGACAACAAACGAGAAGAACTCCAAAGTGATGGAAGACACGGGACTCCAAAGTGACCAACACGTGAGAGATAAAGAGTCGAGCGGGAGACTCCAAAGTGAGAGTGATGAGTGAGCGGGAGAGTCAAAATGAGTAAGTGAAATTTTTTTAGGGCATTTTATATGTTAGTAAAGTGTACTCAATTTTGGCACACTTAAAAATAGTGGCAAATTTTGGCACTGTTTTCAAGTGTTCCATATTGTTATTAAACCGTGCCAAAATTTGGCACAGTTCTAGATTTTTAGTACCAGGGTGTGACAAATTGCTATTTTTGGTGTAGTGTGAGTGGATGAGTGTTAGGGACTTAAAGAGGTGCTTAGCGGTGTCCTAGGATGGGGTGTCTGCAATATTCTTTTTGAGTTTACCCTTATACCAACGTGTTTTCAAGCCTATCGTGGTTCTTTGAAAATTTTAATCCTATTATCATGACAAACATCTTGTGATTACGTAGTCAGTTTTTACGAGTTACAATGGTCCTGTGTGAGGCACTTATGGGATCGTTTGGGGTCCATTTTGGGTTTACCACTCTAGCGGCGTGTTTTAAGCCTAAGTCTGGTCATTTGAAAATTTTAGTCCTATTCTCGAATGGGGTGTCCGGTGACTACCGAGTTGTTTTTATGAGTTACATTGGTTTCGTACGAGGTGTCATGCCCCTTATGGGGCCGGTTGAAGTTGTTTTGGGTTTTCCCCTCTAGCGACTTATTTGTAAGCCTAAGTGTGAATATTTGAAAATTTTAGTCTTATTCTCAAATCAATCATTCCATAATTACACGATCAATTCCTACGACTTACATTATTTCCATGCAAGGTGTTCGTGCCCCTTAGGGGGCCGTTTTGGGGCCGCTTTTGGTTTACCCCGTCTAGCTGTGTGTTTTCAAGACTAAGTCTAGTTATCTAAAAATTTTAGTCCTATTACTAAATTGAGCATCCCATGAATACGCAATCAGTTCCTAAGAGTTACATTGATCCCATGCGAAGTGTTCATGCCCCTTACAGGGCCGTTTAGGGTTGTTTTTGGGTTTTCCACTCTAGCGGCATGTTTTCAATCCCAAGTCTGGTTATTTTAAAAAAATTGTCCTATTATCAAATCGAGCATCCCGTTACTATGCAGTCGGTTTCTATGAGTTATATTGGTTCTATGCGAAGTGTTCGTGCCCCTTACTGGGCCATTTAGGGTCTATTTTAGGGTTTCCCCTCTAGCGGCATGTTTTCAAGCCCAATTCTGGTTATTTGAAATTTTTTGTCCTATTGAGAAGTTGGGTGTCCTGTGACAACATGGTCAGTTTCTACCAATTACATTGATCCCACGCGAGGTGTTCGTTCCCCTTATGGGGCCGATTGGGTGCTCTTTGGAGTTTACCCCCTCTAGCGGCGTGTTTTCAAGCCTAAGTGTGATGATTTTTAAATTTTAGTCCTATTCTCAAACGGGGTGTTCCGTTACTATGCAATCAGTTCCTATGAGTTACATTGGTCCCGTGCGAGGTGTTCGTGCCCTTACGTGGCCATTTGAGGGCTCTTTTGGATTTACCACAAAATGAGCACTTAATTAACCACTATATAGGGATACAATATTTAAAATATTATGCATATCAAGTATATAAAAATGTTAGTTTAAGTAAAGAATACCTTATTCCTGCGATAGTTTTGACACACTTTAACTACACAAAATTGTCTTTCTTTAGTAGCCCATTGTATTTCTCTTGAGCCGTATTTTATCGAACGACATATATTTGAAAGTCGTCATTAATGCGGGTGAGTTTCTCTCTCAGGTATTTGACCTTTAACTTGAACCTTTTCCAATCAACTTCCACCTCGAGATTTTCCAGTAAAATTTCCTCCTGCTCCTATTCCATGGCATCATATTTGGATTTCATGATTGATTCTCGATTCATCAGAATTTTTTCAACATTGTCGAACTCGGACATGCGAAAGGATGATCGGATTGGAGAAATTATCTTCGGAATAGTGCTCATCAAGATGGATGATCGGACATGGACAACCAATTGTACCTCATACAAGAAAATAGGGCTAAAGATAAATACATTCGTAAATCAAATTGGGCATCCCGTGTGAGGTGTTCGTTACCCTAAACATTCATAATTCAAACTAAACATTCATAAATAAAACTAGACATTTGTAAATCAAATTATACATTCATAAATCAAACTAAATGCCAATATAGCGTCAATACCATAATAGGATATAATTTGGATACAAATTGGATTGTCAAGGGAGAATATAATAATAGGATACAAATAGGATTGCCAAGGGTAAAATAATATTTTGATACTCAATATTCCTCTAAATTAACTAAGAGATCCTTCAAATTTGGGTTGTCATCAAGATCAGACTAGAACTCTTTAGGAGCCTTTCATGCATCTGCTTGACTAATTATATCATTTGGTGTATGGATAACAATAAACCAATTGCCATCATTTATGCACTTCAAGTAGAATACCTTCTTTACGTTTTGAAATGCATAAATAAAAGGCTCATCGACTATGAGATCTTTACTCTTCATCTTTGATAAATCTACCACGACAAGTTTAAAGACAAAAGCAACTTTACAAGTATTCTTAGTGGAACTTCACCCAGTCACAATAGAATACGATTTCTGTGAAATCTAAATAATCGAGTTCCAGAAATTTCTGGACAATCCCATAATAAGTTAGCACCGTAACTTTTGAATTTTTATCTCTTTTGCTAGCGACACAGGTAGTCAAGGAAGAAATTAAGATTCCACTATTTTGCATCAAAAGTTTTTCCTCAAATGGATATGGAACGAAATCAAAACCATTGGTGCAGAATTTCTTAAACTCCTTCGCATAAAATTTGGGACCTTTTGCTAGGCATGAAAGCCTTGAAGAGACATCACCTCTTTTTAGATGATTCATTTATTAATAATTTTTTTACCAAACATGATTAAATAATAGCACACATAATTGGTGAAAATGACCTCTTTTGATATCCATGGCCTAAAATTATTCGTCATGCGACTTTTCCTCTGATTTTAGGGAATTTTGTTCTCGAAATTCCTACAGGTAAATAGTAGAGTTTAGATCATAATATATAAAATTCATATAATCAAATAAGAATAATTTAGTTAATTATGTAGCTACTTACTCTCTCTAATATTCAATTTCATCTTGCGATTCGAAGACATAATGAGCTGCTTGCTCGTATTGTAGATTGGTGAGTCTCACCTATTAAGGGTTCCCAAAAGGCAATTCATCCTCAAACTCATTAGGTTCCTCAATCACGCGTTCTCCATGAGGATTGAACATCATCAGCTCTTGTTCTGTCATATGTTCCTGAGCATATAACTAGGATTCCATAGTTACATATTCTTCAATAATTGACCCTCCAATATACCGTGTATTCTTTACGTAATCTTTGAAGGTTTTCGTCAAGTGCTAGAAAGGATACATCCAGCGATACCTAACGGGAACACACAATAATGACTCATAGCATAAATGTACAACCAGATGGATGATGATATCGAAGTAAGGGTGGGAATTTTTGACACGACACGATAACCCGACACGAACTCGACACGAAGTTAACGGGTTAGGGTTGACAATTTCTTGACACAAACCCGAATATGACACGACCCGCCAACATGAATAATAAACGGGTTGGGTTAGTGTCAAACACGTATAACTTGAAAATGACACGAATAGACCCGTTTAATTCATATTTTATAGAGAATATATTAGATGATTTATATATCTTGATAGACATTGTATGAAATTTATGGAGAATTGGATGATAAATTATTAATATGTCATAAGAAGTTGAAATTAATAAAATTTTAAGTTAACGTAGGCCTATGAGTGGTATGATTGATTAAGAGAGAATAAAAGGTTGATTTTATGTTTTACTTAATGGGTTATGCGGGTCAACCCGAACATGACACTATAATAAACAGGTCGGGTTAGTGTTTGATCACCTTACACGATTAGTTAAATGGGTCAGGTTAGGATTGACTAATAATTAACACGAACACGACATGACACGACGCGAACACGACACTACGCACATGAATTGCCACCCCTATATCGAAGAATGACGCTTTAAATATTTCCCTTATACACAAATTGCCTTGGCTAAAGTTCATTTCGTAACTTTGATGTGCTTTTTGTTTACTACTTTTGCAGAAAGTAGGGTAAAACATAAAATTGTTTGCATAATTGCCCAACAGAGATCTTTGTGTGTGAAGAATCAATTCCTAAATAGCAGAAAGATTAATTAAATGATGACGTGGCAATATTAAGACTTGCACTTTTTAGGTTATTTATTTTGTGTCTTACTACCTCATGAAAATTACCGGAATAATCAGTTGGAGTGAAAGTGAAAGTATCCGGGGGGGATCAAAATTCTTCCTATTATAGGATCATTTTTAAGCATTATGTCACACCCTGTTTTTCGGAATGAATGTACGAGAAAGTAACAAAGCAATTAATTATAGTTAAGGCAAAAAAACAGAACTTTATTCATTAATTAATGTCCCAAATATATTGTATTACCACTACAGGTGTGAATTACATTTTATTCTGAAACTGAAAAATAAAGTAGGTTATCGAAAATCTCCACTCCTTGCTCCCATCTACTTTAGTCTCCACCCATATAGTTAAATAATCAAACATGTGGCCCATGTATATCACAAAAAGGGAGGGGAGACTATCTTCTTTCTCCTGACATCTAGAGGAAAAATAAATTAGCACAATATGTTAAGCAAATCTTACTAATTTTATAACAAATTATATGTGGATAGAAACTTGGAGTGTGTATAGAATTCAGCGTTTCGTATAATAACATGGTACAAATTTTATAATAAAAAAGTCAAGGAACTTAAGCTGAATACTTGCCAGATTACAAATGGGTATAGAAATAAATAATGTGTCATTGGTATAACCAAATTATAATCATACCAAAACCTTTAAGGAAAAGTAAATAACTAGGCACACTAATAAAGTGACACTAATACGTATGTAGCTAAAATCCAAGTTCTCAAACATCTGAGACCTTAGACAAAGTCAAAAAATTCCATGGGATAATATGGCAGTCTACTCCCTAGTTAATATGAATGCTTCTTTCGATAAATAATATGCACAGAGGTTCAAGGTGAACTGATTCAATCATTACAATGATTTTTATGATATCAGTTATTGGATGAGAAGGGTTAAAATTATTCCAGTTGATCATAATTAAAAGTAACCAGAGATATAATAACATATTAGTCTGGTAATTTCTACACATACTACGAATCGAGTGGGGCTATCACATATTGATATCAATAGCAGTAAAACAAATATGCTAAAATTTACTATTAAAAGGGTAAAACCTACTTGCACGTAGAATCGAATGTGGTTAAGTATGATAAAAGAGGAGATCGTGAGGACTAATACTTGATTATCTGTACACAAACATCTTTGTAAGTTAGTGTGATTGATAATAATGTTGGGTTGGTGAAAATAACTAAAAAAACTGTGTTAGTTAAAGTTTAGGGGCTAATTTGTAAATATTTTAAGGACTTTATAACCTAAGGCTTAAGGTTAAATTTGAAACTTGGCGTAAAAGACTTTTTGCCTCAAAATTTAACAAAGTAAATGTAGGAAATGGGTTTAAAATTCATAACTTGAAAAAGTCTGAAGGGGTCAATTTATAATTATAAGAAAATATTTATAACATAAAACCCTAATTTTCTATAACTTGAGCTGGGACTGACCAAACATTGCCTTACTTAATACCATCTTGACTTGAAAAATTTAATAAAAATATTAAAAAAAATATTTTTTTTTATTGGCCACATACTCTCACGCGCTTGGTCAAGGTTTCTGATTGATGACTTAGGTTTTAAAAAAACTTTGACCTTGAATAACTCTTGATTCTCTAAACTATTTGAAATTATTCCTGAATAAATCCAACCTAATTTTTCACAAGGAATCCAAAAATATAATTTTTATGGATTGAGGTTCAATATTCATCGAGTTACAAATATTGTGTGTTTTTCATAAATTTTGACCAAACTTTTGTTGATTTACTGAATATGGCAATGGTTTCTATGCATATAGTTGGGTTTATCTATCTTAAGGAAGGCTTTGGTTTTGGTTTGAAGGATTGAGGTGGTCTGGTTAAGGAAAATTTGAAGTTTTTAGTTTTTTGAAACAGAAAACACTTTTGAGAAATTAAGCTTCAAAACGTATGATTTTTTTGAAACGACCATTGCACATGAGCTATTAGGCTCATAAGAAACCTATTCCTAACTTTGAAATTGGTTTATAGTAAAGGAATCAAATTTCACTATTAAAGCTTAAGCTCTAATGGTGTGTTTGGTGTTTTTTTTAATTGAGGCTGTTTCAGAAGTAAAAGCTTGGTGTTTTTGATTGGTATGATCCTAATAACAATACAAAAGACAACTGGAATTGAAAAAAATAAGGTTTAACACAAAATAATAGTATACAAGATTGGAAGGAAAAACTTAAACTTTGGGTAGGCTTAAGGGGCGGGTTTTGTTTTTGGTAATCACTGGGTATTCATAATTGGAGGGGAGGGGAGGTCTTTGGAGAAGAAAAGAGGTGGGTTCTTCCTTTATTTAAGAAGATAAAGATGTGGGAACTCGAGCTGCACATGGGTACATGGTGTAACCATGTGATTTTGGTTTTTTCTGCCCATGTGGAGGCTGATGTGGGAGGGATAATGTGTAAATGTTGGATTTTAAGTTTTAGTCTTTAGTTTGAAAGTTTTATATTTATTTTAGTTTTAAATATGGGATTTTTCCAAGTTCTAGGTGAATTTTTGTATTTTCATGAAAGTTCAAGGGTTAGGATTATAAATTCTAATTAGTTGAAATGTAGAGGTTTAATTTGATATAAAGTTTGGGTCTAGGGGTTATGTATCAGTCAAGTTATACTTGTTTAAAAATTAAAGGGGTATTTTGGTAAATTTAAAACTTCAAGGGGTACTTGGGTAGTTAAGAAAAGTTATTAGTTTAATGATGTAGTTTCATCTTTGTTGGGATGTTTTGGGTTTGAATAACATATAAGGGAGATAATGGGAATTTTATGTAGGTTTTGATACTAACTAGCTCATTTAAAATGTATGGGTGTTACGATCTACCTACCTAAAAGGAAAATTCATCCTCGAATTTTACTTCATAAAGGTCAGGATATTATTTTCTCATTGCTTGTTCTGGTTCCCATATAGCTTCTTGCTGATTGTGATGTTCCCAAAGATTTTTACTAGGGGAATTTCTTTATTGCTGAGGATTTTCATCTGACGGTCCAAAATCTGAATGGGGCGTTTTTCAAACTCATGGTTGGGTTGAATTGAGATTTCCTGCCATGTAATGACATGGGTTGGGTGTAGAATATATCGATGTTACTGGATACATAGAATACATTATGAATATTGGATAACTCCACTAGTGAATCTAACTGATCGGATACAAAGCCAATGCGTTTAATTATACTGAATGGTCCGATATATCTTGATGATAGTTTTCCTTTCTTTTCGAAACGTAAAATCCCTTTTTTAGGAAAAACTTTTAGAAATACCATGTCGAAAACTTGAATTTCTATTGGCTTTCGACAATGGTCTACATAACTATTCTGATGATCTTGGGCTGTCTTGAGTCTCTATCTGATCCACTGTATCTTCTCGATAGTTTCTTAGATTATTTCGGGAAAAAAATGCTTGTTGTTTCTTGATTCATTCCAACACGCGGGTGATCGACATGGTCTTCCATACGTGCTTCAAATATGCCAGCTTGACTGGTAACTCTTGTTAGATGAAAACTCAATAAGGGGTAAATGCTCACTGCAATTGTTGGGCATGTCTAACTTATAAGCTCATAACATATGTTCCAAAATTTAAAATGTACGTTCAGATTGTCCATATGTATAAGGATGAAAAGTAGTACTCAAATGAAGTTTAATACCCATTGCGGCTTAAAGTGGTTGCCAAAATTTTCCTACAAAATGAGAATCTCAGTCTGATGCTATGAATAGGGGAGTTCTGTAATACCCCGTATTTTTATGCTATATTAATTTGGGGATTTATTAAAGTTAATGTGAATGTATTATTTAATAAAAATCCGGAAATTAATTATGTTATAATTATTAACGTGACGAGAGTTAGTAATTATGGGAAAATTTGTTGAATATTACTAATGAGCAAAGTAATATATTATATTGGTTATATTGAATGTCATGAGTGAGTTAAATGACAATTTCGGAAATTTAAGTCGGAACGTGCTCGTGTCGCGTCGGGACTAAATTTTGATAAATAAAAAGTGAATATTTTATAAGTTGCCCGTATGGTCGTTTTGAGTGTGCCAACGCATCCGGAAGGGTTGAGATAGTCAGAAAAGTGTACCCGGGGGTGTAGTTTGGGTCTCGGGGCATTTTTAGGCCTAATTAGTAACCCGGGAGGGCATTTTGGTCATTTTACATTTATGGGTAATTAAACCTACGAAAATTAGAGGAGTTATATCAGATACCTAGGTTACCTTCTAGGGTTAGAAACTCTAAACACAAGTGATGGCCATTGGAGAAGAGAGGAGAGAGCTCTCAAGCAATTTCAAGGCCCAAAACTCAACGGTTTGCGCCGCCGCCGCCACCAACGCGTAGATCGCGAGACGGGGAACGCAACCATACCAAAATCAACCGCATTCTAGACTTCTGAAAATCCCAGGCAAGTGTTTAACTTGCTATTTTCGTTGGTGCAATTTCCACATTAGTTTAGGAATGATTAGGGATGAAATATATGAAAGAAAATCCAAATTTTGATAGGAATTTGCATGTAATAAAGAGTTAAACCTTATTCTGGAAGTCTCTTGTGATGTAGAAAGATAACCCACGAAATTTGGTTGTAATTAAGAAACAAATTCTGGGGAAAAACAGATTAGAATCATGATTTAGAGATTTTAGGGTTCTTGAAGTTGTGTATGAATTTTGGGTTGATAATTCATGTTTAAATGATAGAAGTACACATGCCTTACGTTAAAAACATCTGGTATATTGTTATAATGTTAGTAGTAGAATTTTTGGGACGTTTGGGTTTGGAAAATATGGATTTGGATGAAGAAAAGTGGTAGAACCCGTAACTGCAATTCTGCAGAAATCGAAATACCTGCTTGATCGATCGATCGAGCCAAGAGCTTCGATCTATCGAAGGCTCGATCGATCGAGCCCCAAACCTCGATCGATCGAGCCCCAAACCTCGATCGATCGACCCCTCCTGGCAGACTCCTATTTCCCTTGTTTAATTAGTTAAATTAAATTTATCGTGAAATAATTCTTGGGTATTCTTAATAAAATGTTTTGGGAGATAGGAAAGACCAGTAGGACATATGAATAAGTGTTGGGAACTTTATTATAAGACGAGAATTTTGTTTTTGGGATAATTATATAATGAACGATGAAACTACGTATTTCAAGTGAGAGATTACGGTGAATAGCTACGATAGTGAATAAAGGTATACCTACTGAATTTTCTACTTGGAAGGATAGAGTCCACGAGTGTCACGTAATAAGTGAGAAAACCCTTCGAGTCAAGGTTAGAGATGAAACCTTATACATAATACTAATAATGTGAAATTAAGGATAAATGTTGTAATTATGGGTGACGAGAGGAACCTATATTAAAATGATAAAAGTGGTATATTTATATGATTGTGTGTACATATATTATATACATGTGAAAAACATACCGCGCTACTTGCTATCCTTGAGGTTACCGCGCTGGGACAGTCTTATCTCGATGGGACCTTTATGGGGGATATTGACTTGTACCCTAGAAGATATATATCCTTGGTACAGGCTATCGAATTGATAGTTCAGACGGTCATAAGAGACGCGAGTATGTGCCATCCTCTTAGAGAGTTGGAATCTATGCTTCGCCTCGATATTGTTTGTGTATGTGTTAATACAGTTCGAGAGTGATTCCGAATTTGTATTCCCCTTGATATGAGTGATATGGGGTTTGGATAGTAGAAGTATGCACGCACCATAGTTTTATTTGGGGTGCTGTTATTTTATATATATTATACGAGTAGTTAATATATATATGAGATTTGGAAATTTGAAACTGCCTACTGTGATTTGATAAGTAGGACATGGTTGATGACTCAAATAGTAAATACTTGTTTTGTGAAAGTATAATATGACACTGGGAAACTTTATAAATTAATAAAAGGTAAAACGAGAGTTGTGCTGCTAATTGGAAGTATTCTTTTTAAACAATGATATTGTTCGATTTTGAAATCTTATGAGTAAGTTAAGATAAGCTAAATCATTGGGAAGGTTAGTATGATAAAATGATAAGATAAACCGTTGGGAAGGTTAGTACGATAGGCGTGCACATTAGAAGAGAGGTGAGAATTTCTCAAGAGAGTGTCACTCTAATATGTTGTTGCATTGGCCTGTATCAATTTAAATACTCGCTAAACAAATTTTAAATCATACACACTATCGGGCTCTGACCCATTTATTTTTCTCCCTCTCTCTTGTATATATATGTATATATTTCAGGTGCCCAGCCACAGGGGCGTCTTGTTTAGGATCCCTTGAAAGGAACGTGCTGCAGCGTAGGTGGGAGTTGCAGGTCACTTGCGTAGACGGCTTCCCTTATTGACTCCACTTCTAGCATTCTCATTTATTGGGCTTGTGTCGCCCTTTCCATTATTTCATTGTTATTGGGACATTTGTATTTCAGTTATTTCGAGTATTGTCACTATGGGATTTATTCAGTTTGAATTGTGTTACTTTATATTTCGCATGTTGACATTCGATTTACGAATGTTTTAAATTAATTGGATTGTGTTCCAGGTTTATTGTGGTGTAATTCTTAATTGTTGTAATGTTGTTAATAAATAAATAAATCATTTTCTTTAAATAAAATTTGGAAAGTTATGTATGAAAATGGTTTTGACACTTAGCTTAATTATTTAGGGTGTTAAATTAGAAAATTTATTTTTTATCGACAGTGATGCTGAGAATGAACCAACTGTTTACCTTGATTTAATTTAATAAAGGAGTGATCGCCCGGTATTTAATTAGGCGGGGTGTCACAAGTTCCATCTAATCGGATAATTTCTCAAATGTAAAGTTTACTGAGCTTTTGAAAAGAATCGATGGTTTTTACTTGCAGAAAATAGGCAGATTTGGCGAGTCGATCTAGTATCGCCCAAATGGATTTATATCCTTAGGACGTACGAGGTAGTCTAGTAACAAAATCAATGGTGATATGATTCCACTTCCATTCTGGAATTGGTAAAGGTTGGAGAAATCCACCACGACACTAGTGTTATTTTTTTACCTTTTGACAAGTAAGACATCTTCTTGAAAAGTTCTTAATGTCATTCCTCATATTTGGCCACCAATATTATTTCCTCAATGTATGATATAAATTAGAACTTCCGGGTTGAATCATGAATTTGGAATGACGGGCTTCTTGTAATACTTCTTCTTGTAAAGATGATCCCTCAAGAACATATAATCTAGTTCTAAATCGTAAGCATGATTCCTTATCATATGAGAAGTCTCGTGTTCCATATTGGGCTTGTTGTTTAACTGCAAAAGGATCTTAGAGTTATTGTGCTAGAATCTTCTCTCTGATCCGAATAGGTAGTTATGTTGGGGAATTTTAAGAGAGGCGGGGTGAGTTGAAGATTATATTGCTCTATAGTAGCACCAGTATCATAACAGATTAAGGTCTGAAGTCTCCTAATGGGGTTGCGACTTAAAACGCCAGCTACTACGTTACTTTTCCCCGAATGGTAGTCTAATTTAAACCTATAATCTTCCAAAAATTACATCCAACGTCGTTGTCTTAGATTCAAATCCCTTTGGGTGAAGGTATATTTTAAGCTTTTATGATCTGAAAAGACTTGAAATTCTTCACCATGTAGGTAATAATGCCATATCTTTAAAGTAAAGACCCCGACGGATAATTCAAGATCATGTACCGAATAATTACATTCATGAGTCTTGAGTTATAATGACCCATACTCCACCACTCTTCCTCTTTGCATCAAAACACGACCTAAGCCTTATAACGAGGCATCGATATATATATCATAACTTAAATCACTAGAAGGAATAGTTAGGACATGGGCAATAGTTAATTTGTCTTTTAAAATTTAGAATGCTTGATCGCATTCAGCAGTCCATACAAATGGTACTTCCATGCTAGTTAGCTCTAGTAGTGGGAGGGTGATTTCAGAAAATCCTTCTACGAAGAGACGATAATAACCTGCTAATCCGAAAAAACTCTTTATCTCGGTGACATTAAAATGGCTAAAATTTTGATTGGATCAACTTGGATTCCATTTCAGAAATCACATGTCCTAATAATTTTACTTCCTTCATCAAGAAGTCACACTTGCTTTTTTTGGCATACAGTTTATGGTTTCTCAAAGTGCCTAATACTGTTTCTAAGTGTTGGGCATGTTCTATATGACTTTGAGAATAAACAAGGATATAGTTAATGAATATGATAACAAATTGGTCAAGAAAAGGTCAAAATATTCTATGCATAAGATCCATAAAATCTCCAGGAGCATTTGTTAATCCAAAAGACATTACGGTGAATTCGAAATGTTCGTAACGAGTTTGAAAAGTAGTTTTTGAAATGCCTTCTTCTCTTACTCGTAATTAATGGTAACCATATGATAAATCTATTTTGGAAAAGATGTTTGTTACTCTTAGTTGGTCACATAAATCTCTAATTCTGGGTAAAGGGTATCTATTCTTAATTTCCACTGAGTTCAACTTACGAGTAGTCTATGCATAATCTAAAGCTTCCATCATTCTCCTTTACAAATAACACATGTGCTCCCTAAAGAGATGAACTAAGGCGAATAAAACCTTTTTTAAGGAGATCATCTAGTTGGGTAAGAAGTTCATGGAGTTCTAAAGGAACCATCAGATAGAGATTAATGATAAATTCTATTTCTCGAGAAGGGTTATACCTGGCAATTTTTCTTGAAAAAAATTCTCGAATTGTTCCAAATTCTAAGAATTAAGAAATGAGAGGAATTTTAAATTTGGGATGTTGAAAGTTTAGAATGACCAGTTACTTGAAACATAAAAGAACCATTTTCTTAGTGTTGGAAATATATTCTCTTTCCATGATAATCAATATAAGCATGATATTTTGAAAATGCATCCATTTCAATAATAATATCGAATTTGCAAATATCTAAGATTATCAAATTTACAAAGAGTGATCCTAAACCAAGCTGAATTTTATAATTTTGATACCTTTGGGTAGGTGTATTAATTTCACCCGTAGGTAATTCTATTTCCAAGGGAGTAGGTAAAGACGTGGGAAAAATTTGTAAAACTTTAGCTAGTTTAAGGCTTATGAATGAATGTGTTAGACCAGGGCCAAATAAAATATGGGCGGGAAAATTATGAAAGAGTATTGTACCTTCTTTCACATCCTGTTAATTTCGTATAGGCAGTATAGAACAATTCTTTCCATGATAAAGGACTGGTTTAGGTTTTCGAATAGGGTTAGGCTTATGCTGATTTTGAACAGGACGAGTTTCTTGAATTCTCAAAGGATTGCTTTAATTATGGAAAATTGTATAAGGGTTTAACTTAGGAAACCAGGGGCGAATATATACTACTTCTTGATATTTGTGGCAACGAATCAAAGGATAGGTGGTGCTATGGCGAATTTGGGAATAAAATTACCCAGTCGAATTGGGATAAGGTTGGGGTCGAGGTCAAGGTAAAGTTCTAATAACATGATTATTCTTAGGAATAAGGTGAGGGGAGTGTGCATAACTTGGGGAATTTCGTTCAGCAATTGACGCGACTTTGATGCGTTGAGAAAAATCCCGAATCTGCGAAGGGGTGACATAAGTTTTAACTCTTGGGTGTAGTCCTCTCTCAATCTTTTTACATTTATTTATCTTGGTATCGACGTACGCAACTGTAAAACGGGACAATTCGATAAATTTGGCTTCATACTGAGCCATGGACAAACTTGCTTATTGTAACTTTAAGAAATCTACAGTGAACTGGTCATTTTTATCTTGGGAAAGTACTTTTTGAAGAATATTTCTTCAATTGTTCCCAGGTTAAAGTGTCTATATTACAGCTTCAGGCTACGCCTTGCCACAAGAAATTGGCTTCACCTTCAAACATATAGGATGCCAAGGTTACTCATGGATTTACAACGATTCTTACCCCATTAAATATTTTCATAATTTGACGCATACACTTTTCAATTTCATTGACGCCTGGCTTTCAAAAAAATAGAGGGGGTCGTTGTCATAAATATTCATTGAGAGCATTCATTCGACGAGTCTCATCTGGAATTTGTTTCAGAATTGGGTATAGAACCTGTTATTTTTGGGTAAGAGATGCCAGTTCTTGGGTATTGCATAATCCCTTCATTATAGATATGCTCAGTTCGAGTTCCACTAGAAGGAGTTTGAGTGCTAACCATCCTAAAATATCATATAATAGTTTCAAATGTGTAAGAACATTTCTTAAAAAGAGGATATAAAACAACCTTAGATATATTACATAAAGGAGTTTAGAGTAGTATGTTAAAATCAACATGGCCTAATTTCACACAAGTTAGAGTGTGGTACATTTTCATTTGGATGTTCCTAATTAAGAACTACGGTATCTATCTCGAAAGGATCAGTATCAGGAACAACAGAGAAATTATCTGATTCATAAGGTTCATCATATATAGAATCACTAGAATATGAGGAAATCCCAATGAGTTCACTGTTCAAAGTAGCTTCAAAATGAAGTGGCGGAGGTGGTTATACATAAACTAAATCAAGATTGATTGCCTCTTGTAAAATAATTGGATTATCCACACAACCACGCATTTTCTTAAGACTTGAGCTTCTCTTGAATCATAATTTATCAAGACCAATCGTTTTATATTGCTGCTGGAGTCAAGCCATTCTTCATCAATTGTTTTAATCATTGCACTAAGCCGTATAAAGGCCTCTTCTTGAACTGCAGTATCTTAGCGATTGTTGGGTACGATTTTCAAACTAAATCGAAGGGAATGCAATGCATTCATGCTGAAAAATGAATTTATTATATGAATTGGTAAAGAAGTTAAGAAAAATAAAAATAACTAATATGCTATGAAAATTTCCCTGTATAAGAATTTAACCCGGCGTATTATTATTTTAAAACACTCTTTGATACCAACTTGTCACACCTTGTTTTTTGTATGAACGTACAAAAGAGTAACAAAGCAATGCATTAAAGTTAAGGAGGAAAAACATAATAAAGTAGGTCACATGGGTAAATTACATTTTACTCTTGAACTGAAAAATAAAGTAGGTCATAAAAAATCGACACTCCTTGCCCCCATCATCTTTAGTCTCCACCCATATAGTTAAATTAGAAAATATGAGGACCGTGTATACTATAAAAAGAGAGGGGAGACTATCCTCTTATCCTAGGACATCTAGAGGAAAAAGAAATTAGCACAAATATGCTAAGTAGATCTTACAAATTTTATAACAAATTATATGAAGATAGAAGCTTGGAGTGTGTATATAATTCACTGTTAGATACAATAACTTGGCACAAATTTTATAATAAGAAAGTCATAGAATTTAAGCTGATAATCCCATACTTACCAGATTACAAATGGGTATAGAAATAAATGAAGCGTCATCAGTATAACCAAATTATAATCAATCCAAAACCTTTGGGGAAACGTAATTGGCTAGGCACACTAATAAAGTGGTACTCGTGAGTATGTAGCTAAAATCCAGGGCCTTAAACTTTTGAGACCTTAGGCCAAGTAGAAAAATTCTGTGGGACAACAAAGCAGTCTACTCCCTAGTTAATACTGATAATTCTTTTAATAAATAATATGCATAGAGATGCAGAGTGAACTGATTCAATCATCACATTAATTTTCATGATATCAACTATTAGATGAGAAGGGTTAAAATTGATCCAATTGATCATAATTACAAGTAACCAGAGATATAATAACATATTAGTATAGTAATATCTACACATACTAGGAATTAAGTAGGACTATCACATAGTGATATCAATAGCAAGAAAACAAGTACGCTAAAATTTATTGTTAAAAGGACAAAACCTACTTACACATAGTATCGGATGTTCCTAAGTACGATTGAACATGAAATCAGGAGGGGTTGGTACTTGATTATCTGTACACAAACACCTTTGTAAGTTAGTGTGATTGATAATAATTTTGGGTTGGTGAAAATAACTAAAAAAATTGTGTTTGTTAAAGTTTGAGGGCTAATTTATAAATATTTTAAGGGCTTTAAAATCTAAGGCTTGAGGTCAAATTTGAAACTTGGTGTAAATACTTTTTCACACAAAATTTAACAAAGTAAATGTTGGAAAAGGATGGGTTTAAAATTCATATCCCGAAAAAGTCAGGAGGGGTAATTATAAGAAAATATTTATAACCTAAAACCCTAATTTTCTATAACTTGAGCTGGGACTGACGAAACACTGCCTTATTGAATACCATTTTGACTAGAAAAATTTAATAAAAATATTTAAAAAAAATAAAAAAATTTTGATTGGCCACATACTCTCACACGCTTGGTCAATGGTTCTGATTGAAAAGTTCATCTTCAACCTCTCGACAGTTGACTTAGGTTTTAAAAACTTTGACCTTGAATAACTCTTGATTCTCTAAACTATTTGAGGTTATTCCACAATAAATCCAACCTAATTTTTCACAAGGAATCCAAAAATATAATTTTTATGGATTGAGGTTCAATATTCATCGAGTTACAAATATTGTGTGTTTTTCAGAATTTTTGACCAAACTTTTGTTGCTTTACTGAATATGGCAATGGTTTCTATGCATATAATTGGGTTTAAGCTATCTTAAGGAAGGTTTTGGTTTTGGTTGAAGGATTGAGGTGGTCTGGTTAAGGAAAATTTGAAGTTTTTAATTTTTTAAAACATAAAACACTTTTGAGAAACTAAGCTTCAAAACGACTGCACTTGAGCTACTAGGTTCATAAGAAACCTATTCCTCACTTTGAAATTGATTTAGAGTAAAGAAATCAATTTCCACTATTAAAGCTTAAGCTTTAATGGTGTTTTTGGTGTTTTTTTTCAATTAGAGGCTATTTCAGACGTAAAAGCTTTTTTTTTATTCGTATGATCCTAATAACAACACATAAGACATATGTAATTGAAAAAACACGATTTCACACATAAAATGATAGTACATTAGATTGGTGGGAAAAATTTGAACTTTGACAGGCTTAAGGGGTGGGTTTTATTGTTGGTAATTGTGGGGTATTTGTAGTAGGAGGCGAGGCGAAGTCATTGGAGCAGAAAGGTGGTGAATTCTTCCTTTGTTTAAGAAGATAAAGATGTGGGAACTTGAGATACACATGGTTACATGGTGTAACCATGTGATTTTGGCTTCTTCTACCCATGTGGAGGCTGATGTGGGAGGGGTGTAATGTGTAAATGTTGGATTTTAAGTTTTAGTCATTGGTTTGAAAGTTTTATATCCATTTGGTATTTAATATGGGATTTTTCCAAGTTCTAGGACCATTTTTGTAATTTCATGAAAGTTCAAGGGTTAGGATTATAAATTCTAATAAGTTGAAGTCTAGAGGTTTAATTTGATATAAAGTTTGGGTTTTGGGGTTAAGTATTGGTCAAGTTATACTTGTTTGAAAAGTTCAAGGGGTATTTTGGTAAATTTAAAACTTTAAGGGGTACTTGGGTAGTTAAGAAAAGTTATAGGTTTAATGATGTAGTTTCATCTTTGTTAGGATGTTTTTGGATTTTAATAACTTATAAGGGAGATAATGGGAATTTTAGGTAGTTATTGATACTAACTAGCTCAGTTAAAATGTATGGGTGTTTCATATATTTTTCTTTATTTTCATCTTTAATAGATCGCGGTGCGCCCGCTGTCCAAATTTTAGGTAGTTGGTGGTTTCGATGATGGTGAAATTCGTAAGCATCAATTAGGTTGGTCAAAGGACGATGTGTTGGCCAATCACGTACCATTTCCACTCGGTGGGTTCCATTATGCAGTCAACTACCAATAATTCTTCTAGAACATTAGGTACATTATTTTCACCATGGTATGTCCGTATCTTATAGTCTTGCAAATTCTCCACTTAGTAAATACAACTCAATGTCTTCTAAAGACTTATATTTCCCGTTCATACATCGGGTAAACGAACACGAAATTTTATCACTTTTAAGATTTCTATAAGTGTATTTAACAAATTCTTGAATGCACTTTACATAATTATCAGGTATTCAGTTAGTCTCCCCCATCCACTATTTGTATTGTGGGAAATCCATTAAATAATTGTCAAAATTCAATTCACTTATATTAATAAGTTGAGAAAAGGTCATGTTTCATACAAGAACGCATAATTCAAAATTCAATCAAATTATTCAACACAACTTAAACTCAAATTAAAAAAAATCAAATTAACTTAAATAAATAAAATATTATTACAACTTGTTCTCAAATATTACAAATTGTCAAACATTGTTCATGGCCTAGGATTTCCCAACATATAAACTCGTCAAGTGATAAAATGATTTTTGTTGAATTTAAGTTCTTTCGCTTCTATGCTATCAACAACCACATGCATATCTCCGCAATCGTGGTATTTTCATCAACTATTATCTGATCCTCACCCATCTTCATTAGCGATTATGTACTAGAGTTTCAAAAATTATGAAGATGAGTGTGCAGATGCTAATAAACCTACTATTGGTCAAGTCCCTGAAATAGAACTACTCACCATAGTCACTGTGAGTGCATGACGATGATCTTCTGTGGCAGAGGGGAATGATGGAGGAGGCGACATTTGTGATGATAATTTTAAAGGAGCCGATATTTGTGAGGTGAACCCTTGAGAGGTAGGATAGGGGAAACCTTGAGGAGGCATCGGGGGTAGAAAACCTGAATTAAATAAGGACACAAGGTGCCCAATTTTACTCGTTAAGTCCCTGATGTTACTTTTAATCTCCTAGACATCCCCATCTATCTTGGACTGACTTTCCTCTTGAATCAAGATACAATTCTTGATCGAATAAAGCTCATCCATAAGAGGTGTAGTGTGTGTTAATTTTATTTTCAACATATATGATTTGACACCTCTCGTCCTCCCTCCTTTGTCAGTTCCAAAGGTCTAGGTCAAGGCATTATTTTTAGTGTCATCGTAAGGGCTCGAACCGGACTAACTGCTAATAGCCTCGATCAATTCTAGAGTCTTAGTCAAATGTGGTGGGGTTTTATTATCTTTGTCTCATCAGGAATGCACGTACAAGTTGGCTCGATTAGGTTTTTTATCGGTAGGGATGGCAATTCGGGTTATTCGTGTCATTTTTGGGTCGCGTTGATTTTTATTTTAGTATAAGTTTTGGGTACTCCTAAATCTATACAAGCTAATCGGGTCATGTTTGAGTCATTACCGTAAACGGGTTATCGAGTCAAAAATTGCCAGCTCTATGCAGGTATCGAGGCCATCCTTTGTCCGATATGACCATTCACTCTTCAAATCTTCATAGGATTTAGAGGCGAGTCTGTGGATATCAACTTTTTTGTCCTATTTTGTTTATTCTTCTCGCTCTAGACCAGCTTCTTATCCATCGCCTTATTTTTAAGAAAAGTTGTTCCGTTGATCAACCGACATTTTAACATTCAGATGCACTCTGTCTCTCAGAGCCAAAATGTTGGAGCTTGCTACCCCTTTGAGAAATTTCTCTACCGAAGGTTTCTCCGATATGTTCTCAGCAATTCGGTAACCCAAGAATTTTTTTTTCTTTGAATGGTCGGGGAATGAAAAACGCTTGAAGATTTGGTCATAAAAGTCATCCTTGATGGGTTGATCAACTGCATTCCAGTTATCAACCTCTCCGACTCCCACATTAATTTTCCCAAGCTAAAATTAATGGGATTTAAATATCTTAAAATCTTTTTATCACCAGTGGGATTATTCTTGAGAAGGGAGAACCCAATGGGCTTCTTCTCATTTGCTCAGCAAGTGATGAAAGTGGTGGGTGGGGGCATTAATGGGTGTTTGTTACCTACTCGTAGGAGTAGTGGACTGAACTAATGGTGGTGTAGAGAATTGCTCACCACGTAGTGATGAGAATTCTTCTCAGGGCGCAGAAGATAAGAATCATGGTTGGAATGAAATTATAGCTAACTAATCATGTTTACGACTATATATATGTATATATTTTCTCATAATAAGACTTTAAAATATATTTTATATGTCTGATATCCATCCATTCGGTATTACTATTTAACAACCTATAGATTTTTGCACGTAGCTAACTAGGAGGAAGCAAATCTATGATTGATTTCTAAATGTCAATGACAAGAACTCAAAATCCAATCTTCATTAACTATTTGGCTAGATCGAATTTAACGTGCATATGTTGCGAGATATCACAATCTTAATCAATGCACTTTGTACGTAGTTGTATCCGCAATGGGTGAATGATTTTTTTTGTTTTCTCTAGAAACATAAGCATGGTCAAGGCTACTTCAGGGTAATGTACGCGAAATATATTCTCTATAGCCTCATCCTAACTTTTTTGTAGGGAAAATAGTTTACGATTGAACATGTACTCTTGCTGGAAATGAACTCCACGATTTGCAAGGTAGTTAAACTGTTCGATATTCTTATTCCCATACTTGTAAATAGGAGTAACCTCTAAATGGTACACACTGATAAAAGAGGTATACACATGGTCCAATTGCAACCTCTCTTACCCTTGTTGCCATTGATTGTCACCGTGCCTCATTTTTCCTGAGAAATATATACGAGGGTTTGAATATGAGTCCTACAAGTAATGTCTCTAATTAATCATTAACTAGTTGTTTTATTTCAACTGATCCAATTTGAGTTTATCTTATTTTAACATATGAGTCCTATGCGAATGAACGTAAATTGGAACCGTGCGTATGATTGTGCACATAACCATTTTTCCTATCCCTTTCATTAGTACTTTAAAAACCACTACCTAACATTTTATAAGGAGTTAAGAACAATTTGTTAGGGTTTATTATGATAGAGTATGGCAAGAGTTTAAAAACCTATGTGTACTATCAACACAACCAATCCAACATCACTCTCCAAGAACTAAACCAACAACCAACAATTATCTCGTACTCCTTATATCGTCTCCATGATAACACATCAATACTAACAATATCAAAAGTACTAATCTTAAAGCATAAGGTGCAATTTGGTTCATTATACATTTTAGGTTTTAGGAATTACTATTTTAGTTTTAGGATTTAGGGTTTATGATTTTGGTTTTAGGAATTAGTGTTTTGGTTTTAAGTTTTTGGGTTTTAAGGATTAGGGTTTTGGTTTTGGGGTATTAGGTAACCGGTTTAGGAATTAGTAATTAGGGTCTTGGGTATACAATTTAGAAATTGGGAATTAGGGTATATAGTTTAGGTCATTTTTAAAGAGGGAAGGTGGCTCTACTAAGCATCCCTTCGGCCCACTCATTCTCTTAAACATCTAAGACCCAAATAAAGTAATCCACTAATTGGACAAATTTTCAACTAAATTAGTTAAGAAAAATGAAACTTAGCAGTCTATTTGCGTATTTTTTACTAATTAGGGTTTAAGAATTGAGTATTTGGATATTTTCACTAACAAGGGTGTTTTCCACTAATTTTAAACTCGGGAAAATTTTCCATTAATTAGGGTTTAAGAATAGGGAATTCTAAATTAGTTAAAAAAATATTTGGGTATTTGGGTATATACACACATATACACATACACATGCACGTACACACACACACACATGTACATATATGTATATATACACACACACATACACACATATATACTTACACAATATATATATATATATATATATATATATATATATATATATGATCAAGTGTGGTTCCAGTTTGAGGTTCCTGAATGAGGTCCTTTTTTTTTTAAATAGTAAAAAAAATATTTTTGGACTGATTTTTGTTATGATTTTTAGATCATAAAAAAATAATCAACTCAAAATAATTTTTTTTGCTATTTTAATAAAATCAGTCAAACTCTGTCAGTTTTTAAGTTGTTTTTAAGGTGTTAAAAACTGACAAAGTTTGACTGATTTTTTGAAATAGTAAAAAAATAATTTTGAATTGATTTTTTTATATGCCCTTACTAAAATGTTTAAAAATCATTAAAAAAACAGCCCCAAAATAGTTTTTTTTACTATTTTAAAAAAATGGACCTCATTCAGGGACCTCAAACTAAGGGACCTCATGAGATCCTCTCTCTCTCTCTCTCTCTCTCTCTCTCTATATATATATATATATATATATATATATATATATATATATATATAGAGAGAGAGAGAGAGAGAGAGAGAGAGATAGAGAGATATATATATATATCTCTCTCTCTCTCTCTCTCTCTCTCTCTCTCTCTATATATATATATATATATATATATATATATATATATATATATATAAAGAGGGAGAGAGAGACATACCTAAGAGTGTAAAGAGAGGTTGGCCGGAGAATGAGGGTTACTGGAAAGAGAGAGGTCGGACGAAGAGTGTTGAGATAGGAGTTATGCTGAAGAGTATAGAAAGGGTGAGAGTTTGGGAGGTTAAAGAGAAAGAGTTTAAGAGTGAAAATGACGACTGTGTTTAGTGCCCTATATCTAAAGGTCGTGGTCACGGTTCATGTTCGTGACCATGTTAATGACGTGGAAAAAATTAATTGGTCACGGTCCAAGGCCGTGACCAATAACCATAACCATTTCAAAATAGTGAAGACCCAAATTCGTGACCAATATCAACTGAAAACCTTAACTTGGTTTTGGACTTGGTTATGGTCTTAGGTTGAGACCAATTTTGGCAAGAATTTTGGTGCAATTTTGGTGTTATGATGGTCATGGTATTGTCATGGACCACAGTCGTGACTACGGAGTTCACAGTTCGTGGCATGACCATGTCCATTTTATGTCACGGTTGTGAGTGGTCATGGACCTGGTCACGGGTGATTTGGCTTTGGTCATGGTGTTTGGCCGTGACCACCTGGTCACGGTCCTGGGCTGTGAGTAGTTTCTCGTGACCATTTTTGATTTGTGGTGTAGTCCCACATGGAGAAGTGCTCCGTCGAATAAAACTCTAATCCAACGGTTGCTTGATCTGCTCTCTCAAATTCATTATCTCCAACGTGTCGGGTGCTAAGTCAAAGAGAAAATCAATCTCTCTAGTGGGTGGAAACCTTGGCACCTCTTCAAACACATATGTGAACACTTGAACCGAGGGAATAAAATCTAAAGACACAATAATTTCCTTTTAATCTTTTCATCTATGAAATACAAGTTTATCATGACATATCTCTTCAGTATAGACATGGCCACTGCATAAATCTCATGTTCTTATATAGTAAACACCACCGCTAATTGACTCACTAAAAGAAAAATGAATATTAGGGACGGGAGTATTAGGGACGACCGTGTCATTTTGTCCCTTATGCTATACCAAAAGGGACGATTTTGATTACCGTCCTTTTTGATAGTAACAAAAGGGATGGTTTTTTAAAAACCGTCCCTTTTGGTATTTATCAAAAAGGACGGTAATTAAAACTGCCCCTTAAAGTATATACGAATTTTAGCGCTAATTTTTTTCGGGCTAATATAAGGGACGGATTTTAAAACCGTCCCTTTTGCTATAACAAATGGGACGAATTTTTAAAACCGTCCCTTTTGCTATACCAAAAAGGACGGTTTTAAAATATGTCCCTTTTGGTATATCTTAAAATTTTAGACTTTGGCCAAGCAAATATAAGAGACGGATTTTAAAACCGTCCCTTTTGCTATACCAAATGGGACGATTATTAAAATCCGTCCCTTTTTCTATACCAAATGGGACGGTTATTAAAATCCGTCCCTTTTTCTATACCAAAAGGGACGAATTTTAATAACCGTCCCATTTGCTGTACCTAAAGGGATGAATTTTAATAACCGTCCCTTAAATTTGTTTGGAAAAAAATAAAAAATCAATGTATAGGGACGGATTTAACCGTTCCTTTTCATCAAACACACCTTAATTTTTATTTTCCCACAAAAATTTTCCCCCATTCCCCCGCTTTCTCTCTCTCTCCTCCCGACTCATCGCTCTCTCTCTCTACTCTCTCTCAGATCTCGCTCCCCCATTCCCCCTCTTTCTCTCTCTCTCTCTCTCCCTGCCAGACTTAGAGCTCTCTCGCTCTCTCTCCCTCTGCTCGAGCGCTCGCTCTTCTTCAGAGATCGCTACCTCTCCCTCGAGCGTACAGATATCCTCTGCCCTATACCACCCTTGCTCTGCTCCGCCTTAGTTCTGCCCTAGCTGCCGCCCCAGTCCCAGTCTCTCCCCTTATAAATTTTATTCCTTTTCTCCATTAATTTATCTAGATTCCATTGATACATGTATATACAGATTATATATGTTTTTACAAAGTATATACAGTATATATATACATAATTTATATGATTAGAATTTAGGATAATAGGTGTTGGTTGATTTTTTTATTAGAATTTGGGATAATAGGTGTTGGTTGACTTTATGATTAGAAATTCCACTTGTAATTTGAGATAATAGGTGTTGGTTGATTCAATAGTTGATGGAATGAAGTTGATGGTAGGTGCGTTTAAGACTGTTATAAAGGTATTCTTAGTCAATTTCATGATTGAAAAATGGACAGAGAATAACAGTTTTTAATAGATAATAAACATAAAAGAAAAATAGAAATTGTTAGAAATCTTTATACTCATATGCATTTTAGTCTGGGTATATTTTCCTCTTTATAGTTTTTGTTTATTTGATGATTGGAGTTTGGGATATCAGGTATTTTAAAGAGCATGGTTGACCATATTGAACAATCTTTGAGATGCCTCCTAAGGATTACACCAATATAGAAAATCTAATTGATAGTCTTCATGTATATATTCTCATTTGTACATTACAATTTGGTTGTTGATAAATTATAGGAAATGAATTCCTTATTTGTGTTTGTGGTGTGATTCAATCTTTTTCATTTTTATTTTGTCTAGGTATATATATTTAGATGACGTCTTCGAGGACCACATTGGCGTAAAGGTTTTTTTTGTCTAGGTATAAATTTTTATTTTGTCTAGGTATACTCATCTCTTTCTCCCCATTTTTTTGAACGCACGATGCTATATAAGGGGTTTTCGGGTTAAAATGAAGTATCATGATACAAAAATTCGTTTAGCCTCAAAATTTGTGTGTTTTCTTTTTAGAAGAGAATAGTAATCCCAGCTCTGGATTCACTTCTATAAATGGGGTAGTGACGTGGAAGGAATTTAATTTATTGGCATCTACTATATGGTTTAGATGTTTAAGATACTACAATTTTTTTAATGTTGTTTCAAGTTCACACTTTCTAGCGCTATATCAAGAAGTTAGGTGTGCGTGCCCCTTTTGAACAAGCTCTAGTTTTCTTCCTTTGCTTTTGAATTTGTTTTTTTGGTTCTACCATTTTTTTAATTGAACATAACTGTTTGCATAAAATTCATTATTTTTTCACTGTCATAGGATACATTGATGTTAGGGTCGAACTACTATCAAACATAATCTGAAATTGCATCGCTGCTGGCATAGGGAAGGTTCTGATTGGCATTGGGTGTAATAAAATATCTAGGTAATGGATAGACCTATGATGAACTTTATTTTAGGGTTAAATATGCATTGATTTAATTTTTTAATTATTCTGGGTCTGGATCCTATTTATTTCTAAACTCCGTAATTTTAATTCTTTTGTGCCCCCTATAGCTTGGGTATTGTTGGCGCATTTATTTCTTGTCACTTCCAGTGGGGGGGGGGGCATTACATAACTTTTAAACAAAGAATAGTTAGGGTGAACACTAGAAAAAGAAGGCATTATTCAATGGATCAATGTAACTCGTAGGAACCGACCGCGTAGTCACGGGGCTCCCGGTTTGAGTGTACTACGTAAATTTTTAAAAAGTTAGACTTGAGCATAAAAAAGATGCCATAGAAGGGTGAAAACGTAAAACAGCCACAAAACGGTCCCGTAAGAGTCACGAACATCTCGCACAGGACCAATGTAAGTCGTAGGAACCGACTGTGTAGTCACGGCGTTCCCGATTTGAGTGTACGATATAAATTTGTAAAAAGGTATACTTAAGCATAAAAACTTGCCATCGAAGGGTGAAAATATAAAACAAACACAAAACGGTCACGTAAGAGTCACGAATAACTCACACGGGATCAATGTGACTCGTAGGAACCGACCGCGTAGTCACGAGGCTCCCAGTTTGAGTGTATGACATAAATTTGTAAAAAGTGAGACTTAAGCATAAAAACTTACCATCAAAGGGTGGAAACCTAAAACAGCCACAAAACGGTCCGGTAAGAGTCATGAACACCTCGCACGGGACCAATGTGACTCGTAGGAACCGATCGCGTAGTCACTGGGCTCCCGATTTGAGTGTACTACATAAATTTGCAAAAAGTTAGACTTGAGCATAAAAAAATGCCATCGAAGGGTGACAACATAAAACAACCACAAAACGGTCCCGTAAGAGTCACGAACATCTCGCACGGGACCAATATAAGTCGTAGGAATCGACCGTGTAGTCACGGCGCTCCGATTTGAGTGTACGATATAAATTTGCAAAAAGTTAGACTTAAGCATAAAAACTTGCCATCGAAGGGTGAAAATGAAAAACAAACACAAAACGGTTCCGTAAAAGTCACGAACACCTCGCACGGGACCAATGTGACTCCTAGGAACCGACCGCGTAGTTACGGTGCTCTCGCTTTGAGTGTACGATGTAAATTTGTAAAAAATTAGACTTGAGCATAAAAACATGCCATTGAAAAATGAAAACGTAAAACATCGACAAAGCGGTCCGGTAAGAGTCATGAACACCTCGCACGAGACCAATGTAACTTGTAGGAATCGACCGCGTAGTCACGGGGCTCTCGGTTAGAGTGTGCGACGTAAATTTGCAAAAAATTTAGACTTGAGCATAAAAACTTGTAATCGAAGGGTGAAAATATAAAACAACCACAAAAAGGTCCCGTTAGAGTCACGAACACCTTGCACGAGACCAAGGTAAGTCGTAGAAACCCGCCACATAGTCACGGAGCTTGAGGTATGAGTGTACGACGTAAATTTGTAAAAAGTTAGACTTACGCATAAAAACATGCCATCGAAGGGTGAAAATGCAAAATAAACACAAAACGGTCCCGTAAGATTCACGAACACCTCGCACGGGACCTATGTAAATTGTAGGAACCGACCGCGTAGTAACGGGGCTCCTGATTTGAGTGTACGACGTAAGTTTATAAAAAATAGACTTGAGAAAAAAACCATGCCATCGAAGGGTAAAAACGTAAAATAGCCACAAACGGTTCCGTAGGAGTCACAAACACCTCGTACGGGACCAATGTGACTCGTAGGAACCGACCGCATAGTAATGGGGCTCCCGGTTTGAGTGTACGACGCAAATTTTCAAAAAATTAGACTTGAGCATAAAAACATTCTATCGAAGGGTGAAAACCTAAAACAACCACAAAACGATCCGGTAAGAGTTACGAACACCTCGCATGGGACCAATGTGACTCATAGAAACTGACCGCGTAGTCACGGGGCTCCCGGTTTGAGTGTACCATGTAAATTTGCAAAATATTAGACCTAAGCATAAAAAAGATGCCATCGAAGGGTGAAAACGTAAAACAACCACAAAATGGTCCGGTAAGAGTCATGAACACCTCGCACGAGACCAATGCGACTCGTAGGAACCGACCGCGTAATCACGGGGGTCCCGGTTTGAGTGTACAACATAAGTTTGCAAAAAATTAGACTTAAGCATAAAAACATGCCATCGAAGGGTGAAAACAAAAAACAGCCACAAAACGGTCCAGTAAGAGTCACGAACACCTCGCACGGGACCAATGTAACTTGTATGAACCGTTCTATTATGAAAACATGTTGTGCCAAATGAACATTTTCTAATACGTTGCTCCCATCCGCTTGAGAGCATTTTCTAATTATTGCTTGCCAAAAATCCTACTTCTACAATTGGTAGGTCACCGGGTTATTCAAATAAGTCGTGTTTTCCGTGGTTTTCCCATGTTACAACTTCCGTACCAATTCAGTCGATCTGGAATGGATCGGTTAAACATTCCATTAGGGAGCCTGGTCTTGACTCTTCTGTGTGGTATTCATTCTCGTTCGGCTCTTGGAATCACATCCAGCAGTGGTTGGAACAGCTCGCAAAATCCAACCACTTCACCTACTTCATTGCCCCCAACCGTTTCTCGTACCTCTATTAAAACAGAATGGTTTCATGTTCTTTCATCGATTGGTTATTCCTTTCCGTTCGTATCTCTTTCTCCAATTTCAGTCTCGATTAGTTCACAAGATTTAATGGCCAATTATCCTCCGGACCCTTGATTCGATTGTTTTCCAAGAATGTTGAGCCGGGTATGTAAGCCATGTATCTGGGAGGAACTTCAAAGAAGGGCTTTCGGTTCTTTGCACCCCGTTTTGGTCTTGCATCTATTTAAATAAGAATAGAAAATGGATATATAAGAATCTCTTTTTTAGAAGAAATATTATATATATGTCCAATCTCTAGTGGTGGTGGGACCAACCAAGATGTATGTCGTCCAACCCGACCTCAGATTCTTTCTTCCCGACCTAATTGACTCTCTGGCCGCAGTTATTTAGGTGGTATCCCGAGATTGAAGAGATCGAATTCCTCCCGGGAACACACGAAACAAAGATATGAACTGGGTAAATAGAAATGGAAAAGAGATGTTTCCAATTCATCCAAATTCGAAGCTTTTTCTACATCCATATGATCTACTAAAGTAGATCGGTATTGCCCATATAATAAAAGAAGATATTGGTCCATGGAGTCCCAAGAAGGTAAGAACTCCAACCTGTCCGATGCTTCTTCGGCCAAATACGATATACAAGTGGGACCTGCACTATGAGCAAGCTGTGCGAAAAACCGCTTCTTTTTTCCGGTTCCGAAACAACTTGGGCGAAATAGGGTTCTACCGGGAAACCATGGATTTTTGAGTTTTTGCCATTGGTTACTGGTTGAGCCACTGGAATGGAATGAGATAAGAATCTCTGGAGATCTTTCCTCTCCACGTACTCGTAACAGGCTTTCCCTCTGTAGAAGACTTCTTTCGAATGGCATAGTTGTCCGATTTTTTCCTCGATCTTCAAAGAAAACTGACTCCTCCTACTCCTCCTTCTCCTTTAGGATATGATCGTCGTTGGTCCTTCTTTCACTAATGATCTAATGATTTCACCATTTTCTAGTAGTTCGCGCGAACGCGCGAGGGACTATCCTTTCTATCGCTTGCCCTTTCTTTTCACTCTCAAGAAAAGGGTCTCTCTCTTCTATAAAGCGAAGCAAAGCGCATGGCGCTGAAGTGAAGAAAGCTCAATAAACACACACAAACACGATGCAGGGCATAACATAAATGAAACCGCTGATCATTTCATAAAACATATATGCTTCTCGATGCTTTTTTTTGGGTGACTCACCAAACGACCCAGCAGTGATCGATGACAGAATGGTACGAACAAATCCAAGTCATTGGATTTGGTAGTTCTCCATGGACTTCTCTCTTGACCCCTTTGCATATGTTCCTAAATGGGTGTGCACCTCCAGATGGGCGGGGGTCGACCTCCCACTCTCTTATGCAGTGCAGCATTTATTAGCTTAGCTGGGTTGGGTGGATCGTGCAATAAGCCTCTCTCGACCCTCCGTTTCTCATACGTCTTTATGAAAGCCTCTTGCCTTTCGAGATCCGGTCCATCATCCACTCAGTTAGATCTTCTTGTTTGCCCGCTTTGATTAGGCTTCCTTTAACGGATCGGATTTGATCGGCATTTCGTGCCTGCAGTCCTGCTGAATTCGACCTTTTCTCAGCTGGTTGGGTAGCGTAGTAAGGTTAGAGGCGCAACTAGAAGAGTTGGCCCTATATTTCGATTTTTTTCTCAATTCGATTGCAGTCTCCGAAGTCCTTCTTGATCGATGGTCCCCATTAGCATTAGTGCTAATTAGCAGCCGCTTTTTAGAAGGCGAGGTACTCATGTGTGATCGCTCCTTCCACGATAGCAGTAGTTCTAGCTCTACATTAGGAGCACGGGGGCTCTATCTATCTAAAGGAGGTACGGGCCCCTCCCATAGTACGGTACGATGCAGCTGAAAAACGTAAGCCCTTGTATAGGTTGGGCGCTAGCGCGACTCGCTTCACTTTTATTGCGGAGCTCACTGCTTTTCATTTTGATAGGAGTAAGTGCTTGCAGCTTGCTGCTTTCTGTTCAAGCGGAGCTCACTGTCTACTCCACGAGTCACCACAGCTTCGCCTACGCCACTTGTATATAGACAACAATAGTGCCCAAAATCTTCCCTTCGCGTAGCTCATTGGACCTTCCAACTTCACTCCGTGGCCTGCGCTAAAGAAGCGTGTCTTAACTAATTCCTTTGAACTCATTTCACCTATTCTACCTCTCGATATCTCCTCACCTTGCACCTTTTCTTTCTTTTCCTCACCTCCCATGTCGTGGAAGTGCAACAGTGGTCTTTCATTCTTGTACCTGAAAGGCTTTTTCCAATATCCCCGAACACTCTTTCTGTTTCCGTAAGTGAAATGTTGAGTCCGTTTGCTGAACCAGTATCACGTCTGCTGGAATTCCCGGACTATTTCGATTTAGGGAAAAAGTTTCGTTTCAATTAGAGAACGTGTGGTGCGGGTTGGGCTTCCACCATGCCTCCCCGCCACGCCACCCAATAGAATTCAAAGACGCAAGCCCCTAAAGAAGTCAAGGTTCTTATATATATATATATATATATATATATATATATATATATATATATATATATATATATATATATATACTATATATAAAAGTATATATTGTTATATATATATATAATATATATAACAATATATACTGTTATATATATGTATATACTTTTATATATATATGTAAACTACTGTTATAACATATACATATATAATGTATTTTGAAAAGGGTGAAGGAAATTTCAAGACCGAGGTGAGACTAATGTTCAAACTTCTTTCATTTCTTTCGGAGTATGATGATATTATTTTATTCATTTCATGTTGTGGAGTAAAAATGGTAGCTTGGATGGAGTAAACTTCTTTCATCCCTGTTTTGTGATTAAACATGTCACCATTGGACTATCATCCCTGTAATTCTTTCTTAAATGTAATGTATTTTGAAATTATAATGTATTCTATCATCCCTGTCATGTAAGTTATGGTAGACTATTACATCTGTGTGTATTCTGAATACATTTCATTTGTGTATATTCTGAAATTACACACATATATTCTATCATCCTTGAAGTTACATCTCACAGAATACACACACAAATGTATACAACTTAGATACACACAAATACATTACATATCGCAGAATACACACACAGATGTGTGTAACATAGATACATACAAATACATTGCAGATGTAATGTAATCTGTGAGATGTAACTTCAGGGATGATAGAATACTCCCATAATGGTTTGAAAGTGTTGGATGGATAATGGTTTGAAAGTGTTGGATGGAGATATTATAAATTTCAGTAGGGTCTTCAATGAAGTCTCCATATTCAATTTTGATTTTATTGATAGCCATTATACCTCTTCTAACTTTAACTGTTGAATGGAAAAACTTAGCGTTCAAATTTTCCTCTTTGAGCCTTTTAATCTCAGATTTCTTCCACTAAACATTTCCTTCAGTACTCAATGCTTTGTGAAACTTGGATTTAGATTCATTCATATTTCCTTCACTCCCCTATGGTTTAGACTCTCTTATTGCCCTGAATTTAGTTTGTGTTCTTCTATTATTTGATTAAGTTATATTTTTGAATTTTGTTTATGTACTTCTGCTCAGCAGTGTGGTACAATTCGGTAGGAGGCGATGCATTTGGTTTAACATGGGAGAAAGAAGGTTTTAAGGTATCAAATGATGGGTGATTCCTTATCTGCTAGCATTTGCTTTATCTGCTTCTATATGTTTTATAATAAGAAATCGTGATTTTACATTCATGGATTTGACATCTTCTAATCAAATATGTTTAGGTGTAAATTTGTTTCAACTCTCCTAGGTTATGTCCCTTGTTTCAACTCTCCTAGGTTATGTCCCTACCAATCTCACTTATGATCTCCTTTTAAATGCTCGGTGGGGGGGGGGGGGGGGGGGATAGTTATTGGTCATCTGATTTAAATGCTATGCTGGGGAATCCATGTGAATAGATTAACATTGTAATATTTTTTACGTTCATACTTCTGGGTGAAAGGAGGTTACGGGCCTGATATATAGATTTGAGTTATTTTCATCAAATGGGGGAAATCCATGTCCATCTCTTTATTTAGTTTCAAGAACACAATCTTTTGAAATCAAACTACAAATTTTCCCCACAAGTGAGAGCAATAATGTCTCGGTTTGAGTATACGACGAGAATTTGGAAAATTTAGACACAGGCTTGAAAACATGGCGTCAAATAGTGAAAATGTAAAACAACAACAAAACGATCCCGTTAGAGGCACCATCACCTCACACGGGACCGATGTAACTCGTACGAACCAATCGCGTAGTCACAGGACTCCCGGTTTGAGTACACGATGAGAATTTGTAAAAAATTAGACTTAGGCTTAAAAACATGACGCCAACGTGTCAAAACGTAAAACAGCCACAAAACAGTCCAGTGAGAGGCACGATCACCTCAGACGGGACCAATGTAACTCGTAGAGACCGACCGCGTAGTCCCCAGCCTCTCGGTTTGAGTATACGACGAGAATTTGGAAAATTTAGACACAGACTTGAAAACATGACGCCAAAGGGTGAAAATGTAAAATAACAACAAAACGGTCCAGTTAGAGACACCATCACCTCGCACGTGACCAATGTAACTCGTACAAACTGACCGCGTAGTCACAAGACTCCGGGTTTGAGTACACGACGAGAATTTGTAAAAAATTAAATTTAGGCTTAAAAACATGACGCCAACATATCAAAACGTAAAACTGCAATAAAACGGTCCAGTGAGAAGCACGATCACCTCACACGAGACCATTGTAACTCGTAGAGACCGACCGCGTAGTCCCCGACCTCTCGGTTTGATTATACGATGAGAATTTAGAAAATTTAGACATAGGCTTGAAAACATGATGTCAAAGGGTGAAAATGTAAAACAACAGCAAAATGGTCCCGTTAGAGGCACCATCACCTCGCACGGGACCAATGTAACTCATATGAACCGATCGCATAGTCACGGGACTCCCGGTTTGAGTACACGACGAGAATTTGGAAAAAAATAGACTTAGGCTTAAAAACATGATGCCAACGTGTCAAAACGTAAAACAACCACAAAATGGTCCAATGAGAGGCACGATCACCTCACACGGGACCAATGTAACTCATAAAGACCGACCGCTTAGTCCCCGGCCTCTCGGTTTGAGTATACGACAAGTATTTGGAAAATTTAGACATAGGTTTGATAACATGACGTCAAAGGGTGAAAACGTAAAACAATAACAAAACGGTCCCATTAGAGGCACCATCACCTCGTACGGGACCATTGTAACTCGTACGAACCGACCACATAGTCACGGGACTCCCAGTTTGAGTACACGAAGAGAATTTGTAAAAAATTAGACTTAGGATTAAAGACATGACGCCAACGTGTCAAAACGTAAAACAACCACAAAACGGTTCAGTGAGAGGCACGATCACCTCACATGGAACCAATGTAACTCGTAGAGACCGACCGCATAGTCCCCGACCTCTCAGTTTGAGTATACGATGAGAATTTGGAAAATTTAGACATAGGCTTGAAACCATGACGTCAAAGGGTGAAAACGTAAAACAACAACAAAACGGTTCCGTTAGAGGCACCATCACCTCGTACGGGACCGGTGTAACTCGTACGAACTGACCGCGTAGTCACGGGACTCCCGGTTTGAGTACACGATGAGAATTTGAAAAAAATAGACTTAGCCTTAAAAACATGACGCCAACGTCTCAAAACGTAAAACAACCACAAAACGGTCCAGTGAGAGGCACGATTACCTCACACGGGACCAATGTAACTCGTAGAGACCAACTGCGTAGTCCCTAGCCTCTCGATTTGAGTATACGATGTGAATTTGGATAATTTAGACACATGCTTGAAAACATGATGTCAAAAGGGTGAAAACGTAAAACAATAACAAAACGGTCCCGTTAGAGGCACCATCACCTCGCACGGGACCTATGTAACTCGTACGAATCGACCGCGTAGTCACGAGACTACCGGTTTGAGTACACGACGAGAATTTACAAAAAATTAGACTTAGGCTTAAAAACATGACGCTAATGTGTCAAAACATAAAATATCCATAAAACGGTCCAGTGAGAGGCACGATCACTTCACACGGGACCAATGTAACTCGTAGAGATCGACCGCGTAGTCTCCGGCCTCTCGGTTTGAGTATACAACGAGAATTTGGAAAATTTAGACACAGGCTTGAAAACATGATGTCAAAGGGTAAAAATGTAAAACCACAACAAAATGGTTCCGTTAGAGGCACCATCACCTCGCATGGGACCAATGTAACTCGTACGAACCGACCGCGTAGTCACGGGACTCCCGGTTTGAGTACACGATGAGAATTTGCAAAAAATTAGACTTAGGCTTAAAAACATCACGCCAACGTGTCAAAACGTAAAGCAGCCATAAAACGGTCAAGTGAGAGGCACGATCACCTCACACGTGACCAATGTAACTCGTAGAGACCGACCGCGTAGTAACCGGCCTATCGGTTTGAGTATACGACGAGAATTTGAAAATTTTAAATGTAGGCTTGAAAACATGACGTCAAAGGATGAAAATGCAAAACAACAACAAAACGGTCCCATTAGAGGCACCATCACCTCGCACGGGACCAATGTAACTCGTACGAACCGACCGCGTAGTCACGGAACTCCCGATTTGAGTACACGACGAGAATTTACACCATTTAGATTTTTAGGTTTAAACGTTATTTGATTACTCTTATCTTTTTTGTTTTGTTTCTTATATTTTTTTGCTGGATAACATTTTAGGATTATATTTTATTCACGTGGAACACATGAACAAAGCAATGGTTTGCGACATGTAAATTGTTTATTTATTATTGTTGTTGATATGCGAGATTGTTGTTTTATTTTTATTTTTACTGGTCGTGCGGGCTTTTGTGTTGATTAAACAGGTTGGTTTTCATGTATAAACAAAGGAGACTCTGTCGAATTTTTTTTAAAATTGTAAAGAATTGTTGATATGGGAGATTTTTTAATTTTTTTATGGCCGTGTGGGATTTTCTGTTGATTTTCATGTATAAACAAAGGAGACTTTGTCGAATTTTTTTAAACATTGTAAAGAATTGTTGATATGCGAGATTCTTATAGCCGTGCGGGCTTTTGTATTGATTAAACAAGTTGGTTTTCATGTATAAACAAAGGAGACTCTATCAAATTTTTTTAAAAATTGTAAAAAGTTGATACGATTAACTAATATATTTGGATATTTTATTTTACTATAATATTATTTTGATAAAATGATTATTTATTGATTGCAGGTTGTGCACAAGAAGTTGAAGATACATGTTTTTGAGTGTGTCTACTATATGTGAAACTAAGAGAAATTTTTGAAGCGTGGCAATCATATTTATCATCTTAATTTAGGGATGATATTTTTTTTGACAATTATATATCTTATTAATTCGTATGATTTTGTACTCATTTAAATATTTCGAGTTGAATGTAGTTTAATGGAAGAAATTATTATTGGATACGTGCTTCAATGAATGTGGTTGATATATTGCATTTTTTATCGGAAGATTTGATTTATAATTCAAATTAGATGTCAATTATTATTGCAACATAAAACATATAATAATATAACTATTTATGATAATTTTTTATTTATCAATTGGGACGGTTATAAACTGTCCTTAATACTGATTTGTATTAATTGAGAATACCTTCTAGGACGGTTCTTACCGTCCCTAATACCCATTTTTGCATCAATTGAAATTACCTTTTGGGACGGTTTTTACTGTCCTAATTGGGTTGCCAGAATCTCAGTAGAATTAGGGACGGATAAACCGTCCCTAATACTATTGGCAGGTGCGGGAATTTTTTCGCGGGAATACCATTTGGGACGGAAAAATCCATTCCTAATGCCAAATGCAGAGTGTTCATGAGTTAACATTTAGGACGGTAAAATCCGTTCCTAAAATATTTAGGACGCCGAGTATAAGGGACGGATTTTTTCCATTGCAAAAATCGTCCCTAATACTATTTAGGGACGATTTTTGTACTTTTAGGGATGGTTTTTTACCGTCCCTAATACTCATTTTTCATGTAGTGACTACAATATATGTGAGCCTCGTACGTGACTCTCCAATTAGGGATGGCAACGGGGCGGGTTTTCCAAAACCCTAACCCGCCCCATTTAATAAACGGGGCGGGTCAGGGCTCCCGTGGGTTGGGTTATTTTTAAAAATAGTAAAATTAGCATTATCACATTATAGTACTAGAGGTCTAAAATGGTTCGTATTTTAATATGTGAGACAATCCCCCAATTATCAATCCATGTTCCTATACAGATCTTTTACAAAATTAAAATACATATAAAGGTTTTTTTTAGTGTGTTTATATTTATATATATATGGTTTAATTTTAATTAACATACATATAAAGGGTTATTATGTAGGCATAAGCTAATCCGCCCCATTTAATAAACGAATTTTTTGTAAAACCCATACCCGCTCCTAATTCATTAATCCAGTTTTAAAACCCGCCACATTAGGGGCGGGGCAAGGCGAGGTTCCTACGGGTCGGGTTAAATTGCCATCCCTATATCCAATCTATCCCTAATATCATATTACAAACATGCGTATCTAAAATTGGTATATCGGCTACAAACCATAACCGACCAATATATATATATATAGTGGCAGATCCACTATATACCCAAGTGGCGTCGCCGCCTCAGTTGAGATTTGAAAAAAATAAATAAATTTAGGGTGTCCAATTGATCATCTCCAAAGTTCAGGGTAGGTTTTGGAGATGGGGCCTTCATCAAGCGATTTCTGTTTCATCAAGTGTGTTTGGATTGAGCCTTAATGGTGTTAGGTGAGTTAACTCATTTTTGTACTTTATATTAAGCAAAATTCAATTGTTATCACTATTAAAATTTGGGTATTGTGAATATTTATTAAGCGTTGTTTATTTCTTGAAATTAATTAGGTATTGTTAATAATGATTGAGAATATTTGTTTGGGAATTATAAAGCTATACTTTACATAAAACTCGAAATAACTTTAAAAAAAATTGCCTCAGGGGCGAATTCCCGGTACCACTTGAAACTTTTCTCCCATTTCACCTAAATTTCTGGATCCGCCACTGTATATATATATATCCCAATCCCCTTACGCAACTTAAAAATATGTGTTGGCACACCTAAAGGAGTAGAAATAGATAAATACCCATCACATGGCCTTAGATATATACTAGAAATATCAATAAATGTACAAGATATGAAAGCGTGTGTGTGGTGTCTGTGTCAAATAATACTCTAGCTAAGGTGCCATAAACGTAAAATATATCTTCCACCTAATAGATAAATACCCATAACATGGCCTTAGATATGTACTAGAAATTTCAATGAATCTACAAGATATGAAAGCGTGTGAGGTGCCCATGTCAAATAATACTCTAGCTAAGGTGCCATAAACGTAAAATATACCGTTCACATCCTAGACTGATCTTTGACCCTCTTAAGGAATCATCTGATACAACCATCCATATTGAAGCTGAAGATAAGGCTGAGGTTGTGTTAATGGTACTACTATAAGAGACGATAGTGCCTTTTACCTCGGGGTGACTAGGGTGAGTAGCTGTTGGGGTTGATACCACTCCTGTGGATGGTGGGGCCTAAAACCTAGTTGGCCCTGACCCTGCTTGAATTGCCTCTATTGTCTGTGAGTACCCCCACGTGGTCAAATTCGGTATTTATGTCCTATACCACTATAAGATAAGTAAACGCCCATACAAGAGGCATGCTAAGTCCCCTGTAGTCTAGACTGATGTTGTTGCCCATAACCTGCCTAAGGAGGTTCTTCCTAGACCTGGAAAAATGGCACACAGCACGACAACATGATACTAACTGACACAAAATTATTGATTAATGGGTGGACTCTTAATGGTTTCAGGTCATATTTGTGCCAACTCTAATAAGAAACGATAGTTGACGGGTTGAATTAGTGTTGACCCCATTCATTCGTTAATACCCATTAAAATCCGTTAATTTGAGAAATAAAAAATATTATTGGGCGTTCCAAATAGTTTATATAGCTTAATTTTAATTTATTCAAACTAAATATTATTTATGATATCTTTAGTAATGTTAATTAATAAATGTGAATAATTTTGTTTAATATTGGGCTAATCTATAAACCTGTAAATGATTCAAAATTATTTATTATCTTAATGGGTTATAATGGGTGAATATGACACGACATGTTATGTTAATGAGTCGAGTTTGAATATAGTTTTCTCATGTGATAAAAATTCACCCGTTTAGACACAAGCCCCATAAGACTCAAACACAAAAAACCCAACACGAACACGACTCAACATGAACCATTGATAGGTTTAGTCCCTACAGCTGTTGACGACTCTACTGATTGTATCGGATTTTATTCCACCGCCCTAGTCCCCTTTGATTTGAAATTCCTTCCTATCTCCATCGAAATCACAATCTACTTTGGGGACACTAGATTGTCCCATCTTATCTAACTTCATCCTGTGCTCTCTCATGTCCTAATAATGTATCAAAGATGAATCCACAACCTACGCATATGCAGTGTGTGATGTATTACCCATAATCACATACTTAATGTGCCACGAGAGTCCCTGAATGAACACTTAATATTTTTATTTTTCGTACTCACCTACTCTGGTGCAAAATGAGACAATCTTATGAACTCTCTCTCTCTTACTCTACCACCATACGAGAACCTTGCTCAAGAAGGAAGAAGTCCTTATTCTTCACTATAAATGCATAAGGAAAATACTTATCATCGAAATGTGCAACAAACTGCCCATAAGTCAATTGCCCTCGGGTTGGCACCATGGTAACACTTTCCCACCAATGAACGACATCTTTTGTCAAACAAAAGTCACTAACACCTACTTCGTACCTCTGTGCCGCAAAAAATTAGGGATGATGCTCGATGTCCTATCTCCAATTGTGTTATACCTTAGGGTATAAATATCTCAAGAAAGTTGGTGGGTTGTTCTTCATAAAGGTTATGTTGTCCTAAGTCGAAGTGGGTGCTATAGGTTGCGGTGCCTCCTGAGGCCTCTCTTGACGGCCTTACTCCATCCACATTTCAACAGACTTTCTAATAAGATCCTTTAACTTATAGGACCCAAAATCATACTTGCCTTATGCATCTGATGCCGTTACTTCTGGTGCCGATCTGTTTTTCCCTTGTCATTATTTTAGCACAACCTAATCTCCTCCTAGGTATAAGTAAAAATTCAAATACAAATTTCCTATTAGTATGCGAGTTATAAGTTAGAGTATAAAATAAACGGGCATATCAAAGAACGTTATGTGGAAATACTAAAATCGACATATGGAACTTACTTTGACTATGGCCTGCTCTAACATCAACTATAACAACTCACATATTCTAATATTTTGGTTAATCAAGTCCAAATAATAAGATATACAAATTGCTTATACATTTTATATACCATCCTAAGTATGAGAAGAACAAAAAGAATGAATATGCATTAAAGTAATGAGTAAGACAAGATAAATTCCTCAAATGATAAAACTAAATCATCATCATTATAAATTGCAACCAACTTGTTTGCCCGACCGTGACCCATTGTGACCAACTTGGTGCCATTTTTATCGTCATTAGGGTCACGGTTGGGTCATAACTTTGGACCATTACCAATTAATGGTGCAGATCACCCCTAAATGGGGTCACACACCTGGTCATAGTATAAAAGTCTTGGTCACGATTTTGGACCAAGACCGACATGGTCACAGTCACCCTACCGTGACCATTTTCGAGTTTTGGCGTAATGACATCAATAGTCTCAAAATCAACAATATCCACCAATGCTACTACATAACTGGAGTTATAAATCTCAATTACAAAAGTAAAACTAAAATAGAGTACATTCCTTAACACACGCAACTAAAATAAATTAATTAGCAACTAAGGATAACCTATATCTCAAAAGTTATGAAAATGATGATGACTTAGGATGGAAAGTGTCTATGTGCCAACTTGGAATGATATCTAAACCTAGGGCCCACCTCCAGCAACTTAAAATGTGCCACGATGTAAATAGGTCAGCTCGAATAAGATAATAAACCTACGTAACTCAAAGAAATCATATATGTGAAGGATAACTCCACAATTGTCTATCTAATTATAACGTACATAAATTATAAAACGGGATCTTACAATCCATTTTAATTACATTAAACTCCATAAAACTCTATAATTAATTAATCTTTTAATTAATTAAATTCTAACCGCATCCAGTCTCATCTCATTAAACTGAGGCCGCTATCAAATGGCACGTGCACATAATGACCATTACCATATCCAATCATGTCGTCCACACACAAAACCATAATCACATGTGATACACAAATAATAATAATATCACTGTAAGGATGTTAATTTCAAATTGAGTCCTTAGTAGTTTTGGCTCAATTCCGGAGAAAAACGTTTGAGTCATTGGATAGAGTATATTGATCATCTTTCAAGCCTATGACGTGTTTGTTGAAGACGTAGCGGCAAAGAGTGTAAAGCTTCATCAATATGTCGGTTTGCGTGCCTCGTTTCTACGTCATCAACTATAGTTCCATGCTCCCAAGGTATGAATGCAATATTATATATATATGAGCTTGGAAAAAGTTTAATTGGGTGTTAGGTTTAATAAACTGTGTTTTATTTTCAGAAAGAATTAATTAAAACTTTAAAATAAGTTTATAAAGTTTTCTGGGCTAAAATCGAATTTTCCAACTTTCTGGAAGTTCGTTCGATATGTCGTTCGAACGAGATTTTCGTTCGAACTAGATGTCGTTCGAACGAGATTTCCAACGACTTCCCATTATGGCATACTAGAACTTCGTTCGAAATGTCGTTCGAACGAGATTATCATTCTAACAAGATTTCTAACGAGCTTCTAACGAGTTCATACTGGAACTTTGTTAGAAGACTCGTTCGAACGAGAATGTCGTTCAAACGAAATGTCATTCGAACGAGATGCCAGGCGAGAACAGTATTTGGCAGTTTTAAGCAATTTTTTTCCCACTTCCCCACTTGTTTCTTAACCAACTTTTCTCAGACATTATTATGTGCGGGAATAACATTTTCGAACTTAACTTTTCCATTCTATTCCATCTCTTAGAGAGAGTTTGAGAGCTAAAATTCTTAAGGAAAATGTTCATGTCTTGAGTGAGATTTTTACATAGAGAAAAATATACATCACTCTAGTTTAAACCCAATTGTTTGTTTATCCAAGTTTCAATATATATACATCTTGCTTAGAGTTTTGGCACCGGGTTCATCTCTTCCGTTCAAAGAGAAGTTTTGGGTTTTCTTCTACATCCCATAAAGAAAGAAGAAGAGTTTTTATTGCGGCATTACACACTTGGAGAAAGGCTCCTTGTTCGGGTGACGGTGACTATACAAAGTCCGATCGGTGGACTCCGAGACCACGGTGGAGCTCCGTGGTTATCCGCTAGGAAGATGTATCTACAAGAAGAAGCGTCAGGACTTGAAAGGGATCGAGTCGTGTGTTGTAAGCCTTTCTGTCTTGTATTTGTAAATTCCGTATCTAGTGGATTTGAGGTTAGGGCCGTCCGATGTTGTTTCCCATCTTGGTTTTTTCCTCGTACATCGCGGCGTAGTGATTTATTATTTTATTTAATCATGCAATATCACCTAGAACGCATGCTTAGGTAAAGAAGATAAAATTGGTTTAATTTAATCTCTACGTGCTTAATTTGGTGCTAATTAATTTTGGGTAATGTGTAGTTAATTAATTCAAGTCATTTAATTTAATTTAATTGGTAAAATTGGTTTAGCCTAATTTGTTTAAATGAAAAATATGACTTAGGCAAATTCTAGGACTTGAATTAATTGATTTAAGTGAAAATGATTTTAATTTAATTTCACTCGGTTTATTTTTAATTTGAAAAAGAAATTAAAATTTGGTAATTCATTTGTTTTGTGAACCATCATCTAATGCTTCCGCATCTTGATATATATAAAAGGAAATAATATTTTAATTAAGAAAATCAAAATCCGGGGGGCCTACAAATTGGTATCAGAGCCAAAGCGATAAATTATTTCGTTAAAGATCCTTTAAATAATTTTTGGCTAAAATGGAATTTTCCCCATTTTCTAAATTTCCTATTTTCGATGGTTCTAACTACGCGTATTGGAAAACGCGTATGAAATCGGCACTAAAATCTATCGACGAGAGAGTTTGGATGTCTGTTTTTAACGGGTGGTCCCCACCTACTCATTTAGTAGATAATGAGCGTGTTCCCAAACCGGCCGATAGATGGAGTGAGGGTGAATTTAAACTTTCTAACTTTAATTCCCAAGGTTTAAATGCCTTGTTTAGCGCTGTCACACCGGATGAATTCTGACGCATTATGATGTGTGAGACCGCTAAAGAAGCTTGGGATATTTTACAACTCACTCACGAAGGTACAAGTGTCGTTAAAGCTTCGAAACTCCAAAACCTCACCACTCAATTTGAAACTATCAAAATGAACGATAATGAAACTTTTGATGAATTTTATGCTAGACTGTCCGATATTGTCAATTCATCTTTTAACTTGGGAGAGAAAATACCCGACAACCGTGTTGTAAAGAAAATTTTAAGGTCCCTTCCCGATAGATTTATTCCAAAAGTGACCGTTTTAAATTCTTTACCAACTTTAGCCTCTACGAAATTAGAAGAGCTTGTAGGTGATTTACAAACCTATGAACTAGATATGTTTCCCTCTAAAACTGAAAAGAAAATTGAAAAGGGCGTTGCTTTAAAAGCCCGAAAAGAGGTCAAACAAGTAGTAGAGAGCGAGAGTGATAGTGATTCGGAAGACATGGCTTTGTTTGCTTGTAAATTTAGAAAATTTCTTAAATTTAACAAAGATAAATTTAAAAATGATTTTAAGAAATTTGAAACTTTTAAGTATGACAAAGCTGAGAAGATCCCTAAACCTATTAATGAAAATTTAAATAGGGACGAGTCTAATAGGTGTTTTGGTTGTGAGGGTTATGGCCATAGGGCTTCTGAGTGCCCCACTAAACTAAGCAAAGAGGGTAAATGACCCATTTCATATAATACGACCCTTAGTGATAGTGATAAGGAAGAGGGACCCGATTCCCCCACTAAGCCAAATTTTGTGGCTTTTATGGCTAGTCATGTGAGCACCGAGAGTGAATCTTCTCAAGAAGATACTCAAACTCATGACACTTCCGAGGTCAAAGTCTTTGATTCCCTTGTTTTTGATGATAGTGAGAGTGGAGAAGAAACAGAGAGCGAAAATGAAGAAGAGGTTAATGTGAGTGAACTTCAAAATGCTTTTCAAGAACTTTATAAAGAATCTATTAAATTGAAAAGAGCTAATTTGAAGTTAGAAGCTAGTTTAAGAGAGAGTGTCAAGGTCGTTGATGATAGTGTGTTGGTTGAAGACCTTAGGACACGAGAGAAATCTCTTCTAGAGAAGCTTGAATATATAGAAGGCGAGAGAGATAGCCTTAGGGGTTTAATGGAATCCTTGAAAAAGGAGCTTCTTGCTTTTGAAGAGCGAAATGTTTTATTAGAGTCTAACATTTTAGAATTGCAAAACAAATTAAAAGACTCTAGTAATGTCAAATTTGATTTGGAGTGTCGTTCGGAAAAATTAGATAAAATCTTAGGAACGGTCCAAATTAAAAATGACATGTGTGGTTTAGGCTTCAATAATTGTAATGAATCTACTCATAAAGCCAAAACCAACGTTTTAGGAGAATCTACTAGGAAAGTTTTTAGAGATCACTCCGTAGGTAAATCTTTTCGACCTGTTTTTACTTGTACACATTGTGGTCGAAAAGGTCATCTTAGGAAATTTTGTTTTGATCTTAAACGAATTCCTAGAAAATCCCAACGTAAAGCAACTAATGTTTTTAAAATTCCTACACCCCTAGATAGTTATTCTTCATTAATTCGGGTTAGGAAATCCGACTTGGTTGCCTTGCAAAATAGGGTTTTTGATTCTCATTTACTTTCACATGCTTCCTCCCTTGCTAAATCTAAAGGATGAATGTGTTAGTGTTTGCATACTTTAGCATTTGTACTTCATGCTATATTCACATGCTAAATGTATTCTTGTTTAATCATTTTCTAGTTTATGCCCCATGCTTAATCACATGCTAGAATAATGATTTTTGTTTATCTTTTGTATTATATTTCCTTCATTTTGTTTGCATTAAATGAAAAATACAAAAAGATTTTTGTTTATCATTTGGGTTTTATCTCTTGATAATTTAAGCTTAATGAAAAATTCAAATGATTTTTGTTTGTCTTTTGAGTATATATTTTTTTATTTTTGGTTAAAAAATTTTAAAAACTCAAAAATATTTTATTTTTTGTGTATATTAGTTTGATACACTTTATGTCACATACACTTGTGTTTGAATCCCTCCTTTAACGCTCTCATGTGGCTAGAACTTTTGGTTTAGATTATCAATCCTTATTATGTTCTTTACCATGCTTACATGGAGTAGTTGGATTTTGTGTTGATTAAATGGATTATATTTTTATATGCCTCTATTCACACATGCACGAACTCTTTTGAAATTTTAACTTCATATGTATATTTGAGTTATGTGAAGTGTTCTCGTTCCAATCTTTCCATCTACATATTTGTGACTTAGGAGGACTAGTGCATGTCAAAATCCATCGCACGTGAGATTTGTGTGAAAAATGAAAACATGATAAATATAAATGTGCACGGGGAAGGGCTCTGAAAGGACTAAGTGATCCTTTGCAATTGTAAGCCACCGTTTTGAATGGACCTAAAACAAATACGTGGTTCAAAGGCCTAAAAACAGAAAATATGTCATTAAAAAGAAAACTAATTTGCCAAGGCCTATGTTTGATTGATATATTCATTCAAATTTAATATGAATTCATATTGAGGGAGATTGGATAGTATATCAACGGTTTGCACAATGTCCGTTTATCCTAGTTGCATATCTCATGTCATAACTCTATTGGTTTGTAGAATTATCAATATGCTAGGCTTGTATGCATTGTGTATGTTTGTTCATTGAGTTCAATCTATATTGTCACATGAGGTTATATTCAAATATGATGAAGTTTGCAATCAAACGAGAACTCCATGAACATGTTTTTAAGTGATTGGGTCTAAATTTAATCGTTACTAGTTCACACCCCAACACTTCCGTTTTCATATGACACATTTTTGCCATACGAGTGTGCAAACTTAGTGTACTTTGTGTCATGTGTGTGTTTATATCTATATATATGTGCGTGTGCATTCTTGATATATTTATAGTACATATTTATATTATAGTTTGTTTTGCCTTTGCCTTGCTTTCTAGTCCTTCTATGTTTATACTTTAGTTTTGGTATCTATCTTGGATTAGTTATGCTTTTGTTGCCCATGTGCTTTCATGTCTTATCAGTTTAAGCTTCAACATGCTTTTGTTCTTTATCCTTTGCCTATTCGTGAACAAAAAGAGGGAGAATGATAGGGGGAAAAATGGTATCTTATCCTATTATAATCTTATCTAAGTTTAGGAGATTTAACTTAGGGGGAGTAGATAACTTCTTGGGTTAATCATTTTGATAAAGGGGAGAATTAATTTTGGGGGAGTATTTATTTTAATTGCTTTAAATACTTTGATATTCCCTATGCATTTGATGAGTTTGCTTAAGTGTGCAGGAATTCTTCTAAAGCGGCATCTTTCAATAGCAACGCGTTTAATCCTTGGGTTGAGTCAAGTTTGGGTGAGTTATGTTTTGAGTCTAGTGAGCTTGACAGCCCTTTAGGATTTTTGTATAGTTTTTATCCCGAAATATCCAAAGGGGGAGATTTGTAAGGACACAAATTTCAAATTGAGTCCTTAGTAGTTTTGGCTCAATTCCGGACAAAAACGTTTGAGTCATAGGATAGAGTATATTGATCATCTTTCAAGCCTATGACGTGTTTGTTGAAGATGTAGCGGCAAAGAGTGTAAAGCTTCATCAATATGTCGGTTTGCGTGCCTCGTTTCTACGTCATCAACTATAGTTCCATGCTCCCAAGGTATGAATGCAATATTATATATATAGGAGCTTGGAACAAGTTTAATTGGGTGTTAGGTTTAATTAAAACCGTGTTTTATTTTCAGAAAGAATTAATTAAAACTTTAAAATAAGTTTATAAAGTTTTCTGGGCTAAAATCAAATTTTCCAACTTTCTGGAAGTTCGTTCGATATGCCGTTCGAACGAGATTGTCGTTCGAACCAGATGTCATTCGAACGAGATTGCCAACGACTTCCCATTATGGCATACTGGAACTTCGTTCGAAATTTCGTTCGAACGAGATTGTCGTTCTAACGAGATTTCTAACGAGCTTCTAACGAGTTCATACTGAAACTTCGTTAGAAGACTCGTTCGAATGAGAATGTCGTTCGAACGAGATGCCAGGCGTGAACAGTTTTTGGCAGTTTTAAGCAATTTTTCTCCCACTTCCCCACTTGTTTCTTAACCAACTTTGTCAGACTTTATTATGTGAGGGAATAACATTTTCCAACTTAACTTTTCCATTCTATTCCATCTCTTAGAGAGAGTTTGAGAGCTAAAATGCTTAAGGAAAATGTTCATGTTTTGAGTGAGATTTTTACATAGAGAAAAACATACATCACTCTAGTTTACACCCAATTGTTTGTTTATCCAAGTTTCAATATATATACATCTTGCTTGGAGTTTTGGCACCGGGTTCATCTCTACTGTTCAAAGAGAAGTTTCGGGTTTTCTTCTACATCCCATAAAGAAAGAAGAAGAGTTTTTGTTGCAGCATTACCCACTTGGAGAAAGGCTCCTTGTTCGGGTGACGGTGACCATACAAAGTCCGATCGGTGGACTCCGAGACCACGGTAGAGCTCCATGGTTATCCGCTAGGAAGAGGTATCTACAAGAAGAAGCATCGGGGCTTGAAAGGGATCAAGTCGTGTGTTGTAAGCCTTTCTGTCTTGTATTTGTACATTCCGTATCTAATGGATTTGAGGCTAGGGTCGTCCGAGGTTGTTTCCCGTCTTGGGTTTTTCCTCGTACATCGCGGCGTAGTGATTTCTTATTTTATTTAATCATGCAATATCACCTAGAACGCATGCTTAGGTAAAGAAGATAAAATTGGTTTAATTTAATCTCTACGTGCTTAATTTGGTGCTAATTAATTTTTGGTAATGTGTAGTTAATTAATTCAAGTCATTTAATTTAATTGTTAAAATTGGTTTAGCCTAATTTGTTTAAATGAAAAATATGACTTAGGCAAATTCTAGGACTTGAATTAATTGATTTAAGTGAAAATGATTTTAATTTAATTTCACTCGGTTTATTTTTAATTTGTAAAAGAAATTAAAATTTGGCAATTCGTTTGTTTTGGGAACCATCATCTAATGCTTCCGCATCTCGATATATATAAAAGGAAATAATATTTTAATTAAGAAAATCAAAATCCGGGGGGCCTACAATCCCCTTTATATTCACTCATGTTATCAATAACACAGGTCCACCATCAAATAAATAGTCCCCTATCCATTCCAATCATCACTTGGATTAGGGCCACCATCACAGGTTCATATACATAAAATTCACCGCACATCCTGTTGAGTTCACACAAGAGGAAAATTCACCGCACATCCTATTGAGTTCACACAAGAGGAACATGACCACCATCATGTGTTAACGATCACATAATGTTTTATCTCTCGGTACACACTAATTGATATTCCAAATTACATATTCTCTTCTTATGATTCATAATTACTACTTATTAACAATTTACATTCACATTATTCATAACTTTCCACAAACCAACCGTAATCTACAAATTAAGTCCTATGCATAACCACTTACTTTAGATAAATAAGTTACCAATAACTCATTTTCTCATTTTTACAAATATATTCTTCTCATAGAGATTCGCAATATCCAACACTACTTTAAATCTCATAAGATAGTTTTACCAAGAGGAAAAATCCTACTTTAGCATGTTCGTGAGAAAAAGTAAATCATCCTTGAATAATTAACTAGATCATTTCTACTCACATGGGGTAAATTTAGGGAACTATATAACTTAATCCAATCTCAATTCAACATAATAAGCAACAAAAATCCAATTCCTATTTAAAAATAAGGTTTCTTAATTCATAAATTTCCAATTTAAAAACAATAGGGTAAAATAATTATTAATAAGAATATATGTGACACCATTGTTAATTTCGTAATATAATTAACATGGTGAAATTTTATATTCATTATTTAAATCTCATAAACATAAGGATTTCCATGAACTAAATTATAGCACATGAATTCATTGATACTTCTTTAACTCGCTACATTAAAAAAAGATTAATTAGATGCTCATTTATAAGTATTCAACATATATTTTATAAGAATATGAGGCTAACATATTATTTAATATCAAATTTCCAAATATATTATTCTAACATGGGTATTATCATTAATTATCACTAATTCAATTATTTAGCACATAGATCAAGAACCAATTTATACAAATCAGGTGAAGTATAGTCAGATTTGAGAATATGGAAAATCTAACTAGGGACATATGTGAAAACCTAATTATCTCGGATTATATTTTTAGTCTACATGATTTCTTTGTTGAATAGATCAATTACATAAATGAAAGAATAGGAGTAGAACATTATCTTCCTTAACTAGGGTAAATCTAAAAAATCTAAAGTTACTCTTCAATTTATACCTTAAATCTTGTTAAATACTCCAAATTCCTTCCTTAAATATTTATATTCTTGTTTGAGTCTGTTGATGTAAAAAATTAGATTATATCTAATTATTTAATCACAGATAAAATAAATGAGACAAATAACTTTTAAAGTGGTTCAGCCTTATAAGAATGGCCTACGTCCACTGTTTCTGTTATTGATGACTGTTTGGGAATTCTCGATTACAAGTTTAATCAAGAAATTCTGATCCCTTTACAATGAGGGTAATACAATGTATTTATATCCCTGAGGCTGTAATGTGGAAGGGTAATACATTAAATGTTGTTCATGTGAAAGGGTAATGTATTAAATGCCCCTTAAGTGGATACATCTGAATGATAAGCATTTAATGAACAGTCAAACTGTTGGTTATCCTGCTATTAATGCTTTGTTCGAGGTGCAGCTCGGACCGCCTAAGCTGCTCGGACCGTCTAAGTTCCTCGGTACTAAAAAATTCCTCGGAGAGTTATTGTAAGTCGGAGCGTCTGAGTTGGTCAGGGAAGCAGTGTTCCTCGTTGTAGCATGGTTCCTCGGAGCGTCTGAGTTCCTCGGAGGTATTTGTTGTTGCCACGTAGATTGCCACGTGTCTTCACCCAATTGAGCCATGTCAGCAGACTAAATTTGGTATCAACAGAAGTCCCCAATGTTTCATAGTTCGAAATTTGAGGAGTGTGGAACATTCTTTCTTAATATATGGCGGTTTTAAATGGTTATCCTGAAATTTAGGAGTGTTTCCTTTGTATTTATTTTTCCTTTCAAATATTTAGAATCAGGCTTTTTTGAATTTTTATAATCGCCTCGATCTCCGCGCACTTTTTGTCCTTCTAGCCGCCGATAGCGTAATCGTTTCTTTTTGTAATCATTAACTTTACCATTTCCCAAGGCAAAGTATTTAAACGCTGCAGAAAATCCCATCGTCTTCTATTTTTTCAAATTTGTATCTTCGAGTTTTCCATCGTCTCTTTCTTTCCTGTGCACTCATCTCTTCCATCGTTCGTTGTCAACAGATCCATTCCTTTTCTGTAAGATCTTCTTCCTTCTTCTTCATTTCCTTTATTCATCATGGTTTACCTTGTTGAATCTCTTGATAAATTTCGTTCTGATTTTTCTATTCCTTCATGGGTTGTTCTGGAGTTACTTTCTGAACCTTCTGATTATTCCGTTTGGCTGAGGGACATTGGTTCCCCAGTCTCTTTATTGCTGAGTGTGGATTTTCTTTTCCCCCAAACCCTCTATGTCTGGAATTCTGTCAATACTTTGACGTGGTTCTTGCAAGAATAGACCCCAATACATGGAGAATAGTTAATGGGGTTCATAGACTAAATCAAATTCATGGAACTCGCATAGGAATTCCAAAAATCATGCTTTGTTATAGATGGGCCGTTGGTGATAATACTTTTTATTTAAAAACTAGATTTTTAAATAGGGATTTAGTGGTCAATCTCCCGGATGCCAATAGGGATTATTTTGAGCACGGGGTTGTTATAAAAAATTGGCAACATGCTCCTTTATCTGGAGATGAAGTGTATCAGGGTCCCAGATGCCCTCCCTATGGCAATGGGATAGGTTATTTTTATTTCATTTTATTTATTTTGAGATTATTCTTCCTTTATGTTTGATAAAACGTGCCACTGATATTTTAATTTTAATTTATTTGCAGTTGACAACAAAAGAAAGTGTCCAAAAGAGGCAGACGTTAATATAAGGCACTTAAAACTTATCTGGAGTTTGCATCAGACTGTTGCCGATGAGCATATTAGGTCAGCTTCATATCTGCTTCAGTACAAGAGTTACACAACTTCTTTTACTGCTCGTCCGGTGATAAGCGACGCAGAACCAGTACCAGCTTCTACCAGTTCTTCGCCTAAGTCACACGTTCCTTTAAGCGAAAGGATGAAGAAAAGAAGACCTCCCACCCTTTTCGAGAAACCTGCCTCTGGTGCTGGAGAGGAAAAAAGAAGTAAACATGATGTCCCATAAGGGATAAAGAAAATTGATGCAGCCCCTCCGGCTGCTCCTGTGAAGGTTGCCGAGAAGCCCCCAGTGGCCTCGAGCAAGGCTGCTGCTCCAGGCGAGGTGATTGTCATATCACCGACCAAGAGTTCTTCCTTGGTCGAAACTATTCATGTTCCTCCGAGGAGGCTGAAGAAGAGCTCCTCGGTCAATTTGGCTGACACCGTCTCTCAGCCCCCAACTACTGGAACTGGTGTTCCTACTTTTGTTCCCCCGAGCTCTGCCATGAGCTTGGTGAAGACTTGGATCATTCCCGAGATCCAAGGCATTGAAGAAAACCTTTCTCGGGACACAGTTACCACATTGGCAGCTCGCCACATTGCTTCTGTAAGTCTTCTTATTTTGAACTTTTCATCTTTCGCTTGTTATATCTGTCTCTGACTTGCTTTCATTTCTTTTCACAGTTGGTGAGCTACTTTAACACAATTTTGAAGAAAGATGAAGCTATTAAAGCTTCAAGCTCCTCGTCTGGTGTAGAGGAAGCTTTGATGGGCTTGGCGCAGTCTCTGAAATATTCTCATCAGAAATGTGCTGATGATAAGGCAACTTGGGAGAAGAAGCTTGATTCGACCGAGTAGGAAAAAGCTCAAGTTATTGAGGTCTCCAAGGGGTTAGAGAAAAAATTAAATAGTTTGGAGGAGAAGAATAAAGAGCTTGAAGAGAAGCTCAAAAATGCTGGGGAGCTTGAAAATAAGCTCAAGGCTGCTAAAGAGGAGTTAGGTCAACTTCGGGAAGTAAGCCGTCAGAAGGAGGAGGTTGAGAATAAATTGAAAGCTGTTGATGACCTTCTTTCCGAGAAGCTTTCCTCGGAGAAGACAAAGAGGAAGTTGGCTGTGAAGAAATCTTTTAGCGCTGGCTGGGATAAGGGGTGGAACAAAGGCTTGTCTTCCATGATGTCGCAAGTCGAATATGGCAGCCTCAAATACTTTAGAGATGGATGGGTCGCTGCTTTACAAGAAATAAAAGTTGATGAAACTTCTGAATTATTTCAACGACACATCCCTCGCCCCCCTCCAACTCCTAAAGACGAAGAAGAGGACGAAGATGCCTCTGAGGAGTCTTCCATGGTGATGGGAGATCAAGTTTCTCATCCCCTAGCCATCCAGCCTACTAACGAGGAACTTCAGCAACTCGTTACTTCAACTGAGCAACTTCCAGTGCTCCCCGAGCAACTCTCTGTTCCCTCCGCGTAACCTACCTCCTCGTCCCAGCCTCCCAAGAAAGTTTTGGGAGACAAGGAAAAGGTGTAGAGTTATTCGGGTTTCTCTCTATTTTATTTTTCTTTGTCAAATGTAACCCTGAACATGTAACTCTGAACTTTGTGATATAGTAAAATTTGATCTTTTGTTTATGCATACTGTTGTTTCTGCTCTTCATGCTCTGTTGGTACTCTTATTGATTATTGCTTTTTCTTCCTCTACTAGTTTTTGGCCAGGATGGAATTATTGTCTTCTCATGATACAAAGCTGTTACAATAATGCAATGAATATTTTAAGGCTGGTCACACAGATCTGAGTGCAGCACAAATCATCGACATCCTCGGCCAAGATGCTTCGGAACAGGCAATTGAAGCTTACCAATATCTGAAGTGTCTGCTTGATCGTGCGGTGGCCAATAATGTAGCTTATTATGATATGATTGAGGATCTCCAAGGCACTCTTGAAGACCTTCAACAATAATATAAGGAATCCACTACCCTCTTGCACGAGGGGTACGAAAAGAAGTATCAACAAATCATTACCGACAAGGGATACGAGAAGCGTTTTGCTGCATACAATGTGAGGGAAAGAACTTTGAAAGCCGAGGTCGAAGAGCACAGGCAAATAGCCGAGTTGTTGGAGCAAGAAAATAACAACTTGCAAAGAGAAGTATCTCCATTAAAATCTGTTGCCACCACCTCAAATGCTTTGATCCCAGTGACTGACCAGGGATTCTCGTTCTTGGAGGTAGAGAACGCCAACTTAAGGGATGAGTTGGAAAACTTGAAAAGAGCTGGCCCTTCTACATCTTCTCGTGGACGAGCAAGATCTCCTCGGGGATGAGCAAGAGATGCTCGAATTCCTGTCGAGGAACAGAGGACTCAATCTGCTTTAGAGAACCAGGCCTTCCAGCTGATGGCAAAGAACCAGGCATTGGATGAGATGTCTAAGAAAATTAGGGACCTGGAAGAGCAGCTTTCTACGCAGAAATCTATCTTGGAGAATAAAAAACTCTTCATCAAAAACCTCCACGAGCAGTTGGAAAGATTGACCTATCAATTTCACAAGCAGCCCAGGGAGTTCTAGATGGCTGGCTACAACGAGGCTCTCTACCACTTGGACGACCGTATCCAGAATGCAAATAATAAGGGCTACAAACAGGGATGGTTGAATTCCTTAGGTGTGCTCCAACTCGAACAGGGTCATTACCTGTGGGATTACCATAATCCTGGGCTGCTCGACCTACCCGTGCCACCATTCAATCTTGATATGAGTTGGATCCATGCTCGGGCCATCCCTCATTGTCTAATTTCTAAATACCTCGGTGACTACAATCTCCATTCAAATGTCGAGATATCTCGTCCCGAGCACCTCCTAGATCGACCGTCCGTGATGAATATCAGGATGTTAAAAGATCTTAACTTCATAAATTATCCTCTTGCTTTAAATGATCCGCCTGCTGGCGAGGAACCTGTTTCAAAAGTAGAGGGGAAGAAACCAATAGAATAGGAGTATTGATGTAATAAATTTATATTTCATTCCTGATGTATTTTGTTCTATATTTAATGAAATAATTTTATTTACAAATCTTGACTGCTATTATTTTGTAATACTTTACATCTGTGCATGTGTATCTGTTAAAAAGATAACAATATTGTGTTATTTGTCGACCAACTTATTGTTGAGTAGTTTGATTTTGTGGTAGTCATTTGGCAAAAATGATGTTTTGTTTCTCGACCAACTTAGTAATGATTTTAAAAAGTTACGAGTATCAAAAATTTTGCTCGACCACTTTCTCGTATTCATAAAATGTTTCCGACCAACCAAGATCGGTAAATTTTTCTTCTCGACCAACTACAGTTAGTGGGTTTTTATCCCCGACCAGCCATAGTTAGTGGATTTTTCCTCTACAAGGAGCTTTGGCACTTTCTGGAATAATTTTACCTCCCGACCAACTTTAGTTGGCGTTTTCGAGAATATATTTACTTCCTAACCAACATAAGGTAGCATTTTTAGGAATAGTTTTACTTCCCGAGGAATACATAGTTTTACTTCCCGTAGGAATACATAGTTTTACTTCCCGGAGGAATACATTTACTTCCTAACCAACATAAGTTGGCATTTTTAGGAATACATAGTTTTACTTCCCGGAGGAATACATAGTTTTACTTCCCGAAGGAATACATTTACTTCCTAACCAACATAAGTTGACATTTTTAGGAATACATAGTTTTACTTCCCGGAGGAATACATTGTTTTACTTCCCGTAGGAATACATAGTTTTACTTCCCGGAGGAATACATTGTTTTACTTTCCGTAGGAATACATAGTTTTACTTCCCGTAGGAATACATAGTTTTGCTTCCCGGAGGAATACATTTAATTCCTAACCAACATAAGTTGGCCTTTTTAGGAATACATTTGTTTCTCGACCAACCTTAGTTGGCATTTTTGAGAAGAAATTTGAGTAATCCAAGTTTTGCCGAGTAGTGTGTAGCACTAGTATTCCCCGAAAAACTTTCAATAAAAGGAGAGAATTTAGCAGAATATCTTCATTTTATTCATACTTACGGAACTGCGTTACATGAGAACATACATCACTGATAATACTTGCGCAGGTGCTCTGCGTTCCATGCATTCTTAAACTCCTCCCCCTCTAAAGTTGCTATTCGGTAGGTTCCTGGTCGAACAACTTCTGTAACTCGGTATGGTCCATGCCAGTTTGCCTCCAGTTTGTTGTGCTTTTGAATTACTTTCTTTAGCACATAGTCTCCTTCTTTCAGGTCGCACTTATTCACCCTCTTATTGTAGAACAAAGTTGTTCGTTGTTGGTATGCAGCATTCCTGATGGCTGCTTCTTCTCTAACTTCCTCGAGCAAGTCTAAATCCAATCTTCTCATTGAGTCGCTGACAGGGGAATTACAATTCAGTACCCTGTGTGTTGGGAGGCCCAACTCGGCAGGTATAACAACTTCACTTCCAAACGCCAGCATATATGGTGATTCTCCAGTTGCTGCTCGGGAAGTAGTACGATAAGCCCACAGTACTGATTGTAACTCGTTGATCCAGTTTGCTTTTGCATCATCCAGTCTTTTCTTCAAGCCATTCAACAACGTTCTGTTTGTCACTTCAGTTTTTCCATTGCTTTGAGGATGGCCTGGTGCTGAGTGGATCTTTAAAACATTTGATTGATGACAATAGGCAGCGAACTCCTCGTTGTCAAATTGTGTTCCATGGTCTGTGATGAAGGAATGAGGAAGACCATATCAACAAATGATGTTCTTCCAAATAAATTGGTACACCTTGTCGTACGTCATATCAATGAGAGGCTCAGCTTCAACCCATTTAGTAAAATAATCTACAGCGACCACGAGATACTTAAACCTTCCCCTGGTTGTCGGCAGTGGCCCAACCAAATCTATTCCCCATATGGCAAATGGCCAAGGGGAAGTAATGGGTGTCAATAATGCTTGTGGAGTTCTTCGGATGGAGGAAAAGCGCTGACACTTGTCACATTTCTTAGCATAGGCTATGCAATCAGCCCTCATCGTCGTCCAGTAGTATCCTTGCGTCGTCACCCTTTGCAAAAGAGTCCGACCTGCTACATGGGCTCCGCAGGACCCTTCATGAACTTCTTCAATTAAATCTTTCACCTCGGTGGGTTGCACACATCTCTGCAAACCTGCTATAAGTCCTCATCGGTATAGAATACCGTTGGTCAGTACATAACGAGCAGCCTTAAACTTCAGTTTCTTGGCTGCAAGTTTGTTAGTTGGTAATTCCCCTTTCTCAATATATGCACTGATGGGATCCATCCATGATGATCCTAAATCGAGGGTAATAAAGTTCATCGTCAAATATTCATCTATACTCCGACCAGCTAAAACTTCAATCGGGATTGTTCTTCATAGCTCGGTACGAGTAGCTGATGCTAATCGAGCTAGGGCATCTGCTCTCACATTCTTCATTCTTGGTATTCTGACCAGCTGAATAACAGCAAATTCTGATACCAACTCCATCACCTTTGCATGATACTTGATCATTAATTCTCCTTTGGCTGCATATATCTCCAATATTTGATTTACGATCAATTGAGAATCACTGAAGACAATGACCTGCTGCGCCTCCATAATTTTTGCCAAATTAAGACCTGTAATCATGGCCTCATACTATGCCTCATTATTGGAAGCTTTGAATTGGAAACGTAGGGCGTATTCCATGTCGACCTCGTTCGGGCTGCTCAAAACTATCCCTGCGCCACATCCTGTAGTGCAAGATGAACCATCCATATACAAACTTCATATAGGTAACTCGTCTTCAAATTTCTGATCTAACAGAGTTCCTCGGTGAAATATTTGTTGCTTCCTTTCATCCTCCCCTGATATTTCTTGCGCTTCGTCGATCATCTTTTCTTGCCCTTTTACCAACCTAAGTTAGTCTGGGCTCGAATTTGATGATCCTGTAACATCCACTTGCCCTTTTACCAACCTAAGTTGGTTTGATCTTGTGTTTGATGATCCTGTAACATCCACAGGTTGATCAGCGAGCAACTTTTGCTCCTCGGGGGTAGCAGGATAGGTGAACTCTGCTATAAAATCTGCTACAGCTTGCCCTTTTAGCGACGATCTGGGTTCATAAACTATATCATATTCACCAATTTCTATTACCCAGCACATCAATCTTCATGACTTTTCTGGTTTGTGAAGGGCTTGCCTCAACGGCATATCAGTATATACTACTATGGTATGAGCTTGAAAGTATGGCTTCATTCTTCTACTTGCCTCGATCAATGCTAGTGCCAATTTTTCCAGCTTTGGATATCTAATCTCTGCTCCTCGGAAGGCCTTACTTGTGTAGTAGATCAGTTTTGTACTCCATTCTCCACTCTTATCAATGCCGAACTGACTGCATTCTCGGACACTGCCAGATACAAGTATAATTTTTCTCCCATCACTGGCCTGGATAACAGTGGAGGCGCTCCCAAGTATTTCTTCAAGTCTTGAAAAGCCTTCTCACATTCATCATTCCACTCAAAAGTCTTTCGGAGTGTCTTGAAGAATGGGAGACATCGATCAGTTGCTCGCGATATAAATCTGTTGAGTGATTCTACTCGTCCTGTAAGACTTTGCACCTCTTTCTTCGTCGTTGGAGATCGCAGCCCTAGCAGAGCTTTGATCTTTTCAGGGTTAGCTTCAGTGCCTCGCTGATTGACAATGTATCCGAGAAACATGCCTTCTCGTACTCCAAATATGCACTTCGTCGGGTTCAACTTCATTTGATATTTATCTAGTTGATCAAAAGTTTAGCTTAAGTCAACTAGATGATCAACAGCTTTTTTGCTCTTCGTCAGCATATCGTCAACATAGACTTCCATATTGCAACTGATTTATTCTGCAAACACTTTATTCATCAGCCGTTGATATGTTGCACCTGCATTTTTCAAACCAAAAGGCATAACATTATAACAATAAGTTCCCCTAGGGGTAATGAAAGAAGTACTCTCCCTGTCTTCAGGTTTTATTTTAATCTGATTGTAACCAGAATAAGCATCCACGAAACTCAACAGCTCGTGTCCCGAGGTAGCATCTACTAGTTGATCAATTCGGGGCAGCGGAAAGTGACCTTTGGGCATGCTTTGTTGAGGTCGGTGAAGTCTACACACATCCTCCATTTGTTGTTCTTCTTCTTCACCATCACCACATTCGCTAACCAGTCAGGATATTTAACATCTTCAATAAAGCAGGCTTTTTAGATCTTCTTGACTTCCTCCTGTATAGCTTGATTCTTCTCGGGGATGAATACTCTTCTTCTCTACTTCACAGGCTTGATCTCTTTATTCACATTGAGTTCGTGACCTAAGAAATCTGGGTCTATCCGAGGCATATCTTCGTGACTCCATGCAAAAGTTTGCTTTCTGCTTCTAAGGAAAGTTATCAATTCCTGTTTTAGTGAGGCTTCCAACGATGAACCTACTAGAGTAGTTCGTTCAGGATGCTCATCGTCCAGAATGATGTTTTCAGTAGCTTCCACCACTTGACCCTTCACGAGTTGCGACTCATCTCTAGGATCCAATGTTTTAATTTCTGCACCTTCATCCACTTGATAGGTAGTGGTCTTTTTCCTTGATTCCTCCAGTTCCTCTTGCTCGGCGGATGAATAATAGCATTCCCGTGCTACTTTCTGATCACCTTTCACAACTCCTACTCCAAAATTTATTAGAAATTTTAGGCACTGATGCACCGTAGATGGTACAACTCCTACTTCAATCTTACTCTTCCCATGATGATATTGTATGATGATTGAACATTCTTATCCATCACGAAAAAGAGTATTCTTTCTGTCCGACAAGTAGGCCACGTACCAATGAATATATCCAACTTGATCGTCGCAAGTGGAAATACTTTCTCGCCAGCAAAACCGAGGAAGGGTCTAGATAAGGCTCCAGTTGAGATAGCTTTAGATTTAAACTGTCGAAGAACGAGTAGAACATGATGTCTATCGAGCTACCATTATCGACCAGTACTCTTGAAATCATTACCTCCTTCATCCTCATTTTGATCACCAATGGGTCATCATGAGGATATAGAACACCTGCGAGGTCATTCTTTGAGAAACTAATGACCAATTTCTCTTTGTTCACCTTTCTCGGGCGATCCTCCTCAGCTAGATTTATTCGTTGAATGTATGAGCAAGCTTGAGCCTCATAGAGGTAAGCTTTTCTCTCGGCAGTAAGGTCTCCTCCTCCTGCATCTCCACCTGTAATAACATTACAATCAAATGACCCAAAGCGTATTGAAAATACCTCACGTTCTGGCTGATTTGGTCTCTTGGGAAGATCGCGGTCGTCTTCTGGATTAACTTCATGGTCTCTCTTCTTGTTCTCCTCTGCTCGACGAGGAGATCTAGACCTCTCTCTTGCTCGGTCGTTGTTTCTTCTATCATTCTTCCGATCAACATAGTTTGCCAGTTTTCCTCGTCTGATGAGTGTTTCAATCTCATTCTGAAGAGCTATGCAATTTTTAGTCATATGGCCATGATCTTTGTGAAACTCGCAATATTTTGCCTTATTTCTCCTTTCGGGGTCTGCCTTCATTTTCTATGGCCAATTTAATTCCTCGTTGTTCTTAATTTCTTCTAGAACGTGGTTGATGTCTTTCTTCAAAGGAGTATAATTATCAAATTTCCTCAATACTTCCCAAGTCGACCTATTTTTTGAGTGTTTGTCATTACCATTGTTCTTATGCTCTTTCTTCTTAGCTTTATCACCTTCCACCTTGGTTTCTTTGGCATCCATATTCTTCTTCGCAGCCATAGCCTCCTCGGCATTCATAATCTTGGACGCTTTTCCCATCAGGTCTGACATGGTTCTAGGTGGATCTTTGGCCAAAGTGTAGTACAACTTGTTGGGCAGTAGTCCACTCATCAAGGCAGTAATCGCTGTCTTTTCCTCATAATTAATGACTTCGATCTTCTCGTTATTAAAACGAGTTATATAATCTCTGGTACTTTCACCAGTTTTTTGTCTAACACTTAACAAATGCGCTACCCGTTTAACAGGCTTTGCCCCAAAACATAAATTCCCAATGAATAACTCGTCCAGTTGAAGAAAAGTTGAAATCTTACCCCGAGGAAGATTATTATACCACATTTGAGCAGATCCGGTAAGAGTTACCGAGAATGCACTGCATCTTATCTCATCTGGAACAACATAGATGTCGGCTGCAGCTTGGTATTATTCTATATGAAGGACAGGGTCTGTCTTTCCATCATATTTGGGGGTCACAACAGGTGCTTTGAACTTTGATGGTGTTGGAAAGTCTACAATGGCCTGGACAAAAGGTGTTCCTCGAATAAAAGTTCGTTGCAGAGGGTTCTTGGCCTTAGCCATTTCCTCTAATCTATCCTCCAGCCTCTGAATAGAGCCTTTCCATGCATCATTTCCTTCTTCGGGCCTGTTGGTTCGAGCAACTGATCGAGTTGATGTGGCTTCCTGGGATCTATCTTGACGAGCAGCTGGTCACGACTAGGCAGATCCTTCCCTTAAATCTGATGGTCGTCGAAAACTCCTTAATACGACTTTAGGAGGACTTCTACTCCTTCTAGGTCCTAATCGATCAAAAGGTGATACCCTGCTTAACCTCTCTAGCGCACTAGTCCTTTCTGGAGAGAGAGTGATACGTTGTTCAGTATCTGTGGCCCGCACTGACGAAGTTCGTCCAGGTTGATAAGAAAAGTCTTCAGATTCCTCAGTACGATATGAATCAGTACGCCTAGTACACGAAGAAGGTAAACGGGTATTTCTTTGAATACTTCGCAGTCCTGAATGGGTTGGTGCACCGCCATGGAGGGTTTGTATGAGTTGTCGCATAGTTTCTTGCATGACGATCTGGCCCTGGGCCAGATTTGTCATTATCCCAGCCAGATCTGGAATATTAGGCGGAGCAGATGGATTTGGAGGGCTTCCAGCGTTTCAATTACTGGATTCTAGAATGTCAGTCATTTGTGATGAGTTGTTTTTTGATGAAAAATGATATTACCAGTCGTTTCCCACAGACGGCGCCAATCTGTTGATGTAAAAAATTAGATTATATCTAATTATTTAATCACAGATAAAATAAATGAGACGAAGAACTTTTAAAGTGGTTCAGTCTTATAAGAATGGCCTACGTCCACTGTTTCTGTTATTGATGACTGTTTGGGAATTCTTGATTACAAGTTTAATCAAGAAATTCCGGTCCCTTTATAATGAGGGTAATACAATGTATTTATAGCCCTGAGGCTGTAATGTGGAAGGGTAATACATTAAATGATGTTCATGTGAAAGGGTAATGTATTAAATGCCCCTTAAGTGGATACATCTGAATGATAAGCATTTAATGAACAGTCAAACTGTTGGTTATCCTGCTATTAATGCTTTGTTCGAGGTGCAGCTCGGACCGCCTAAGCTGCTCGGACCGCCTAAGTTCCTCGATACTCAAAAGTTCCTCGGAGAGTTATTGTAAGTCGGAGCGTCTAAGTTGATCGGGGAAGCAGTGTTCCTCATTGTAGCATGGTTCCTCGGAGCGTCTGAGTTCCTCAGAGGTGTTTGTTGTTGCCACGTAGATTACCACGTGTCTTCACCCAATTGAGCCATGTCAGCAGACTAAATTTGGTATCAACAGAGTCCTTGTTTTAAAGTTGTTAATAGAGGGTTGAATGTTTAATGGGGGGGGGGGTAGAGAATGTTTAAGGGTTGTCCTATGTTTAGAGCGATGCGGGTTTTTAGAAGTCTGTTGCAGTTTAGCCCAATTTTATGTATAAGAAGTCATATAAATTCCCCATCCATTGAGCCTTAGAGGATATCCAGAGAATGCCTCGCAAATGTGACACCTGCGGTCCTCAACCTGCAACCGTGGCCGATATGGGATCAGTCACTGTTTCCATCCCGAGGTTTTTTACGGGGTCTAGGGGATATCTCTCGAGGTGGATCCCTCACTCCTTCCCATTTTTCCAGCGTACTTGCATCCTTTATCGGGGCGCTTGATTGTTGTCGATGTGAGATGATATATAAAGATAGAGTCGCCAGCCTATTTTGCACAAAACAGGAAAAATAAATGTTGTCGCCTAGAGAGAACAACATCAAGAACAATACTGATGCTTGTGAAATGAAGTAGTTCATGGGTCCAGGGACTAAGTTATGTAATGGGAAGGTGTTAGGCACCCATCCCGCCCTTTCGGTCTTTCACGGGCATGTGTAAATCTTGTCCTGTTGAACTTCGTGATGTGTGTGCTTATGTGCATAGTATAAATAGAGGACGAAATCGTTCGACTTGCATCATGGATAGAGGTGGAGCGAGGTCATCCTTTTGAGTGTTCCCAAAATAGTAATTCAAAGTATAATGTAAGTGTTTGTGGATTCATAAGTCGTTATAAAAGAACGATTGCGTACATCGAACAAGACACAAGCAAGCAAGCATAAAATATATATTAAGAATATATAATAACAACAAGGTAACAAAATTATGTGGGAGGCCTCGAGCCTAGGGATTTACCCAAGACACCTATGTAGTCCATGGGGAATCAAAGTTCACGTAGTTCGAAGACAATACGAGGTGGGTTTTAACCCATAAATCCAACTAAGGAGTTTGTTTATATGTGTGTGTGTAGAAAAGGGTGTTTTAGTGTGAGAAAATAGATGAGAATTCCCCATTTAGAATTTACAAGTAAACCCTCTTTTTTCTTATTTTTGGATTTTGTTAAGAAAATAAAGTATGTGTAAATACTAATAATAAAAAAGTTTGAAGTTAAGGTATGTGATGTAATGAAGTAAAGTACTAAGGTGAAAATGAAGTAACTAGGGCAAAGATAAGAGAATTTAAAGACAAAGGGGAAGAATTAAACCTCCTTATGAAGACTTGGAAGCGAATCTTAATTACAGATGCGCTGATCTATTGATGTGATGATGAATATATGAGGAGATGGGTGAGAATTTACTCAAAAGATTATGAAAAGGATGGAAGGAATGTGGTAAATGGGTTTGAAAAGGGGGAACAACTCTGAATTCGGGAGAATTCTCTATGAATTGCCGAGAGGGATATTCAGAGTGATTTTCAAAGTAAGGTTATGTAATTTATTTATAAGGCCAAAGGGGTACCGATCGATATGGTCCTAGACCTGCCTATCATCATAGAACCCCACACACAATGCCAATAGGAAAGGTCCTAAGAGTGCTATTCGACAGTTTGAGGCAGGTTTTTTGGAAAAAATGATCATAAAATGCGTACCATAAGTTAGAATCACGCACGGGGTCGATAATTGGAAAGGGTATTAATATCACTTTAAGAATCCTTTGAGCCACTCCCAGGTTGGGGAGTTGACCAAAGTCAAACGGGGCCTGAAAGCACCCGTTGGTCACTGAACGCAAAATTCTCGAAGGAAAATGGATCGTTCATCGGATTTGTAAGGCTTATTTGTGCCTGGGATGGACGGTTAGAAAGGGTATTGAGTGCCCTTCAAGATTTCATTCAGCTTCATTCCGTTCGGTGAGTTGATTTAGGTCAAACGGAGCTCAAAAGCATTCGATGATCCTTCAAAGTAAAATGGGTCATTCGTCCGTACCGTAAGGTTGATTCATGCACAGGATAGACCGTTAGAAAGGGTATTTCGAGCCCTTCGAATACTCATTCAACTTTATTCAAGATGAAGAGTTGACTGAGGTCAAATGGGGGCTCGAAAGCTCCTGGTGACCTCTAGATCTGTTTTTAATAGTGAAATGGATCATTCGTCTGAACCGTAAGGCCGATTTGCACATGGGGAGAATTGTTAGAAAGGGGACTCATAGACTTTCAATAATTCATTGAGATTTCACTCAGACAAGATGGGTGACCGAAATCAAATAGGGATCGGGAGCACTCGGTGGCCTCTAGATCGATTTTTAGAGTATGACATAGATTTTATGATGAATGACTGAGTGCTAGGGACCTAAGGAGTGGCTTAGAGTGTCCTAGGATGGGGTGTTTGCAAAGATCCCCTCGATGGGAAAGCTTAGAATAATTGAAGGTTGTCGAATGATAGACACCACATCGACACTGGGAGAGAGGATTTTAGGTCGATTATGTGGACTTAGAGGGTGGGATTGACCAATTCAGAGGGTCGAGATTAGTTCTGAGGACCGAAGGAGATGAACATGACCAATTCAGCAAGTCGAGGTCAGTTCTAGGGACCTAAGAAGATGACGATGACCGATTGATCAGGTCGAGTTCAGTTTTGAGGACTTAAGGATATGAGGATGACCAATTCAGTGGGTCGAGGATGTTTTACGATTAGTTCTAAGGGGCTAGGGAGAATAATTTAGTGGGTCGTGACTAACTTTGAGGACCCACAGAGATGAGGATGACAGATTCAGCGGGTCGAGGTTGTAAGGCCATTATTTTATTGTTCGTTAATAATTGAGTATGTCGTGTACCGCTACAATCGTCGAAGAATTTTTCAAGATCATTCATGCATCGATACGGATCCGACTATCAAGATTCTTCAACATTCAAGTCTCTGCAAGGTTAATTTCGGTGAGAAAATATTTAAGTCCCTTTTGTGACACCCCGCCTAATTAAATACGGGGCTATCACTCCTTTATTAAATTAAAATCAAGGTGAACAGTTGGTTCATTCTTAGCATCGCTGTCATAAAAATACTTTTCCAATTTAAACACCGTAAATAATTAAGCTAAGTGTCAAAACCATTTAAAACCTTATTCTCATTTTATTAAATCCGGTTATAAAACCTTAAACCATTAACATCTAAAGAGTCACACATTAAGAATAAAAATAGAATTGAACATACACGAATTTAATCATCAATAATAAATCCCAACATTTACAACACTAAAGGAAAACATCCTGACAGTAATAAATCCCGAAATAAAGGTACTGAAAGTAAAAATTTCAATCTCTGACAATACCAACTAAATAATAGAAATAGGGCGACACATGCCCCTGCTGGATAAAACTGAACTAGGAGTAGAATCAAATGGATGAAGTCGTCTAAACAACAGGCCTGCAACTCCCACCTAAGCTGCAGCACGTTCCTTCCAAAGGATCCTAAGTAAGACGCCCCTGTGGCTGGGCACCTGTAATACATACATATATATACAAGAGAGAAAAGGAAATAGAAACGGGTCAGATCCCGATAGTGTATATGATTTAAAAATTCGTTTAGCAAGTATTTAAATTGATTACAGGCTAATGCAACAACATATTAGTGCGACACTCTCTTGAGAAATTCTCACCTCTCTTCTAATGTGCACACCTATCGCACTAACCTTCCCAATGGTCTATCTTGTCATATACCACACTATATTTCCCCAATGATTTAACTTATCTTAGGTTATTCGCAGGATTTACAACTGAACAACACAAGTATTTAAAACGTAAGATTTCAATTTGTAACCAAGGTTCTCCTTTTAACTTTATTAATCAATAAAGTTTTCCAGTGTCATATTATACTTTCTCAAAACAATTATTTATAATTTGAGTCATCAACCATGTCCTACATATCAAATCACAATAGGCAGTTCCAGATTTTAGAATTTCATATATATATTAACTACTCGTATAATATATATATATCATAACAGCACCCCACATAAAAACTATGGTGCGGACATACTCTGCTATCCAATCCCCGTATCAATCGTACTAAAGGGAATACAAGTTCGGAATCACTCTCGAACTGTATAAATACATACACAAACAATATTGAGGCGAAGCATAGTTTCCAAGTCCAAGAGGTCAGTACATACCCTCACGTCTCTTAGGATCGTGACTACCGATTCGATAGCCTGTACCTAGGATTTCTATCTTCTAGGGTACGAGTCAATATCCCCCATAAGGCACACGAGATAAGATCGTCCCAGCGCGGAAACCTCAGGGATAACAAGTAGCGCGGGCATGATTTTCACAAGTATATAATATATGCATACTCAATCATATAAATATACCACTTTTATTATATCAATTTAGGTTTATCCAATAACCCACATTCACAACATTTATCCTTATTTTCCCATTATTATTTATCAAGTATAATGGTTCGTTTCTAACTTTAATTCGAAGGGTTTTTCCAACTTACTACGTAACCCTCATGGACTCTATTCTTCCAAATGTACAATTCAGTAGATATCTATTTATGTTCCAACGTAACTCTCTCTTACGTCTCTCCCCTTTAATATATACTTACATTATCCCTTATGCAAAATATCCCAAAAATATAGATTTCGCCTTACATTAAAGGATTTTAAATTTTATTTTCAAAGATGAGAATTTCAAACGGTTTCGAAATCGGAATTAAAATGGAGTTTTAATTGAATTTTTATTATCTCTAAGAGTCCTCAAAAGATAAAATTGTCTAGCAAAAAAATATTAAAAAATATTGAACGGTCCGATCGAGCTGAATTTTTTTCTGTAGCTTCCTCTCGTCTTCAGCTAATTCTCTGTAAAATTTCATCCAATTCCAACGGTTCGATCGTCCGGAATAAATGTTTTAGTGTTTGTATCTGATTAGAACTCTTTTCTTAATCAAACTCTTAATCCTTTACATGACAAAGGGTTTCCAGAATATCATATAAATCATCACTACATGAAAATTTTCCATCTCAAATTGGGTTTTTCTTCCATAAATCTCATCCTAATAACTCCTAAACTATTATGGATGATGCATCAATGAAATAAGCAAGATAAACACTTTCCTGGAATTTTCAGAAATCTGGTTTGGTGTTGAATTTGGTGTGGTTGCGTTCCCCATCTCGCGATCTACGCGTTGGCGGTGGCGGCGGTGTAAACGGATGAGTTTTGAGCCTTGGAATGCCTTGAGAGCTCTCTCCTCTCCTCTCCAATGGTCGTTCTAGTGTTTTGAGTTATGTAACCCTAGGAGATAACCTAAACATTTGATATAACCCCTTTAATTTTCGTGGGTTTAATTACCCAAAAATACAAAATGACTAAAATGCCCTCCCGGGGTACTAATTAGGCCTAAAAACGCCCGAGACCCAAATCAAACCCCCAGGTATACTTTTCTGACTATCTCGACCCTTCCGGACGCGTTGGCGCACTCAAAACGACCATACGAACAACTTGTAAAATATTCACTTTTATTAATCCACATTTAGTCCCGACACGACACAGGCGCGTCCCGACTTAAATTTCCACAATTATCATTTTATTCATACGTGACAATATTATAAAAAATAAATCTCATATATTACTATACTCATCCAGTAATATGCAACAAATAATATATTCCCAATAATTACTAACTCTTGTCACGCTAGTAAATATTTAAAACAACATTTCGGATTAAAATTAAATAAATTTATCTCAATTAAATTTAATAAATCCTTAAATTTAAAAGCCATGAAAATACGGGGTATTACACCTTTATGGTTAACTTAAAAATGTTGGGATATTTTTTAAAAGAGGTTTGTAAAAGTGTCTAAAATATTTTCTAAGTGTTGAGGTGTTGTTTTTCGTCAAAATAATTTTTTCAAGATTTAAAGACCAATTTTTTGAAATAATAAATAAATTTATTTTTTGCGTTTTTTCATTCGAGCGACACACTGGCTCGTTCGAGCGACAACCTTATCTCACCCGAAGCTGTCACGTGTAATCATTCAAACGACATCTCTTTCGCGTTCAAACGACATCCTATTTCGTTCGAGTGACGCGCCGCCTTAACGTTTTTATAAATAGCTTATTAAACGAGTCTGTTTTCCAGAGGAGGCCTAAGTTTTACACAGTACGAAAAATTGCAAACTGCAGAAACGTTTTTGTCTTCACCTTTAAGGTTTTAATCCGTGTTTTCAATCGACAAAACATCCCAATATTTATGTGAATTATTTGGGAACCCAAAATACGATTTTGTTAGAGTTGCTCTTATATGGAGGATAACCTACTGCTGATCAAGGTTCCACTTGAGGGAGGTACTGGGCTAACAATTTACTGTGTGTCATAAGGAGTACTCGTGGGTGTTCCTGTGCTGATGGGCTGCACGTCTTGGTGGATCTTATGAGGTCGATTCATTGCTGATTCAAAACTGCGTGTTCTTGTGGGTTTTCTGCGGTTAACTCATCACAGATTTCGCTAGTAATATTGTAAGTTGTAAATTACAAATTATTAGTGAAATAAAAAACAATTTCCTTCGGGGATTTTTTCCTAAAAATTGGTTTCCTTTGCATGCTTATTAATTATATGATTTCAAATCACTTAGATGCATGATTTAGGGTTTAACAAAAATTTAGGATTAATTGAATTAAGTCAATTCGAAAACACTTGAAATTTTTCATTGCACTGCACAAGTTTGCAAATTGATATCAAAGCTTATTTCAGAAGGTCACCGCATTCTCGAATTGGTATCAGAGCATGTTACACTAAGTTATTGTGTTTGATCCAAATTTTCTTCAATATGGCTTTTGGTGGTATTGATTATTTTAGATGTCAACTTTTTTAAAGGTCCAATTGGAAAATTCACTCGAATTCTTGTTTTAAATCTTTCGTTGAAAATAACTCTGTGAGATGTCTTGGTTGTAAGGAAATTGGTCATTTGATAGATGAGTGTCGCACTAATATGAGAAAGATTTTTAATAAACCGATATCTCATGTTTATTACCTTAGTGATAGTGAGTCTGAAAAGGAAGTCTTTTATGATACTAAGCGAGAGATTCCTACCCCTGTGACGAGTGATGAGAATGAGGAGGAAGAGGAAGAGTTGAGTGAGTTGCAAGTTGCCTACAATAATTTGTACGAAGAATCTATAAAGATGAAAAAGGAAAACTTGAGATTAGAAGATAAGTTGAAAGAGCATGTCTTAGATAAAAATAACACCGATGCTTCAATTGAGGATCTTAGTACACGTGAGGAGATGCTTAGAGAAAAGCTAGGATATGTCGAGGGTGAGAGAGATAGTCTTAGAGGGTTGATGGAGACTATGAAAAAGGAGCTTTTAGAGTTTGAGGATTCTAGACGTGTACTTGAGTCGAGGATAGGTGAGCTTGAGAAGCGTTTAAGAGAGTCAAGTAAGGTGAAGTTTGATTTGGAATCTAGGTCAGAAAAGCTAGATAAGATGTTAGGCACTGTCCAAATCAAGGATGATAGGTGTAGTGTAGGCTTCGATGATAGTGTTGCACCCATTCCCAAAGCCAACCCCACATGTGTGTGGGAGCCTCATAAGGTTGTTAAGAGAGAGGAATCTAGAGTTATTAGGAGAGAGACCCTAGGAATTTTAGTAGAGCGCCATCAAGAAATTTTAGGAGAGGACCACCCTTAGGAAACATGCACCGCCCTGTTTACACTTGCACACATTGCGGTAGGCAAGGTCATCTTAGGCGTTTCTTTTACAAACTTCAAAATACTCCTAGAAAGTTTAATTAGAGAATAAATTCTATTCTTAAAGCCCTGACATGTCATTTTAAATCTTTTTAGGTTAGGAAATCGGATTTAGAGATTTTTGGATTGATTGTCCATGACTCTTATTTGATTGCACGTGATTCACCTCATGTTAGATATTCCGGTTGATCGTGTTGGATATTTGTCATACACTAGTTGTATTTCATGATTTATTATTACTAGTTTTATGACATGTACTATTTTTTTGTTTTTATATTTTTTGAAAAACCAAAAAGATTTTTGTTTTTGAAAAATACAAAAAGATTTTCATTTTTTTTTAAAATTGCAAAAGTTAAAAAGAGTTTTGCATTCTGTTTACACCGTATATGAATGGACATTTAGGATGACCGAGTCAAAACTTCATTCCATATCCATGTGACTGTTTGATAGTGTTTTGATATGCGTCATCATTTCATTTTTGTGCTTTTCAATGTTTGGAGTCATTGAGATGTACTTTGTGATAACTACCTACATGTTTGACTCATAAGTTACTTTAATGATCACTTGCACGGATTTTTTTTATTATTGTACTTGTTTATCACATATTGGTCGGAGTGTTGTCATCTCAATTCGGTCTTTAAAAGGAACCATATGCGATAAAACTTGATAATGGAAGTAGTGCATGTAAAAACCGTTTACCGTGAGAAATTTAATTGCAAAAAAATATGATGAGTGAATCATGGGAAAGGGCTGTGAGAGTTCAAAATTAACTCTTCATGAAATCCACTGTCTAAAAGTGCCCGAAAAAATTTAAAGGCAGTAAAAAAATAAATATGCTAAAAAGGGGCCACCTTAAAAGAAAAATATAAATTATTATTTATAAGGGAGCTTGGATGGAAAGAAATGAAAAACGGGTTTGCACGTCCTGATAGCGTCATGAAAAAAATTCATTATTTTAGATGTTATTGGTGTGGGAATCATTATGGACTTTGATGTGTTTATGGATTGAGTCGATGTCATTCAAATTCAACACTTTCAACACCTAAGGACGATTTTGAGATTCATTCGATAGGAGTACACATATCCATCGTGTATATATGTTATGTTTGATTGCTTTAATTTGCCTATTGAATATGTTCACACCCATTAATTTCGTATCCATGATTTGGTTGTCTTAGTTTGAATTCATGGTGTCTGATTTTTGTAAAATTATTTTTACATTTTTGTATGAGAAATTGAAAATCAAAAATAGTTTGTGGAAGATTTTGGGTTACTCCTATTCATTAACGTAGTTTGATTCATATTTGCTATGCATTTTTATCATAACAACTCCATGTTTATTTTGTTTATTTGTTTCCTTGTCTATTTAGGACAAATAAAAAGGGGGAGAACGAATTATGGGGGAGTTTTTACATTATGGGGGAGATTTGATTATTGATTGTTTTATTTTTATATCATTTCAAACTCGATGCATCACAAAGGTATTTGCTTTGTCTCATGTGTGTAGGTACAAAATTGAAGATCGTTATTTTACACACGCTGATGAGAACAGCTTAAAGATTTGAAGTTGAAGATTTTTTATGCTTCAGTCCTACATGTTTAGTACCTTTTCAGTTTTGGGTTCATGGGAGGGTATGAGATTTGCATAGGCATGTTGATTTGATAATTCAGATGTTTTTATTTTGTACCGGTATAGACATAGGGGGAGATTTGTAAGGACATTATTTTATTGTCCGTTAACAATTGAGAATGTCATATACCGCTACAACCGTCGAAGAATTGTTCAAGATCATACATGCATCGAGACGGATTCGAATATCAAGCTTCTTCAACATTTAAGTCTCTGCAAGGTTAATTTCAGTGAGAAAGTATTTAAGTCCCTTTATGGTTCACTTAAAAGTGTTGGGATATTTTATAAAAGAGGTTTTGAAAAGTTTCCAAAATATTTTCTATGTGTTGAGGCGTTGTTTTTCGTTAAAATAATTTTTTCAAGATTTAAAGACAATTTTTTTGAAATAAAAAATAAATTTATTTTTTGCGTTTTTTCGTTCAAGCAACACACTGGCTCGTTTGAGTGACAGACTTATCGCGTGTGAATCTGTCGCTCATAGTCGTTCAAACGACATCTCTTTCTCGTTCAAACGACATCCTATTTCATTTGAGCGACGCACTGCCTTAACGCTTTTATAAATAGCTCATTAAACGATTCTATTTTTCAGACGAGACCAGAGTTTTACATAGTACGAAAAAATGCAAATTGCAGAAATGTTTTTGTCTTCTCCTTTAAGGTTTTAATCCGTGATTTCAATTCAAAAAACATCCCAATCTTTATGTGAATTATTTTGGAACCCAAAATATGATTTTGCTGGAGTTGCTCTTGTAGGGAGGATAACCTACTGCTGATCAAGGTGCCACTTGAGGGAGGTACTGGGTTGACAATTAACTGCGTGTCATAGGGACTACTCGTGGGTGTTCTTGGGCTGACTGGACTGCGCATCCTGGTGGATCTTCTGTGGTCGATTCATTGATGATTCAAAATTGCATGTTCTTGTGGGTTATTTTATGGTTAACTCATTGCATATTTCGCTGGTAATATTGTAAGTTGCAAATTGCAAATTATTACTAAAATAAAGGTTTTTGCCCTTCGGTGATTTTTTCCTGAAAATTGGTTTCCTTTGCATGATTCTTAATTTTATGATTTCAAATCACTTAGATGCATGAGTTAGGGTTTAACTAAAATTTGGGATTAATTAAATTAAGTAAATTTGAAAACATTTGAAATTTTCCGCTGCACTGTACAAGTTTACAAATTGATATCAAATCTTATTTAAGAAGATCACCGCATTCTCAGAGGTCAGTTCTGAGGACCTATGGAGACTAGGATAACCGATTCAGTGGGTCGAGGATGTGTTACAATTAGTTCTAAGGGGCTAGGGAGACCAATTCTGAGAACCTTAAGCTGTAGCAACTAATTTTGTGAGTCGAGGTCAATTCTGAGGACTTGAAGTTATGATGACCAATTCTAAGGGTCGAGGTTAATTTGGAAGACCTTAAGTTGTGACGACCAATTCTCCGGGCCGAGGTCAATTCTAGGGACCTTAATTTGAGATGACCAATTTAGAGGGCCAAGGTTTATTCTGAGAACCTTAGTTGTGATGACCAATTATAAAGGCCGAGGTCAATTTTGAGGACCTTAAGTTGTGATGACCAATTTTGAGGGCTGACATCAATTTTGAGGACCTTAAGTTATGACGACCAATTCTAAGGGCCGAGGTCAATTTCGAGGACCGTAAGTTGTGACGACCAATTTTGAAGCTCGAGGACAATTCTAAGGCCCTTAAGTTGTAGTGTGGGAAATTGCTCTCTTGGGGAATTTAGGTTACATGTGGTTCCACTAGGAATTGTGTTGTTTTTTGATACTCCACTAGGGAATGCTTTAATTTTTAGATTCTGGGTGAGAATGGTTATAGACTTAGATACGGGCACATTATTGGTTTTGCTTGTGGAATGTGTTGAGGATAGGTGTGTAAGATTAATCCTGTTGGGGATAATGTTTGGGATAAGAGAATAATATTAATCCTGATGGGGATTTCAAGAGGTTATATGGGGCATAGTGATCCAAAAAAATGATTTTCTTGAGGAAATTAATATTCCTTATTTTTTAGGGATTTTAAGGAATTTTTTGAGCAATTTTTGGATTTTTTTTTGGCATTTTTTGCACAAAATTTGGAAGGGGGTTCTGATAGGCAGTCATGGGAGGTGCCAATAGGCAACGGCACAGACTCCCAGGCTTCCTCAGAAGAAAAAAAAGGCGACTAGGAATCGGTATGGACTGGGGCTTTAGAACTTTTCTTCTAGTTGGATTGCTGAATCTTTGTGGGGATTTAGGTCACCTTTTCCACTTGGAGTCTTCCTTAGGGGGCCTTAGGGGCTACAAGTAGATAAGGAAGTTGATGGAGCATGAAGTGGTGTCTGGGTGACAAGGATTACGGATGAGGTGACATCCATTTTGATTCTTTACATTCGATATTATCGTGCAGATCTGTCATTGTGACTGGAGGATTTTGGCATTATACATGCTATTTGTACCTAATAAGAAGGACTCACAAAGGCAAAAAATAATGCATTCTTTGTTTGATTATCTTGATTTAGTGACTTATTCTACATGCACTTTAATTTGATGCTGAGATTTTATTTTGAGAAAGAGCAGGAAAAGTTTGTTATTTACAATTTTTTTAATAGAGGAAAGCCTTGGAGGCCTAGTTGCAAAGAATTTTCCCTTTGAAGGGGATATTATTTTCAGAACAAGTAGGAAAAATGTATTTTTGGGAATTTTTGGATAGAGGAAAGCCTTGGAGGCGGAAGTATAATTTTGGTACCCTGAGGACCATGTTTTTTGTTTTGGTCAGGACGAGGTATGTTCTACCTATGAAGAATTCTCGACCATGTTGGGGGTCAGCCCTAGTGTGGCGGCGACTATGCCCAATTTTTTCCATTCTCCCTAAGTATTCCTATCAGAGTTGTTTCACATTTATCCCTCGGAAGCTCGACCGTTAGTTATTGGAGGGGTTATTTATCTTTAAGCAGTTATGTATTCAGTGCACTTGAGGGGTTTTGAGGATACTGGCATTGCCAAAGCTATCTCCTTCGGCCTTACTATGAGGCTATTACTGGTGATTGGGGACTTGACAGTGGATCCCCAAGTGACTGGGATAACGGCGTGGATATCTTATCTCCATAATTCTGCGGTGATGATGATAGCTGAGACCCTGAACGGTTTGTATGCTTGGAAAGAGTTCCATTTTGAATTTTTAAGGCGGAGCCCTGTAATGTTATTCATGTTGCCTGTAGAGAGGTTTCGTCTGATGGCCCCTCCTGAGTATCCTTTGGTAGGTGTGCCCAATTTCTTTGTCCGGCTTTTCAGTAGCTTTATCTCATCTATAGAGAGTTGGGTTAACTATTTTGTGGAGCATGGAGCCTGGTGTCTTCGTTAGTTAATGCCATGGTGTGGGAACTTACAACTCGTCTTGAAGCATGGAGAGTATCCATATGTGCGATTAGTGGGCCTTCGACAGACTTTCTTCCAATTCCACTGGCGACTTCTGTGCCAAGTCGGGTGGGAACAAATTGTTCCCCCTCGCATTACAAACTTCATTCTAGTGGAGGATTTGACTTAATCATTGAGGATGACCTCGGGCACTTTGTGGTAGCACTATCGATCGGCTATTCATCCATCACAATTTGTGGGAGGGGACTAGCATATATCTTGGGACTGTATGAAATAGTTATGGAAGCGATTAATAGAGAAAATTATGGCAAAAGAGATTGTTCAAAGGTTGTTCGTTGCCTTCGACACCATAGAAGACAATGTTGTGGTCTTATACACGCTTGTTAGGGTATATCGCTCCATAGGGTTCATACAGAATTTCAATCAATAGTGGGAAACTTGGGGACTTCTAGGGGATGGTAACGATGATGAAGTGGGGTCGTTTAGAAGTTGAAGGCAATGTTTTGTGAAGCTTGGGTATTTTTTTGTAAAGATATGGTCATTTGAGTGTTTTGTGTTTTTTTTTTGTTGGGGGGGGGAGGGAATAATTTTTATGTAGCTTGGTAAGGGTTAGGTTTGTTTAGTAATGGTTTGGTCAACGGAAAGGGATGGTGGTTTGGTTAACTCCCTTCCCTAATACTTCATGTAATAGCGTTGTATTCCTTATTCGAAAATAAATTTTTTATTTTGATCATATTTTGTTGTGCCTCTTGATGAATTTTGAATTTGAATTATCTATAGCTAAGTAATACATAATCCTTTGGTACATGTAAATGATAAAATGGATTGTCATTCTCGGAGGTTAAAAAAGTATAGCATTTTGTGAAAAAGAATGGGATTGAACCCGTGTATGTTGTATGGGCTGCCTATGTACCTTTGGGGGTTTTGAAAATTTTCATGAGTTTCATTTTGAAAAGAAGATGTTTTTGAGAGGATCAGGTCCCACGTAGTTCTGGGTAGGGTAAATGAAGATTTTTTTTAGAATAGAGGGGTGATGAGAAGAGTAGTAGTGCACCGAGATTTCAAACTAAGGGTAAAATTTATTGAGACGGTCCAAGTTGACTGGATGCACCATATCTTCTCCATCGAGGTCTGTGAGCATAGCGAAGCCTCCTGACAAAATTTTCTTCACGATGTAGGGGCCACTCTAATTTGGTTTGAATTTCCTTCTGGGGTCCCAGACAGGTTCTGTGATCTCTTTGAGGGTAAGTTCTCCTTCCTGGACACCACGGTCCTTAACTTTTTAATTAAATAATTGCACTATCCGATGATGGTACCCCTGTATATGATGTAGATCCTTCAGTCTCTTTTCATCCAAGAGTGATAATTCATCAAAGCGGCTCCGATGCCATTCTTCTTTGCCAACTTTGCTTTCGAGTAGGACATGGAGGGAAGGTATTTCTAGCTGAATGGGTAAGACTTCTTAGGTGTCATACACTAGAGAATAAGGGATAGCCTCAGTAGGCATTCTGATTGAAGTGTGATAGACCTAGAGGGCGTAAGGGATCCGATCGGCCCAATCTCTGCAACTCTCAGTCATCTTGCTGATTATGGTTTTGAGTCTTTTATTGGAAGCTTCGACAATACTATTGGTTTGGGGCCGGTAGAGAGAAGATTTGTGTTTCTAAATCCCATACTCGTAGACTAGTTCTGTGACCTCATATTCAAAATGGATCCCATTATCTGACACTAACTTAAGGGGGACTCCGTATCGGCAGATGATGTTCTTTTTGATAAGCTTGGCCACTTTCTTAGCATTCAGCACAGTATTTGACACGACTTTAACCCATTTGGTGAAGTAATAAATGGATATTAGGATGAACTCATGATCGTTTGAAGCTTTAAGAGTAACCTTCCCTATGATATCAATGCCCCAGGTGGAGAACTGCCAAGGAAATGTCATGTTGTATAGTTCTTGGGGAGGCAAGTGTTGGATATTGGCAAACTGATGGCATCTAAGGCATCTGTTGACATAGGTCGTGCAATCTTGAACCATGGTGGTCTAATAGTATTCTTGATGGACGATATTTTTACAAGCATATGACCGTTCATATGGGGCCCACATTCCCCGATGTGGATCTTCTACATCATTTCTTTAACATCAGCTATGCAGTGCAAATGGGTTCCATCGAAGTTTCTCTGAACTACACTTTATCGCAGATGATATACTGGGCAGCCAATTTGCAAAGGGTCACATGGTATTTCTTGTTGGCATCTTGGGTATACCTACCATATTTGAGGAGGCGCCATATGTCATAATACCACAACTCGATCATATCAGAATCTTCCTCGGTAACGAGTTTGATGATGTAGCAATGGGTAGGCTTAGCTTATTTTTGAACTAGGAAATGGGTCATTATTATTACCTCAGGCATGTCGACCACAGAGGTCAGGGTCGCAAGGGCATCAACTAGGTTGTTCTTTGCACGGGGCAAGTAGTGGAAGGTGAAAACTCTAAACTGGGAGGCCAATTCTTCTAGGTGGGCATGGAAGGTTAGGAGCTTCTCATTTTTTACTATTTATTTTATGAGGATTTGGCCAACGATGAGGGGAGAGCCTCCATAGACTTTTAGGTGCCAAATTTCGTTCTTGAGAGTGATCTTTAGTCCTACAGTACGCGCCTCATACTCATTCACATTGTTGGTGCAAGGGAAGTCTAGTTTGATGTAAATGAGGTTGTGAGAGTCATCAAGGTCGATTAGGAGTATACCAATGTCGTATCCTTTCTTGCTGGTAGCTCTATAAAAAAATATTTTCCATCAGAGGTCCTCTTGAGAGGAGTCGGTAATATCTTCATCTCAAAATTCAGAGACGCAAACATCGACTTCTTCCATGGGATAATCAGTAAGGTAGTCAGAGATGTCTCTCCTTTTTATAATTTTTTACGTGATGTACACAATATCAAAATCGGCTAGCAACATCAACCAAAGGACCACTCGGCTGGACATAGCTAGCTTTTCTAGAAATTAGTTGATGGGATCCATACGGGACACTAGTCTGACGGCGAAGGTAAGCATGTAGTGCAGTTACTTTTGCGTGACCGAGACCAGGGCGACACATGCTTTATCCAAAGCAGTTTAGTTAACTTTGTACCCGAAAAATTTCTATTGGAGTAATAAATGGATCTTTCCTTACGGGATTCTTCAATGTATTCGGCTAGCAAATCCCCTGTTATGGTATCTATGATGGTCAAGTACAGGAGTAGGGGAGACCTAGTTATGGAGGCATAAGCACCGACCAAGTAAAGTATCTCCTGATTCGATCAAAGGCTTCTTTGTAGGCCTCGTCTAACACTTTAGTCAAATCTTTTCATAGATGTTTGAAAATGGGTTTGCAGATAGAAGTCAGTTAGCTGATGAACCGATTAATGTACTGTAGTTTACCCAGGAATCCTAGAACTTCCTTCTCAGTCTGTGGTGGTGGCATATAAAGTATGGATTTAAGGTTGGTAATGTCTTCTTTGATTCCCTTTTCACTGACCATGAATCCTAAGAGTTTTCTTTTCGTGACGTCGAAAACACATTTATGTGGATTTAGCCACATTCGGTATTGCCGTAGTCATTCGAAGAACTTTCGAAGGGGGGAATATGACCTTCCCTAGTTTTAGACTTAACCTCTTTATGAATAAGGTCGTGCAGGATAGTTGTGGCACGTAACGTCCCGGCCCGGATTTAAAGTTAATAGAGGATCAACCCGATCCACTTCGTACGTTAATTGTGAAGTACAATGACACAACCTAAATAATGTTTTTAATCCAGTTTTATTATTATGTAACGTTACTCTTGTTAGCATGCGATTCCAATTTTTATCAACTACGTGATAGGACCTAAGGGAAGTGCCCCCAAAGCCAAGTAAAAAGAGCCACTAATCATAAAAGTAAATTGTCACCTGTATAACGCTCTCAAAGTATGGAACAACATACAACCTTTCGTAACAAAAGGAGGGATGTGAGTCGAATGCTCAGTGAGAACATATACAAATGCAATGTAGAAATGAACGACAGAATGAACATTCACACGCTACTATCACATGCATGAGAAAATATGTATATATTTACATATATACTTTTGGAAATACTTGTTCCAATGTATTAAATCGTTTTATTTCGAAAACAATATTTGATACCTTTTGTCCTCCTTGTCTTTACAAAATAATCATTTTGTATTTTATGCTTAAAACTAGCATATTCTTCCCATTCACTCACCCAGTTAAACAATTTACAATTGTTCGAAAAACCTTTCATAAACTTTCAAATGTTTATTACCCAACCTCCATTAACTTACACTAGAGTCGCTTACTCTTTACTTCAGACTTTCTTTCAACGCACGCGCATATTGTGTTAAAGAATATTTGTTAACATTGAAAGCCTTATAAAACACGTACACTTGTGTTATTGTGGGTTTAAACCTCATTAGGTAGCTTAATTACCCGTTAAATCACTTTGCTTAACTACTTCACTTCCCTTATGGATATTTTTCATTATTCTCAATTTACTTGTCCACGGTATATTAATCAAAACATTAATTACTCTCATAAGTTAGGTTATTTCTAACTTATAACCCGTTTCTTATCATGTCCTCAATTTCATCATTATCTTTGGAATTTAGCCAACAAACACAGACTTCGTGGCCTCTCACCATCGCCATTCGTCGCCATATGTTACTGCAGTTACTTTGGGGTCTTTCCACACTAGGGACGTCATGCCCTTCTTAATTATTCCTCCGGCATCATCTGAATATTCCATCTTCTATTCAGTGTGTTCAACATTATCCCAATGTTCACATTTAACAACATTTATGGGCCAAAGCCAAAAGCCCGGACTTAACAGTTCATTTTTCCATTTACGCTTGGAAAATTATTATTTTCTTCTTTAAGTCCTTTATTCACACCCACGCTAATTTTATACCAAAAATCATTCACGTTTTTAGAACTTAATTCGATTTCACCCATACTATGTAAAAATATTCACCAACATTTTTAATTCATAAAAATGTTCCACTTTAAGTAAATTATCAATTAACCCCCCCCCCCCCCCCTTTTTCCAAACTCGCAATTTAGTCTTTTAACCTGTGCCATTTTCTAAAAAGTAGTTTAGGTGTCCAATTCAACACTTAAACACATTTAACTATTAAAACACTTATTTATTAATATAATTTACTCAGCTTTCACATTTTTACACTTTACCCACCTTTAATACATAAGTTCATACATTTTGTACAATAAAGCCTCATTTTCCACATATTTGATGATATACCAAAATACTGGCCGAGGGTAGCCTCGTCCAGGACGAGGGCCTTATTATACTACCCCGGGGGTCTTACAGACGATAGTACGATCGGATGACAGCCCAAGCTCGTGGATATAGTATGACCAGACGACAGGACGATAGTACGACCGGCCAGGCCGACCCCATTATTCACTTTGACCAGAGCCCAAGGTCGTGGAGATGAAAGCCTCGTCTTCGGGGTGACAAAGTGATAAGTCGACCCTATGAGGGGATGACAGTGCGAAGCCTACATCCAGCAGTCAAGACCTAGTATGCCAACATCAATTTCAGTCTCGGCCTGCCATCATAAGCCGAGGGTGACATCATCATGACGCGTGATTTGGGAGAAGTGTGGGACAGTGCGTGTGGGACTCATATAGCACGTGGACCAGACCGTTATAACAATATCAACCCCTCACGTGAGGTAATATTATGTAATCATTAATCACAAGTGGCACAGCCAAGTGTCAACAGGGAATTGGCTAGATCATCATTCACATGCACAGTGCATGCTTAGGAGTACACTACTCCCCCCAAGCCTTATATATATACTTGTCATCTTCAACCTTGTAAAGGATTGATCATAAAAACCCTAGTAAAAACTCTTCTTGTATACACAGTAAAGAGAGCGTGAGCTTGTGAGAATTGTATCCAAGGCCATTAGTGCCCATACTTAGTGGATCACACACTCACAGTGGATGTAGCCCTGATTGGCTGAACCCCTATACATTACTATCTTCGTTCCTCTTATCCTCATCCCCTTCTATATACTTATACACGTACATAACTCTATTGCTACCATTGTTATTACTGTTTGAGCCCATCATCTCTTATCTGGTGGAGCTAAATCTTAGCATCATCATTTGATAAACACACATTATTCTTGGGTTTTCACATTTTAACATCTACTTTGTTATTAATTACACCTTTGAGCAGTTATCTTTCATTTATTAACTTTAACTCATAATTTTTTGGAAGACTCTTACATTTCGCATGTTCGTACATTAAACCCACACTATTTTCTATCATGAGTTTATACACTTTAAAATACCCATTTAAAGTGAAAGCATTTCTTTGCATATAAAATTTCTTATTTAATATAGGAAGGCATATACTCATTTTACCAAATGACATGAACAAACTTATAACATTACCTTACATAGAAAACAAATTTCCTTCATTAAAACCTACCTCTAACACATTTTAGTTCATAAAATGTCCATAAATAATCTTCATAAATTTCCAACGCTTTCAAACCCATTTAAGTAAAAGTTTATCTTCTTCTTCTACTTCGTCATTTTGAGGAATAAAACCCTACTTTTATTTCATAAAAGTGGCGTACACAAACCCAATGTATTCGAAGACATGAAGTCACATTATTTACTTTCAAAACATCACTTAAACACACACTACAAAAAAAAGTTGCTTTTAAGACCTTATTTTTTTAGACATACAAAATATAGTATTTAAAACATACTTTTTTATACGGATATAATGAGATGTCTCAAAAACTATTATTTTTTGGGACTGCTAATTATATCCGTCTAAAAAAGGTCATTTTTTGATACGGTTAATTATACCCGTCTCAAAAAAGGTCACTTACTGTATCAAAAGAGACGGTAAATACTTACTGTATCAAAAGATAAACCAAATAAGACGGCTAAAAAAATTGATTCCCACCACTAATTTTTTTCATCTCCCGCTCTAACACTTTAACCTAACCTCCCACCTCAAAAAAAACAAAAAACATAAACAAACCAAAGACCCAAATCTCGTCTCCAACAAATCCAAACCGCCCCCCGTCGCCCCCCCCCCCCCCCCCCACCCACCCACCCGCGGCCGTTTCTTCTCCACCCACAGCGGCGCTCCCCCCCCCACCACCACAGCTGCGTTATCTCTCCCGTTATTTTCTTTTCATGGTAAGTTTTCATCTTTACTTTTTTTTTTGAGGAAAACAGCATAGAAATTATTGTTATTAATTTATTTATTATTTTTCTTCTTCAAAATATGCTACTGTAAATAGTCTGTTGCACAATGGTAACAATGGGTGATCAAAAATTATTCTTTAGACATAATTAATGATGCCATATACATAAAACTGTAAATAAATAACCATATGTGTAATACTTATATAAAATGTAAATAAAGAGTGGATGCTTATTTGTTGATTTTAATTTTTTTTGTAGCTTTCAATGTGACCTAATAAGAAGATCTATAATAGGCTATTTATTTTGTTTGATGTTATATAGCATTATGGTTCATGTTGGCTCAATGATTCTATAATAATTTTTTATTTAATTTTTAAAGAAATTCTTAAATGCATGAACCAATTATTCAAAGATCCTAAAATTATTCTTCTCCCAAACCATTAATGTGTTTTTTTTTATGTATTTGAGGTTTGTAGAACGATTGATTAGGTTTTTGATGTAAAGTTATGATTGGTAGATCTTTTTTTTATGTATTTCTAAGAATGAAGTTAAATGATATTGGGTTTTATTACTACAAAGCTAAAGGCAATGATAAAAATGATTTAGGGATCGTTTGGTTCGAGGTTTAGAAAAGGGATGGGAATTCTTGATTCCAGGAATTCTAAGTTCCTGGAATCTTGAATTCCTTTCCATTGTTTGGTTCGAACGGGAATTCTTTTTTTTTTTCGGCATCTAAATTATTTTCCCATATTAGGAATAAATATCATTTAATTAAAATACCCTTCTACTTGATTTGAGTGTGTGCGCGCGAGTGTGTGGTGAGTGTGTGTGTGTGTGTGTGTGTGTGAGTGTGTGTGAGAGAGTATATGTGTGTGTGTGAGAGAGAGAGAGAGAGCGTGTGTATATGTGAGAGAGCGTGTGTGTGTGATAGAGAAAGAGATTATGTGTGTGTGTTGTGAGAGAGAGAGAGAGTGTGCGTATGTGTATGAGAGAGAAAGAGAGAGAGAGTGTGTGTGTGTGTGTGTGAGAGAGAGAGAGAGTGTATATGTGTGTGTGTGTGTGTGAAAGAGAGAGAGAGAGAGAGAGAGAATGTGTGTGTGTAAGAGAGAGATAATGTATGTGTGAGTTTAAGTGAGGTGGTATTTTTGTCTCACCACAAAAGTAAACTAGAATGCCCAGGAATATAGGATTCCCCCATTTTAGAGGGGAAATGAGAATTCCAATTTTGTTGGAATTATAAATTCCAGTAATTCTAAGTTCCTCCCAAATTTCCAACCAAACATTGTAATTCTAGATGAGGGGAATTCTAAATTCCTTTTCCAAACCTCGAACCAAATGAGTCATTAAAGTTCTACAACTACTTTGGGAGCAAGTATAGAAATGAAATTAACATGTTAAAGAAGTAGTATGAGTCTCATTCCTTCTTTAATTACATATCTTTTCTCATAAAAAGTTTGTGACAATGAAGGAGTACGAGAAAGAAAAGAGGAAGAGAATAGAGCAAAATTGAAGGAATTGGGAATACATGAATTGTATTCGGCACTTCAAAACAAAGATAAAAATAAAAAAAGTGGTTCAAAGAGTAAAAAAAAAATCATTGGTGATGATGACGAGTTTGTGCCACGTGAAGAAGAAAATGAGCATACGGATTCAAACGAGGATGAAAATGGGTATGTGCCTTGTGAGTTTTTTAATGTGTAAATGTTTAGTGACGTAGATGTTAATTAGTTGATTGTGTGAATTTTTGTTTGATACTTTCCATTATCATGCGTGCATTAATACTTCAATATTTCAAATTTGAATTGCTCGGTTTAGTTAGCCATAATAATACTTAAATTGATGTGATGAATTATGTTCTTATTTTATAGTTTGTTCTCCTTTTATGTGCTAATCTTTTTAGGAATTCATGTTTGCCATTATTAATATTTTTAGCTTTTCATCATCTTACGAAAACATTATTAATCTCTTTATCTTTATATTATGAAATATAAATTTACTGACATTTTTTTTTTAGATTCATAGATGGGAACCATGGATAAGAGTTGGATTGATTTTCGCAATCGGTGTTCAAAGGAATACATTAATGGGATTGAAGGGTTTCTTAACTATGCATATGCTAATAAAAACATCGAGACAACGAAAATCTATTGCCCCTGTAAGAGATGTGCAAACCGAGTGTACCACGCCCGACAAACTGTGAGAGATCACCTTGAGATGCATGGTTACGACAAGACATATAAGGTTTGGATTTTTCACGGAGAAACTTTTGGTGGTGTAAGCAGCAATATAAATACTCCGGGGGATGATATGTTAGTTGATGATATACATATACCTGTTGAACTGAGTGCTCGAGATAACATGGTTACAATGGTTCAAGAGGGAATGGGTATTTCCCACGCGCATGACAATATGCGTGAGGAGGAATATAACACCGAAGATGTCTTTGAATCCGACGGAGATGTTCCAGAGTACTATAGTCTTATGAAAAAGGCTCAATGCGACTTTTATGAAAATTGTCCGCCTGGGATTATCGAATTATCATTTGTTGTTGAACTCTTGCAAATGAAGCAACTTCATGGTTGGACAAATTGTTCTCTCACGGCTTTATTGAAATTTTTGGGGAGGATGTTTCCGCATGCTAGAATTCCCAAGTCTTTCTACCAAGCCAACGAGCTAAAAAAAGACTTGGGATTCAAGTATGAAACATGGGATGCATGCCCAAATAACTGTATGTTGTTTCGTAATGAAACCGAGGGTCTTGAAAAGTGTGGCATATGCGGATCTTCTCGATATAAAGATGAGGACTCAAGTATTGATGGTGTCCATGGTCCGAAGGTAGCCGTAAAGAAAATGAGATACTTCCCTTTGAAACCGAGATTGCAGAAATTATTTGGTCATCCTATTCAGCTCCTTTAATGAAATGGCATGCTGAAGAAAGGATCGACGATGGTGTAATGAGACATCCCGCTGACTCTCCTGCTTGGAAAACTTTTAATGAGAAAAACCCTTTTTTACGAGGGAGATTCGCAATGTTAGACTTGGGTTAGCTGCTGATGGATTTAATCCGTTTGGTAATATGAGCATTAAGCACAGCACATGGCCAATTATCCTCATTATTTACAACTTACCTCCATGGTTGTGCATGAAGCAACCTAACTTGATTTTGTCTATTCTTATAGATGGACCAAAAGGACCCGGAGATAATATTGATGTATTTTTACAGCCATTGATTGATGAGTTGATTGAGCCATGGGTTGATGGTGTACGCACTTACGATGCGTCAAGTAAGGAGTTCTTTCAGTTGCATGCATCGTTGTTGTGGACCATTAACGATTTCCCTGCTTATGCAATGTTATCGGGATGGAGCACAAAAGGTACATTTGCTTGCCCTTGCTATAACGAAGACCACCAGTCAATGCGATTAGATAAGGGTAAGAAGTTCTGTTATTGGGGTCATCGTCGATTCTTAGACTCGCGCCATAGGCTTCGTAGGCAGAAGGCACCATTTAATGGGAGGGTAGAATTACGTCCAGCCCCACTTAAACTTTCGGGCTTACAAGTATTGCAACAGTTGAATCATCTTGACGTTGAATGTGAATATAAGATGGAAGATGTCTTTAGAAGGAGGGAAAGAGAGGCGTTAGAAAAAAGTAAACAGGTAGTTCGAAAATGTAGATTTGGTTGGAAAAAAAAGAGCATATTTTTTGAATTGCCATATTGGAAGGATAATCTTATTCGCCATAATCTTGATGTCATGCATATTGAGAAAAACGTTTGCGATAATGTCCTGTTTACATTGTTGGGTACTAAAGGGAAGACAAAAGACAATTTACAGGCTCGAAAAGATCTAAAAAATTTGGGTATTAGATCAGAGCTACATCCTCAACCACGAGGGTTAAATCTAGAGTACCTCCCCCCAGCAGAGTACACGATGAGTAACAAAGAGAAGGAGATTTTTTTAAAAGTGTTGCAGAATGTTAAAGTTCCTGATGGCTACTCTTCGAACATTTCACGGTGCGTGAACATGCAAGAAAGAAATATTTCGGGATTAAAGAGCCATGATAATCATATTTTAATGCAACAATTACTTCCAATAGCCGCGAGAAGGGTATTTCCCACTCATATTGTCAAAGTCTTGATTGAATTGAGCAATTTGATTTGGAAAGGTTTGAAGATCGGATGGCCCTTACACTTTGTAGCCTTGAGAAGATATTCCCTCCGAGTTTCTTTGATGTGATGGAACTTTTGCCTATACATTTGCCGGACGAACTCTTAATTGCTGGCTGTGTCCTTTACCGTTGGATGTATCCAATTGAAAGGTACCTCCACACTTTAAAAGACTACGTTGGTAATCGGGCTCATCCCGAGGCCTCGATTGCCAACTCTGTTATTCTTCAGGAATGCATGACTTTTTGTTCCCAGTATGTGGATGTGGAAACTAAGTCTAACCGACCGGCTAGAAATGATGACTGGGGGCATATAAATGGTCGTGCAATTGGGAAAAAAGTTCAATTTGAACTTGATTCTGTAATGTATATGCAAGCTCATCGGCACGTTCTTACCAACACTGAGGCAGTGGCGCCATTTGTTGAGTAAGTTTGATTATAAGTAATTGGTGTTTTTGAAAACCATTTTTATATTTTTTGTGGAATTGACATATGGCTATTTTTTTACTTGTAGAAAGCATCTTGCGGAACTTTTATCAAAGTATCCTCAAGATTCACAAAAGCATCGTGTTAATCGTCTTCACAACGATGAGTTCCACAAATGGTTTAAGGATTATGTAAGCGAAAATATCATAACTAATAGTTGAATTATGAATAAATACTATACTTTTGTATTGACATTTACTTTAATATACTGTAGGTTATTAAATTGGGACGTGACGGTGTGCAAATATTCGAAGAAATCAAATGCTTGTCTTTAGGTCCTCTTAAGGATGCGGTCAGATTCAACACTTATATTGTTAGCGGTTTTAGATTTTGAACAAAGAGACTTGATAAGGGAAAGAAAACTCAAAATAGAGGAGTTTTTATAAAAGCCGAACAAATGAGTTATTCTAGCCGGAAGGATAAAAACCCCATTGTGGGTGATATTACATACTATGGGTAACTAACGGATATTATTGAAGTTCAGTATCTTAATGGCATGAAGTTTGTGTTATTCAAGTGTGATTGGGTTGAAAATCACATGGGTACAAAAGTTGACGAGTTTAACTATACGCTGGTGAATTTCAAGCATTTGAAATATAAAGATGATCGAGAGAGTAACGAACCTTTCATACTAGCATCCTAAGCAGAACAAGTATTTTACGTACAAGACCCTATCGATACAGATTGGCATGTTGTTGTTCCCATGACACCAAGAGACCAATTTGATAGGTACACGACAGTTCAAGAAACTGGAGAATAATTGTTGCTTAATGGAGATGAGCCATTTGTCATGCAAAATTTGAATGAAGATCACAACTTACGGTGGGTGAGGGATGGAGATGGATTAATAGTTGACACTAGTGTTGTTCAATCTAATGATCACGAAGATGCAGATGCAGATGCAGACGAAGATGGAGATGAAATTTAGAGGGACAATGCTTGAGGGAGATATAGTTATAAACTAGTTATTTTTGTTTTTGAACTGGAGCATTTGTAGTTTGGTTTTGTACTGATGCATAACTGAGTAGTGTTTCTTATAACAAATGCATAACTGAACAGATAGTTTGCTGCATATCTGAACATATATTTTATTAGTTTTCTGAATTAGCTAGTTTGCTGAATTTGCTTTGTGATTACTGAATTCGCTATATCATATGCTTTATAATTAATAGTTGTTGAACGTTCACTACAAACTGATCATACTTCTCCTTAATCTCAGTTCTGGCCTTTTCATAATTAGCTTGCACAGTCTTCAGTTCCTCAATCATGGATTCATGGTCCCATGGTGGGTAAGGAGCATAGAATTGGCCTATCTCTCGTCCTCATAAGCATTTGGGGACGGTGTTACTTTCTCCATTAATATGGTGATGGTGGCACCCATCACACCTTGAAAGAAAGGCAAAGACATCAGCATAATGCCAAATATTTTAACAAAATTAAAAAAATACAAGTATGGGTGAGAATTTACCACTTGCATTCGATGCTTCACCACATTCCATAAATCATCAACATTAAAATCCCTAACGAATTGAAAATTAGGGGCATACTCATGATAGTGGACCACATTAACAACATTATTTGTGTGGCAAAAGATAGAGTCTGCATCATTTTTTAGCTGCTCCAGTATGATCGAGTGCTCAGGGTCAAAGGTAAATGGATCCACTTCACTATAAGGGGAGGATGATCCCCCACCATGGACCAAACACCAAGTCATCTGTCTACAGATCTTAACCCTTTCCCTAGTGACATTGGTCCTTTTGTGTTTGGGACTGAACTGAGACGTATGTTCATCCATAGGCCTCTTATTACACGTAGGGCTCACGTCATTTGAAGCAATATCCTTTCTTTTCCTTTAGTTTTTGTAATATCTGCAGCATCGGCCTCTGCTTGCCTCCTACCAAGTAGAGTCAGACATATATCAGCCCCGTGGATAAAAAGTCATTGATAGAGAAACCCCGTGGATAAAAAGTATATGTTACTGAATTATCGCAGGTAAAATTAGCAACAGATATCAAGTAGAGTCAGACATATATCAACCGAGTGTGTGACAGAGTGACACTAAGGGCAGGTGGAACAAGTGGAGGGAGATTCTGTGGGACATCCATGACCACGAGTATTGATTTGCGCCTGTCTAGATTAGCTTGAACCAAAAATCTTAGGCTCAATTGGAAATGGTTTCTGAAGAATCTATAGTAAAATAGGCACAATTCCAGATGTTAGCTATGGATTATTTGTTCCACGCTTTTTCAATTCGTTAGGGATAGGGTTTCTGAAGAATCTATAGGAGAACGAATAGGGTTTTGTTTCAGCTTATTTAAATGATTATCAGCATCTGGCAGGTCAATATTTTAAGTATATTTAAATGAACCGCAATTTTTTTGATGAAAAACACCACACTTCTTTTTCTAGTTTGCATTAAATGAATACATGATCAATTGTTTCTTCATTAGCTTCACAGCCTCTGCACATAGTAGCTATCCTTATGTCAATTCTTTGTATCTCAAGTTCTAATGGAATAGCATTATTCAGTAATTTCTAAATAAAGTTATAAATCTTCATAGGACAATCAGGTTGCCAATTAATTTTCCAACTCAGAGAAATAGGTCTAGCTTGTCTGCAAACATTAAAAGTTGATTTGTAAGTAAATTCTCATGTGGTACAAGGAAGCCACAGTTCCTTTTCAGCATCTATAAAGCCCTCTGCCATGTCTCTAATGGCTGCAATTTCATACAGTACAATTTCATACTAGATGAGTTTACCATGTCTTCTAATCTCCTTATATTTAAATCCCCTTATTCATAAGGGAAATAAGCCTTAGTCCACTTGGTCCTTTAATAGGGTTGTCTCTATTATAGCCACCCCAATAGAACTTACTAAAAATGCTATTGATCCTCTTTAGAACAACCTTACGAGGATTTAACACTGATAACACGAAGACAAGCATGGAAGAAAGAACATGCTTAATTAAAGTAACTTTAACCTCCATGTGAAATGAGTTTAGAAGACCAAACATTTAGTTTGTCTCTTATTTTCTTCAGCAGCTCTGAAAACTAAATGATTTTTCTTCTTCCTTTAGTTAAATGGCACCCCCAAATATTTAAGAGGGAATGGTTTAAAATTCAGACCTGTTTGAGTGACAATGGCTTTATTCCTTATTGGAGTTGTTTTAGCATCCACATAGAAGGAGCTGTTAGAGATATTCACCAGCTAACTTGAAGCAGATTCATAGTCTTTAAGCATGTTGAAAAGAGCTTAAGACTATGTTTCCCACTATTTATGAAAATTATGACATCATGTGCAAATCCAAGGTCAGATATCAATTTGCTTCTTTGAGGATGAGAGAATGGAATTGCCTTTTTGAGAAGAATAATTTATCAATACTTCTACTTAGCACTTCAGCAACAATAATGAATAGGCTAGGAGATAAGGGGTCTCCTTGTCTGAGGCCCCTAGCATAACTAAACTTATGTCTGCCAGATTAGGCCTTATTTTATCCAAAATTCTCTCTTGCCATCAAAGTGCTTTTGTGGCTGGTAGAGAAATGGCAGATAACATCCGTTTAGTTCAAGAAAGGGTTATAAGCATTAATAAGAAAGTTCATGGTGGGAATATAATATTTAATCTATATATTTCTAAAGCACATGATATAGTTAATTGTGTTTTTCTAATCAACGTTCTTAGACAATTTGGTTTATGTGAATTATGGATTGATTTGGTGTGGAAGGCCATTTCCAATTGTTGGTTTTCTGGTTTGATTAATGGAGAACCTACAAGTTTCTTTTCTTCTTTTAGAGGATTATGGCAGGGAGATACTTTATCTCATACTCTTTCTATTGTGGCTGTAGAAGTCTTTAGCATAAGTTTGAATTGTAGAATGGATGAGGGAAAAATCCAACCTTATTTGACTATTACAAATGTGCCTACAGTTTCCCACATAGCTTATGGTGATGATATTCTTATATTTACTAATGGGGGAAAATCAATTAAAGAATTGATGAGGTTGATTGAAGAATATAAAGGGGCATCTGTCCAACTTATTAATAAGTAGAGTTATTATCTAACTTCCCCTTTGATGAGTAATGTCAGGGCTAACATGATTGGAAACATCATTGGATTTTCCAAAAAAATAATTATCTATCACTTACCGTGGTTATCATGTCTATATTGGAAGCAAATCTTGTTGTCTTTTATAACCTTATTGACAAGGTCTATACAAGAATCCATGGATGGAGCAATGGACTCTTATTAATAAGGGCAAAAATGTTTATTATTAAGCATGTTTTACAAAGTCTTCCTATCTACTTGTTCTCAGTTCTTGATCCTCCCAAATAAGTCATCTAAAAGATAAAAAAGATTTTTGCTTATTTTTTCTGGGGAGAATCATAATTTGGTCAAAAGCTTCATTGGAGAAATTTGGATTTCATATGTAAAGATACTAATGAATGTGGCATTGGTCTAAAGATCTCTTGATGATATCATAAATTCTCTTACTGCTAAACTATGGTGGAAATTCTGAATTAGCAATTCCTTTTGGAAATCATTCATGTACACGAAATATTATAGAAATCAACATCCCATGTTGTATAACTGTAGTGGTTATTCTTATAATACTTGAAGAATAATGTATCATATTAGATTTGAAGTGGAACCTCACATTAGCTGGTTGATTGGTAGAGGACATGTTAATTTCTAGAGAGACCAATGTTTTCCAATTCGTTGTTTACCTGATGCTATAGATCCTCTGCCTCACTGGCCACAAACGGTTCATTCATTCATCTATGATAATTAATTTAATCTAACTCTTTCTGGTTAATTCATTCTTACTAGTGTCATATCAGAGATTACTAAGATATATCCCAATATTCAAAGGTACGAGACTACTATTTTGGAGCTTAATTCTAATGGTCTTTTCTCTGTTAAATCTGCATGGGAGTGTATTAAAGAAGAGATGTTCATCTTTTTCATATTCCCATGTTTGACACCAGAAATTACCATTTAAAATCTATGTTTTTGTGTGGAGGCTTCTGCAGAGACTCATCCCAATGGATAATTAACTTATTAAGCATAATGTTAGATTGTATTCAAAGTGTAAATGTTGTGCAAAGTTTCTAACATGGAAACTGTCCAGCATACGTTTTCTATAGGTGATTTTGTAGTGTCTATTTAGTCACATTTTAAAAGTGACTTGGGATTCCTGTGCAGTCATTTCTTATTAAACTTAGACCGAGTAATTGGTGAATTCACGCAAATTCTTACTCAGTTTAAGGTATTATTAACTAGATCCTTCCTTCTATTACAAGTTGGGAGTTGTGGAAAGATAAAATAGGTTTTTTATGGTACTTCTCCTTATGACCCTCTGGTATTAACAATGTGATATTTTTCAATGGTAGATGTGCTCAAGTGTAAAAACTTACACAAGATTATTCCATATAATGATTCCTGCTTCAAAACTTCATTTCCACCAATTCAAAGAAAGATGCTTATTGTTAGATGGATTCCTCGAAAGCATATGTGTTATAAGCTTAATTGTGATAGTAGTTCTAAAGGAAAGGGTTTTGTTTCAACTTATTTGTTCCACGCTTTAGTCTCTAGTGGGCTGTGATTGAGATATTTTCTTGGGGTTCAACATATTTGGGTTAATCTAAAACCTTAAGTGGTTGCCAACTTAGTTTTTGGACCCAAAAATGAGAGGTTTATTGTGTCTCAGATAAAAAATCCAAAATTCTCAAAAATATTTGTTTTGGTTGTATGGCCCATCCAGTTTTCCACGAAAGCTTGAGTCGAGATCTTTTTATGGAGTAATATTTTAAAGGAGGGAAGAATGATGTATATGATAATGATGCTAATGGATGAAATCAAGAACTCTATGACTCAAATTAATAAGTATTTATCAGTAATGGGTTTAAGTTCCTCCTCTTATTCTTGGAAATGATTTTGAAATGAACATGATCATTTTAATGTAATGATCGATCATTTTATATTTTGTTTCATGTTTGATTAGTTTTATAACCGATGTTGAAATGTGATATATAACTGAAATGTAACTTCTTGCTATGATAAATGCAAATATACAGATCCATGGCATTGAGGCGTCGTCGTCGTCGTCGGTTGACTATGTCCGACCTCATAGGCGATGAAAGACTACTCGAGAAGCAACCACTCACAACTCCAGTGAGAAATGATTTAGAGAGGACATCTCAAATTACTCCCGTGCAACACAACATAAGGAACCATGGAAATAGAGAGATGCAACCACAACTTTCACCAAATATTGAATTAACATACCATAATACACACCTCAACTCAAGAGCTCAAGTTTCTTTATTTCAAACACCTACACGTCAACTTTCCCCAAATATTGAGCAGATTGATAATTCAGTTGGGAATGCCAATCCTCCATCCGCTTTAGATGGTGAGGATCTCACAGGTATGCTGTGTTACACAGTGTTTGTATATCTCCATTTGTATTACTATTATGTTTATATTCATATTGAATAAGATGTATAAACATTATTTATCAACTTTTTTTCCAGGTACAATGGCTACCCTTACTAGTAAAAAAAGGGTTAGAAAGGGGGCAAGGCCTTGGCTCGAATGGAATGATAACAAAAAGAAGATATTGGAATGGAATGAACTTTGTCAGCCAGTTTGTAAACTTGAAAGTAAATTGATGTCACATTTAGGTTATTACGCAAGGTGTGGAAATTTATTTCCATTGACAATGTTGGATTGGAGAGAGGCGGACGAGGAAGCACTTGATAATATTTGGAAAGAAGTGAAGGTAACTTATTAGTTTGATTTATTTATTTGTTCTGTTGTACATTAGCTGTCAAGTTTTAACTAATTCATTTTTTTTGTTCTTAGAATAACACAAATGCACCGGAAGGTTTTAAACAAATCTGCTTTGCAATGATGGGACTTGCGTGGAAGCAATGGAAGCATCGAGTGAAGGCGAATCACTATAAAAAGCTTCAAACAGATGAAGAGCGGTTGAGTTATACGCCTGAACGAGTTGAAAAAGATCAGTGGCCTGAATTGGTGAAATACTGGGGTCTAAAGAAGATTAAGGTATAAATATCACATTTATTAAGAATTTTATACATACATTCTACTTCACTAGTATCATAATTTTTATTTTTATTTATTCAAATATTTAGGATATTGCCGATCAAAACACTAAGAACCGTGAAGTTGAATGTGCTTACTCAAGGACAGGACGAAAGCCACATGCTAAAATAGCCAAGGAGGTTGGAATTTTTATTATTATAAATATTTCTGATTTTAATATAAGAGTATTAATATACATACATTTTTTTTCAGAGGATAGAACTGGGGGAGCCCATCGACAATATTAGCATGTGGAAAGCCACTCGAGCTCCAAATAATAAAACTTTTAGTGTTGAAGATGGATCATTTGATAGAGCGGTATGTATAAATATTAATTCGTAAGAGATGATTGAAAGATTTATTTAATATTTGTTATAAATTGTGTTCTTGAAAATTATTTTATGTTCATTAATAATAATATTAATTCAATTGGTAGAAAATGCTTGAAAGACGACTAAATGAGCTACCAGAAGAGCAACAAAATGACCCAGAAGTGCGGAACAAGATTTTTACTGATGTAGTAGGATATGGAGGGCATGGGTATGCTTTATTAAAGGGAGCAGGTATTAGGCCAACGTCGACAAAAGCATGTTCATCTCAGTTATTATTGGAAGAAATTAACCAGTTAAAGAAAGAAGCTGAAGATCGAGAGACTCGACATCTACAGGAGCTTGAAGAGTTAGAGATTCGCAACCAACAAGCTTTATTACAGATGAAGAATGATATGCGAAGTGAAATGCAAAGTTTGTTCCAAAGTTTTACCCTTCAGCAAGCTTCCACTACCTCGACGATTCAGTTCGACTAGGTAATACAATATAATTCATACATATAATTACTTATATATATATAATGAAAAATTCTCTTGTTTAAAGTTAAATTTTCAATGGCGGTGGGGAAAATTTGTTATGGTGGTGAGAATTTATTATGGTGGTGGTTAAAATTTTCTGCTATTGGTGTATATCATTCTTAGAATCAATAATTTTGATGTTTAAAACAGGTTGGCTACCTGTGGTTTTCATGAATAAACAAAGGAGACTCTACCGAATTTTTTAAAAAATAATAATAGTTGGATATTTATATTGTTAATGATGAAAATATACTATATTGATTCATTTTGCACATTGTATTGTTGACGAGGGGTATTAATTCTGACATAATCGAAACTATATTTTTTTTGTGCAGGTGACAATTTTTGTAGAACATGCAAATGTTAATTAGTGGTTTTGGAGGTCGTACGCTTCAGCGTTGCGGAATTAGTTTGATAAAAGCATTTCATGTTTGGAGTATTAATAAATTAATGTATTTTTGTTGTCAAATCAAATATTTGAACTTAGTGTTATAATTCTTGTTTTGATGAATATTTGGAGATGGTTGTAAGAACTCTATTTATTGTTGAATGAAAATGATTCGTTCTGTTGGTTGAAAATCACCTTATGTATTACATTTTATGATTATTCGTTGTTTGTGTTGTTTCAAATGTAATTAAATTCTATATTAAACTTTAGCGGTAGATTTTATTCTCCACAAAATATTGGTGCAAAAATTTTAAGATCCCTTCACCTGTTTTGGGATGGATAAAACTGTCCCAAAAATATATTAAAGACGGCTATGTTGCCGTCTCAAAAAGGTTTTTTAAAAAAGTAATCTTTTAAGACAGATTAATTTTCGTTTCAAAAACAATCTTTTGTGACAGCTCTTGTGCCGTCTCAAAAGGGTCATATAAAATGAGGACATTTTGAGACGGAGTTGTTCCTATTTCAAAAAACTCTTTTGAGACGGTTATGGCGTCACAAAAAGTATTTATAACCCCCTATCAAAAAGACCCCCCCTAGCCGTCCCAAATAGCGTCACAAAAAGTATTTAAGACGGATAAATGATCTTTTAGGACTGTTAGGCCACCGTCTCAAAAGCTATTTTTTTTTTGTAGTGACATTTTATTTCAGAAATTGCTTAAATCATATTTTTTTGAAATTTATTGGTTTTCAAATATCATTTAAAGCCTCATTTAAACAAACCATTTTCATACCAAATACTAAGAATTCAACTAACCAACCATTTATGCATTTAACCCTTAATCTACATATTTCAAGTCTAAAATACGTAAAACAACAAGCTGAAAATATACTAATTTCAAAACTTATTTCAAAGGTAGAAAATCCCACCTAAATGGTTTTGAAAAAAAGTAGAGAAGATGGATGACTCCCCGACCTTCAAAGGTAGCCTCAAGGGGAGTCATAAATGCAACCTCCAAGCTTCAAGAGTGACCTTTCAAGCTTCATCCAACCCTTCTTCTTTAACACCTGGAAAGACCTCTTTCTTGCCCCCTAAATACCCCCTTTTAAACCCCTAATGTAGGTCCATTTTTCTATGGGGAAAGTGTTTTTAAGGATGACAAAATAATTTTCTTTTTATGAAAACCCTTTTTCTAATTTTAATTCGCACCAAGTTGTGAACCAATTTTAACTTAACCAAATTTTATCTTGATTAATCCTAAACATGCATCTAGTGATTAAAGAAAAATAAAGTAAGGAAAAGAAAGCTCACAACGCTGGATGTACGAGGAAACCACTAAAGGAAAAAACCTCGGACGTCCCAAGACAGACAATCACTATGTCGTGGAGTTACAAGGAACAGACACAAGTCTTACTCAACGACTTGATCCCCACGACACTTGACATTCTTCTGATTTTCAACCACTCCTCCACAATGCCCATGCAGAAAGTCCTTCATCCACGATGCCCATCTAAAACACATGCGTCCACATATGTCTTGGTGTCCACCGATATGGCTTGTATCATTTACGATGTAGAACACGAACTCCTTCGCTTCTTCACATCAAAACCCAATGTTTAAGTGAAGAAAAAAATCTTCTTGGTGCAAACAAAGATCACTATATCATATAATAATGAAAACTCGGATCTTTGAAATGCTAAGGATGTATTTGTCTTTAGAAAACCTTAGAAAACATGTGCAAACAACGTTCTGGTTGTATACTATTTTTCTAGAATGCACACTACAGAAATTTTGATGAAAACATGCCTTTTATAATTTTTTTAATGTTGCGGCTCATTCAAGCGACTTTGACCTATCTCTCAAAATGAGATTGACATGTCGTTCGAACGACATGTCTCTCTCACTTGAACGACTAGGCAAGTTGTTTGAGCGACCCAGGGAATTAGTGATTGTTTTTAACACAACTGTAATCCATCCTTATCAGAATAAAACGAAGTGTAAACCTTTTCAAACTCTATAAAAACATTTCTTTAATAAAATAACATCCTTAAACATTTAAAAATAAATTCCGATTCCCATTAAAATTATGCATTCATACTTGAGTGATCTCAGAATGCAATTTGACTTGAAGACGAAATTTACACCATAAAACGGCATGATAAATCTTTGAAGATTTGTCGGAACGTCTTCAATAAACTGTAATACTTCAAAGTCTGTGTGGGATTGTGACAATAAAAATACGACCTATGACTCAAACATATTTTGTTTCGAGAATAAGTCAAATAAACATACAATGGGCTCAATAGGAAATTTTGTCCTTACGATTCTCCCCCTTTGACTATTCTGGGACAAAACCAACAGTGAAATGCCTAGGTCGGGCCATCAAGCCTTATGACGCCGAAATCCCATCCCATAAAACCCAAAATAAAATGTAAGGACATTTTCTCATGTCTGATATGTTACATTTGTGTGTGTCGTACGCCGCTACATTTGGCACGTCACTTCACGATATCACATGACGGCTTCTATCCTAATTCTAGGAATCAAGCATTCAACATCTCCATAAAGTGTCCCACATCTGCCTCAATGACTTTACGTTCCACGATTTTAGGGATTTTATGCAAATGGAACGCAAGAGAAGCCAAAATAATGAAAGAAAGGCAAGATAGGAAAGTTCAAGGGCATTTTAATAATTTTATAGCCACTGTTCGGAGGTCCAATCAACTGGAAAGTTTAAGATCTCCATGCCACGAAGATACTGGAAGAAATGGAACTTCAATCTGAGCTACGGTGAAGAAGTTATGGCCCTTTGAAAATGGAGAAAATTCTGAGAAAATCCTTATGAAGAATGCTGTGTGTTTTAGCCCCCAAAACCAACGAACTATCGCCAATCGAAGGCCAAACCTATTCGGGGGGCCAAACTGGTTCGGGGTACCTGACGCTGGCAAGCGTTCCAAAGTTTTAAAATTCCTTTTGGTTTCCTATAAAAGCCAACTTCGGGGAGTTATTTTACAAGACTTGGAGAGATATGTTTTAGAGTTCTATTAGCTCTAGTCTTCATATTTTTGAGTCCCAAAACTCATGTTTGATTCACACCAAAATTCCTACATACTTTTGAGAATCTTTTGGAACCCAAGAACACTACGTTGCTTTTGTTCAACCTTTGAGGAGAAGCCGTTTTCTTCTTCATTGCTGGCCACCTGGAGTTCCTGCGGGAGATTACACCCGATGATATTTCTAGCCGTTGCTTTGAAGGTTTGATGAAGACACCGCGTGTTACACTTTTGGGAGATTATCAGGTTGTATGTAAGTCAATGGTCTTGTAAATTATTCAAAGTTCTAGAAATAAAAGGTTTTGCCCTTCGGGGATTTTTCCTGAATATTTGTGTCACATGCTTTATTTATTTATGATTTGACACACGCACACACGCAGTTGTTTGTTTGAGGGATGTTTAAGAATAGACTCTAATTAAATAAGATCTAATTGGATATTTGCGAATTAGTTTAAATCCGTATCACACAGTCGCACTTTACAAATTGTTATCAGAGCAGGTTACGCTAATTTATCGCGTATTCCTATTTTCTGCATAATTTGTGTGATATTTATTTTTTTAAATCTAGTTTGTGAAAATTCACAATTTTTCCTATGCAGCACTTATATAATCAGATGCCAATTTTTGACGGGTCTAATTATGCCTAGTGGAAAGCTCGTATGAAATTTATTTTAAAATATATTGACAAGCCTGTTTGGTTGTTTTGCGAAAATGGTTGGACTCCTCCCACGATCACCGTTGATAATATCACCTCTTTAAAACCCGTGTCGGCATGGACTGAAGATGATTATAAAATGTCTAATTTTAATTCCCGTGGTTTGAGTGCTATTTCTGGAGCTGTCACTCCCGACGAGTTCCGCCGAATTATGACATGCACCACGTCTAAAGAGGCATGGGATGTTTTAAAGTTGGCACATGAGGGTACGAACGCGGTTAAAGAATCAAAGTTACAAAATTTGGCCACCCGATTTGAGACTATCACCATGTCTGAGTCTGAATGCTTTGATGATTTTTATGAACGTTTATCGGACATTGTTAACACTAGTTTTAATTTGGGTGAGGTGATTGATAACATGCGTGTCGTTAAAAAGATTTTGAGATCTCTTCCAAAATGCTTTATTCCTAAAGTCACTGTTTTGAACTCTTTGGGAAATTTGAAATCACTTAAGTTGGAAGAACTTGTAGGAGATCTTAAAACATATGAGATTGATATGTTTCCCAAAACCATTAAGGCTAAGTATAATGGGATTGTTTTAAAGTCTCATTTTAAGAAAAAGAAAGAAAAAGTTTGTGAGTCCGATTCTGAGGAAGATTTTGATTTTAAAGATATGGCCTTGTTTGCGAAAAATTTTAAAAAGTTTCTCAAAATGAATAAAGAAAATTCTTCCAATAAAAAGAGATTTTTTGAGTCAAATAAAAAGAAAGTGGAGGCCAAAGATAGTGACAAGGAGGATGATATCAGGTGCTTTGAGTGTGAGGGCAAAGGGCACATAGCTAAAGAGTGTCCTACTAGGATAAGGAGAAAGGGCAATGAGACTGCTATGCTCGCCACTCTTAGTGATAGTGAGGGTGATGAGAGAGATGAGTCTGATAAAGGTTTAGCACATGGGATGGTTATCGCTTTTTCAAGTCATGTGAGCACACCCACTTTGTCTCATGAGAGTACACACGAGAGCGATCATAGTGATTTGTGTTCTTCGAGTGAGGAAGAAAGCGAGGAGGAGAGTGGAGTTGAAAGTAAGCTCCAAAAAGCATTTAGAGATTTTTACACCGAGACCTTGAAAACAAAGAAGTATAATCGAGATTTAGGTCGTCGAATTTTAGATTTGGAGAAAGAGAAGGAGGTTTTGAGAAAGGATAAGTGTGATTTGACCAACACGTTGTCTAGTCTGAAGACATGTGTATACCAACTCGAGAGTGATCTCGAACGTTCCAGGGAGGTCAAAATCAATTTTGAGAACACACCTAAGAAGGTTGAAAAGGTGGTTCTTAAGAGTAAAGGTGAGAATTTAGGAATAAGTCATGACGGTGCTTTTACTTCCCAATTAGCACCCGATCCAGTTCCCACTTTAGTGAAAGATTCGCATAAGTCTCACCCTAACCCACCGAGGCGTCCCATTCCTATTAGGAGAGCGCATCCTAGAGTTTTTGAGAGAGGTGTTCCTAGGCCTATATATGTTTGTTCCCATTGTAAGAGGAGAGGGCACCTTAAGGAATTTTATTTTAAGTTGGGTTATGTGTCACATTTTGCTTCTACACGTGTTTCTAGCACACATGCACCCACACATGATACTTTACATGCTCCCGAAGACTACATGAGAGAGTTTGCACATTTAGGTGAGAAATTTAAGTTTTTAGTCAAAACTTCACAAGAATTGATGGAGGTTTTTCATAAGTTGTCACCACCTTTGGAAAACCCCTCCTCACTTTGACTTGTTTACTAGCATAGGATGTTTTTCATGATGATATTATTTGCCTATTGCTAGTATGTATCATGTTTTTATGTTTTAATTTTTTTGAAAAATCGAAAAATACAAAAATATTTTATTTTGATAAAAGTTTGAGAAAATCCAAAAAGATTTTTGTATTTTGTTTGCATCGTTTATGGATGAACACTAAGGATGACCGGGTCACAACATCATTCCATTATTTTCATATGATTATTTGATAGTGTTTTGAGACAATAGGTCAATTCATCCTTGTGATTTATAATGTTTGGAGTCATTAAGATGTAACTAAGTATTACTACCTACATGTTTGACTCATGATTTTCTTTATTGCACACGTGCACGGATTTGTTTGATTATTGTGCTTGTCTTATCACATGTTGATTGGGTGTTTTCACTTCAATCCTGTCCTTAAAACGAACCAAGCGCGATAATTTTTTATAAGAAAATTATGCATATAACAACAGTTTTGTGAGTTTGTGTGCTTTGTTTGAAAACGGGGAATGGCTATGAAAGGTTCAATTTGCTTTGCGAATACTAAGCCACCGTTAAATTGGATCTAAAAATGGAGGAATTTTATTATTCGGGGTCTAATGAGGTTTAAAAGAGCCCAAAAATTTTAAGGCAATAAAAAGAAATTCATGCCAATTATGGGCCAATTAGGTTTTTCCACCAATTCTCCAAAGTTTGAGAATTTAGTTTATACACCTCTAAAAGAAAATATATATGAGGGAGTTTGGAGGGAGAATTAAAACGGGTTTGCACGTCCTTGAAATTCTTGAAAATGCGCTACATAGTTTTGGACGTTATTGGTGTGAAAATCATTTTGACTTTGATTTGTTGATTTGTATAAGACGATGTCATCTACATTCAACAATATTTACACCTAAGGATACTTTTTATGTTCATTCATTAGGGGTCCACGTATGCATCATGCACATATGATTGATTGAGTTTATTTACCTATCGAATGTGTTCACACCCATACATTCAGTTTCCATAACTTGGTTGTTTGAGTTTAAATCCATGGTATGATTTTTGGTATCTTATTTTTGTATGAAAAAAAATTTTTAAATCAAAAATAGTTTGTGACACCCCAACTTTGCTTGTTTGATTTATTCTTCTCATTTGTCTATTTGGGGACATAATAAAAAAGGGGAGAAAGAATTATCATTTTATGGGGGAGTTTGAATTTTGGGGGAGTTTTTGAGATTTGACTTATGCTTTTCTCATTCATTGGTTTCTATGTTTATCTCATTTCAAACTCGATACGTCACTTGGTATTTTTCTTTATCTCATGTGTGTAGGTACTACATTGATGATCATTGGATTGAACACCCTGATGAGAAAAGATTTGAGATCTTTAAGTTCTGAAGAACAAACGATGAAGGCTTATTCATTTGTATCTTTCCCATTTTGGGTTCATGGGAGGGTAGATTTGTATAGGTCAATTGAATGATAAAATTCGGATTTTTTATTTTGTACCGGAATAGACATAGGGGGAGATTTGTAAGGACATTTTTCTCATGTTCGATATGTTAAATTTGTGTATGTCATATGCCGCTACATTTGGCACGTCACTTCACGATATCACACGACGACTTCTATCTAAATTCTAGGAATCGGGCACTGAATATCTCCATCAAGTGTCCCACATCTACCTCAACGACTTCACGTTCCACGATTTTAGGAATTTTATGCAAATGGTACACAAGAGAAGCCAAAACAATGAAAGAAAGGCAACATAGGAAAGTTCAAGGGCATTTTGGTAATTTTATAGCCACCTTCTTGAGATTCGATCAACTGAAAAGTTAAAGATCTCGACGCCATGAAGATACTAGAAGAAACATCACCTCAATCCGAGTTACAGTGAAGAAGTTATGGCCCTTTGAAAATGGAGAAAATTATGAGAAAATCCTTATGAAGAATGTTGTGTTTTAGCCCCCAAAACCAGCGAACTATCGCGAACCGAAGGCCAAACTGATTCGGGGGGTGAACCAATTCAAGGTACATGTTGAACCGGTTCGGGGTACCTGACGCTGGCAAGCGTTCCAAAGTTTTAAAATTCCTTTTGGTTTCCTATAAAAGCCAACTTCGGGGAGTTATTTTACAAGACTTGGAGAGATATGTTTTAGAGTTCTATTAGCTCTAGTCTTCATATTTTTGAGTCCCAAAACTCATGTTTGATTCACACCAAAATTCCTACATACTTTTGAGAATCTTTTGGAACCCAAGAACACTACGTTGCTTTTGTTCAACCTTTAAGGAGAAGCCGTTTTCTTCTTCATTGCTGGCCACCTGGAGTTCCTGCGGGAGATTACACCCGATGATATTTCTAGTCGTTGCTTTGAAGGTTTGATGAAGACACCGCGTGTTACACTTATGGGAGATTATCAGGTTGTATGTAAGTCAATGGTCTTGTAAATTATTCAAAGTTCTAGAAATAAAAGGTTTTGCCCTTCGGGGATTTTTCCTGAATATTTGTGTCACATGCTTTATTTATTTATGATTTGACACACGCACACACGCAGTTGTTTGTTTGAGGGATGTTTAAGAATAGACTCTAATTAAATAAGATCTAATTGGATATTTGCGAATTAGTTTAAATCCGTATCACACAGTCGCACTTTACAAATTGTTATCAGAGCAGGTTACGCTAATTTATCGCGTATTCCTATTTTCTGCATAATTTGTGTGATATTTATTTTTTTAAATCCAGTTTGTGAAAATTCACAATTTTTCCTATGCAGCACTTATATAATCAGATGCCAATTTTTGACGGGTCTAATTATGCCTAGTGGAAAGCTCGTATGAAATTTATTTTAAAATATATTGACAAGCCTGTTTGGTTGTTTTGCGAAAATGGTTGGACTCCTCCCACGATCACCGTTGATAATATCACCTCTTTAAAACCCGTGTCGGCATGGACTGAAGATGATTATAAAATGTCTAATTTTAATTCCCGTGGTTTGAGTGCTATTTCTGGAGCTGTCACTCCCGACGAGTTCCGCCGAATTATGACATGCACCACGTCTAAAGAGGCATGGGATGTTTTAAAGTTGGCACATGAGGGTACGAACGCGGTTAAAGAATCAAAGTTACAAAATTTGGCCACCCGATTTGAGACTATCACCATGTCTGAGTCTGAATGCTTTGATGATTTTTATGCACGTTTATCGGACATTGTTAACACTAGTTTTAATTTGGGTGAGGTGATTGATAACATGCGTGTCGTTAAAAAGATTTTGAGATCTCTTCCAAAATGCTTTATTCCTAAAGTCACTGTTTTGAACTCTTTGGGAAATTTGAAATCACTTAAGTTGGAAGAACTTGTAGGAGATCTTAAAACATATGAGATTGATATGTTTCCCAAAACCATTAAGGCTAAGTATAATGGGATTGTTTTAAAGTCTCATTTTAAGAAAAAGAAAGAAAAAGTTTGTGAGTCCGATTCTGAGGAAGATTTTGATTTTAAAGATATGGCCTTGTTTGCGAAAAATTTTAAAAAGTTTCTCAAAATGAATAAAGAAAATTCTTCCAATAAAAAGAGATTTTTTGAGTCAAATAAAAAGAAAGTGGAGGCCAAAGATAGTGACAAGGAGGATGATATCAGGTGCTTTGAGTGTGAGGGCAAAGGGCACATAGCTAAAGAGTGTCCTACTAGGATAAGGAGAAAGGGCAATGATACTGCTATGCTCGCCACTCTTAGTGATAGTGAGGGTGATGAGAGAGATGAGTCTGATAAAGGTTTAGCACATGGGATGGTTATCGCTTTTTCAAGTCATGTGAGCACACCCACTTTGTCTCATGAGAGTACACACGAGAGCGATCATAGTGATTTGTGTTCTTCGAGTGAGGAAGAAAGCGAGGAGGAGAGTGGAGATGAAAGTAAGCTCCAAAAAGCATTTAGAGATTTTTACACCGAGACCTTGAAAACAAATAAGTATAATCGAGATTTAGGTCGTCGAATTTTAGATTTGGAGAAAGAGAAGGAGGTTTTGAGAAAGGATAAGTGTGATTTGACCAACACGTTGTCTAGTCTGAAGACATGTGTATACCAACTCGAGAGTGATCTCGAACGTTCCAGGGAGGTCAAAATCAATTTTGAGAACACACCTAAGAAGGTTGAAAAGGTGGTTCTTAAGAGTAAAGGTGAGAATTTAGGAATAAGTCATGACGGTGCTTTTACTTCCCAATTAGCACCCGATCCAGTTCCCACTTTAGTGAAAGATTCGCATAAGTCTCACCCTAACCCACCGAGGCGTCCCATTCCTATTAGGAGAGCGCATCCTAGAGTTTTTGAGAGAGGTGTTCCTAGGCCTATATATGTTTGTTCCCATTGTAAGAGGAGAGGGCACCTTAAGGAATTTTATTTTAAGTTGGGTTATGTGTCACATTTTGCTTCTACACGTGTTTCTAGCACACATGCACCCACACATGATACTTTACATGCTCCCGAAGACTACATGAGAGAGTTTGCACATTTAGGTGAGAAATTTAAGTTTTTAGTCAAAACTTCACAAGAATTGATGGAGGTTTTTCATAAGTTGTCACCACCTTTGGAAAACCCCTCCTCACTTTGACTTGTTTACTAGCATAGGATGTTTTTCATGATGATATTATTTGCCTATTGCTAGTATGTATCATGTTTTTATGTTTTAATTTTTTTGAAAAATCGAAAAATACAAAAATATTTTATTTTGATAAAAGTTTGAGAAAATCCAAAAAGATTTTTGTATTTTGTTTGCATCGTTTATGGATGAACACTAAGGATGACCGGGTCACAACATCATTCCATTATTTTCATATGATTATTTGATAGTGTTTTGAGACAATAGGTCAATTCATCCTTGTGATTTATAATGTTTGGAGTCATTAAGATGTAACTAAGTATTACTACCTACATGTTTGACTCGTGATTTTCTTTATTGCACACGTGCACGGATTTGTTTGATTATTGTGCTTGTCTTATCACATGTTGATTGGGTGTTTTCACTTCAATCCTGTCCTTAAAACGAACCAAGCGCGATAATTTTTTATAAGAAAATTATGCATATAACAACAGTTTTGTGAGTTTGTGTGCTTTGTTTGAAAACGGGGAATGGCTATGAAAGGTTCAATTTGCTTTGCGAATACTAAGCCACCGTTAAATTGGATCTAAAAAATGGAGGAATTTTATTATTCGGGGTCTAATGAGGTTTAAAAGAGCCCAAAAATTTTAAGGCAATAAAAAGAAATTCATGCCAATTATGGGCCAATTAGGTTTTTCCACCAATTCTCCAAAGTTTGAGAATTTAGTTTATACACCTCTAAAAGAAAATATATATGAGGGAGTTTGGAGGGAGAATTAAAATGGGTTTGCACGTCCTTGAAATTCTTGAAAATGCGCTACATAGTTTTGGGCGTTATTGGTGTGAAAATCATTTTGACTTTGAGTTGTTGATTTGTATAAGACGATGTCATCTACATTCAACAATCTTTACACCTAAGGATACTTTTTATGTTCATTCATTAGGGGTCCACGTATGCATCATGCACATATGATTGATTGAGTTTATTTACCTATCGAATGTGTTCACACCCATACATTCAGTTTCCATAACTTGGTTGTTTGAGTTTAAATCCATGGTGTGATTTTTGGTATCTTATTTTTGTATGAAAAAAAAAATTTAAATCAAAAATAGTTTGTGACACCCCAACTTTGCTTGTTTGATTTATTCTTCTCATTTGTCTATTTGGGGACATAATAAAAAAGGGGAGAAAGAATTATCATTTTATGGGGGAGTTTGAATTTTGGGGGAGTTTTTGAGATTTGACTTATGCTTTTCTCATTCATTGGTTTCTATGTTTATCTCATTTCAAACTCGATACGTCACTTGGTATTTTTCTTTATCTCATGTGTGTAGGTACTACATTGATGATCATTGGATTGAACACCCTGATGAGAAAAGATTTGAGATCTTTAAGTTCTGAAGAACAAACGATGAAGGCTTATTCATTTGTATCTTTCCCATTTTGGGTTCATGGGAGGGTAGATTTGTATAGGTCAATTGAATGATAAAATTCGGATTTTTTATTTTGTACCGGAATAGACAATGGGGGGAGATTTGTAAGGACATTTTTCTCATGTTCGATATGTTAAATTTGTGTATGTCATATGCCGCTACATTTGGCACGTCACTTCACGATATCACACGACGACTTCTATCTAAATTCTAGGAATCGGGCACTGAATATCTCAATCAAGTGTCCCACATCTACCTCAACGACTTCACGTTCCACGATTTTAGGAATTTTATGCAAATGGTACACAAGAGAAGCCAAAACAATGAAAGAAAGGCAACATAGGAAAGTTCAAGGGCATTTTGGTAATTTTATAGCCACCTTCTTGAGATTCGATCAACTGAAAAGTTAAAGATCTCGACGCCATGAAGATACTAGAAGAAACATCACCTCAATCCGAGTTACAGTGAAGAAGTTATGGCCCTTTGAAAATGGAGAAAATTATGAGAAAATCCTTATGAAGAATGTTGTGTTTTAGCCCCCAAAACCAGCGAACTATCGCGAACCGAAGGCCAAACTGATTCGGGGGGTGAACCAATTCAAGGTACATGTTGAACTGGTTCGGGGTACCTGACGCTGTCAAGAGTTCCAAAGTTTTAAAATTCCTTTTGTTTTCCTATAAAAGCCAACTTCGGGGGAGTTCTTTTACAAGACTTGGAGAGACGTTTTTTAGAGTTCTATTAGCTCTAGTCTTCATATTTTTGAATCCCAAAACTCATGTTTGATTCACACCAAAATTCCTACATACTTTTGTGAATCTTTTGGAACCCAAGAACATTACATTGCTTTTGTTCAACCTTTGTGGAGAAGCCGTTTTCTTCTTCTTCATTGCTGACCACCTGGAGTTCCTGCGGGAGATTCCAGCAGACGATATTTCTAGCCGTTTCTTTGAAGGTTTGATGAAGACACTGTGCGTTATACTTATGGGCAATTATCAGGTTGTATGTAAGTCAATGGTCTTGTAAATTATTCAAAGTTCTATAAATAAAAGGTTTTGACCTTACGGGGATTTTTCCTGAATATTTATGTCACATGCTTTATTTAGTTATGATTTGACACATGCACACATGCAGATGTTTGTTTGAGCGTTGTTTAAGAATAGACTCTAATTAAATAAGGTCTAATTGTATATTTGCAAATTAGTTTAAATCGGTATCCCACAGTCGCACTTTACATAAAAAAATACAGACTAGTAAATGATGGTCCGGCAAGCATGAACTGTCTGAATGTGATGTAGACTTGAAATCTCGAATCTCTAAAGCATACCTACACACGTGAAATAGAAAAATAACCATCTAAGTATTAAGGAACAAATTATATAAACCAATATCTAAAAACAACCCAAAATCATTTGTTATGTGAGCAAAACAGGATATCAATATGTTAACAACATCTAAACCAGGATACCAATACCAATTTGTGCAAACTCATTAAGATACCAAAAAATAAGCATGAATCCATATGATATCAATGTGTTATGCAACAAAATCTATGTGCTCAATCAAATAAAATATCCCCTACATAACATACATCTCTCCCCCTTTTTGTCTCGAATAGACAACCCAGTGAAAAGATAAACATATCTAGCATGAGATAAATCAATGAAGTGTAACTAGGTATAAATGAAACAATCAGGTAATAGTGAACAATTATATCAAATCCGTAGCTAGCAAAAAATAAGCACACAACATGAATCAAATAAAGAAATTAGGTGTGATTAGACATCCACAATGCAGTAATAAATGTAACCAGTATGAATCTGCATATAAACTGTTCGGAAGAAGCCCAGCAGTACCAAAAATATGACAAAATGAACCAGCGTACTAAAACAACAAAAAATAGAGAAAGAAAATTCTCCAGGCTTTCGCTCGAACGAGACAACCTTGTCGTTCGAACGACAGAGGCTTCTCCCAAGATAACTTCGCGCTACATCTATTTCTCGCTCGAACGAGAAAATCGTATTCTCACGTCCAGTTATAAAAATTAAAAAGTTTCGCCCAGAGAAAAAAATTCTTGAAAAAACTAACTAGAAGTGGCAAAAAACTGAAAAACAGTAACGAAAACAACAAAAATAATATGAGTTACATGCTAACATAGTATCGATATGCTCAAGCATGAACATGGAATGTATGGGCATGAACTACAACAAATGAATCACAATTTCAACACATCAAAATGATCAATAAGCTCTAATTGATAGCTATAAATCATCAAACTTTAATTTATCCATATGTGACAATTAAAGTGTGAGCTAAACGAACTAAACAATCAAACATGCACACAAATCCAGAATTTTGACGATTCTATAAACAAAAGCGTCATGAAACGATTTTTCAATGTTAGAATTCGTGGTGCAAACCCGTTTAAATTATCCATCCAAACTCCCTCAAATATATCATATTTTTCTTTTGGAATAAACATAAACTAATTGGCCGATATTTTGGTATATGATTATTTTTATTGCCTTGATTTTCTTTTGGGCTCTTTTAAATGGTGGCTTTCACGGCGAGTCAATTTTACACTCTCGCAACCCTTTTCGGTGAAGACTCGTCATTTGTTTCAATTACTATCCTCACGGTAAACGGTTCTTACATGCACACTTCCTCCTTAAGTCTACTTAGGCATAAATGGAAATATTGAGATAAGAACGTCTCACCAAACTCAAATATGCAAGAGATGTCAAACATCCATATAAACTCGTGCATGTGTGCAAAGATAGCATATATATAAAGTCGAATAAAAATATACCAACTTCAAAACAACCCCATAATACAATGGTTAAGATCATTTGAAGCATCAATCATTATGACCAAATGTCCTAACCACATGGATAATGAAAGTATGGGGGTCCATGCACACCAATATGCCACATCAAACATGTAAACTCACGACACAAAAACTAACAGAAAATCTTTTTGGTTTTTCAGCATATTTTGACTCAAATAACAGAAAAATCTTTTTGTATTTTCTCAAAAATATTTAAAACCAAAAAACTTTTTGTATTTTTCAAATAAGATTCAATAAATGAAAAGAAAATAATACAAAATGATACACATGTCTTACCACTAGCTATATATAAATCATGATGCAAAGACTAGCGTATGACAAACATGGACATGCAATCAACTATAAGAAATAGCAAGTGAATAATCATGTGCATGTATGTGAGAATCAACCAACTCAGCATTGGGAATCTCCAAAATGGATTTCCTAACCCAAACCGGTGCATACCTAACAAAACGAGTTTTGGAAACTGATGGGACACTGCATTTAAACTTCATAGGGTCTTGTTTAAGATCATATCAAAAACTCCTAAAGTGACCTTTCCTACCACAATACGAACATGTGAAAACTTGACGAGGAACGGGACCTTTAGGTTGACCTTTTCTAACACCCTCGGTTGTGGTTAACGCTCTAAAACAAACTATGGTTTTATCTTTCACATTCGAACCAATAGAACAAGAGAAGACGCTACCATTACTATTCACATTACTCGAGTCGATTAAATTATTTTTCAACATCAAAATTTTGGACTCAAGCAAAGAATTAGACTCAAACTTTCGGGACTCCTTCTTTAGATTTTCAATTACACCTAGAAGGTTATCTCTCTCCTACTTAATGTGAGAAAACTAATCCCTAAGAGTCTTTTCATGTGCAACATAATCATTAATTAAAATATTTTCATCAACGGCACAAACCCTACATTTTTTCAAGTCCTCTAACTCATTCTCTAAAACAAAGACTCTATTATCACTCTCCTTTTTGGAAATTTTTAAAGATTCATAGTTGCCATGTAAAGCTACAATATCCTCATGAATGATATCTCTTTGAGTTTCAAACGTTTTCAAATATTCCGTCATATTTTTAAAATGAGAATTTTCTTCTTCCAAAATTTCAATTTGTTTTGCAAACTAAATATTCAAAAGACGTAATTCGTCCAAACTTAGAGAGACTCCATAGAGAAAAAAATAAACAAACCAAGAGAGATAAACAAGCAATCACCCAAAAAGCACAAAATAATGATCTAGACAAAAGCTGAATGCAACCTACTCTGATACCAATTTGTAGGTCCCTTTTTCTATGCGAAAAGTGTTTTTAAGGATGACAAAATAATTTTCTTTTTATGAAAAAACTTTTTCCAATTTTAATTCGCACCAAGTTGTGAACCAATTTTAACTTAACCAAATTTTATCATGATTAATCCTGAACATGCATCTAGTGATTAAAGCAAATAAAGTAAGGAAAAGAAAGCTCATAACGCTGGATGAGGAAACCACTAAGGGAAAAACCTCGGACGGCCCAATCCAGACAATCACTATGATGTGAAATTACAAGGAATAGACACAAGTCTTACGTAACGACTTGATTTCCACAAGACTGAACTCTCTTTTGATCTTCAACCACTCCTCCACAATGCCCATGCAGAAATTCCTTCCACGATGCCCATCCACAACACACGCATCCACATATGTCTCAGTGTCCACCGATATGGCTTGTAACGTCTATGATGTGGAACATGAACTCCTTCGCTTCTTCACATCAAAACCTAATGTTCAACTGTAGAACAAACTCTTCTTGGTGAAAACAAAGATCACTATAGCATATGGTAATGAAAACTCAGATCATTGAAACTCTGAGTATGTATTTGGCTTTAGAAAACCTTAAAAAGCATGTGCAAACAACGTTCTGGTTGTATATTATTTTTTAGAGTGCACATTTCAAAAATTCTAATGAAAACACGCCATTTATAATTTTCTAAAGGCGACAGCTCGTTCAAGCCACTTTGACCTGTCTCTCGAATGAGATTGTCATGTTATTCGAACGACATGTCTCTCTTGCTTGAACGACTGGTCAAGTCGTTTGAGAGACCCTGGGAATTAGTGATTACTTTTTACACAATTTTAATTCGTCCTTATCAGAATAAAATGAAGTGTAAACCTTTTTAAACTTTATAAAAACATTTTAAAAACATATATTTAATAAAATAACATCCTTAAACATTTTAAAATAAATTCCGAGTCCCATTAAAATTACGAATTCATACCTGAGTGATTTCGGAATGCAATTTGACTCGAAGACGAAATTCGTAACATAAACTGACATGATAAATCTTTAAAGCTTTGTCGCAATGTCTTTAATAAACTAAAATGCGTCATAGTCTGTGTGGGATCATGACAATAAAAATACGACCTATGACTCAAACATGTTTTGTTCCGGGAATAAGTCAAATAAACATACAACGAACTCAATTGGAAATTTTTTCCTTACGCCTAACATGCTGTCCCATCTTCCAAGTGAAGATTCAATGGAGTTTCAACCCATTTCCATGGAGTTTGCGTAGGGAAATTATGAGTAAAAGATGAGCTACGAATTTGAGAATAAAAATATGAGTCTTGAGAGTGTTTTTAGTGGGAGAGGGAAGTAAAAATCTTATAACCCATTGATGCCCCAACATGAAGCCAACTCACTCTTTCTTATAATCTTTAAAGAGTACATTAGAAGTATTGAACCTAAATGTAAGGTTTGAGGTGGCCTAAAAGAGTGCAAGAACACTAACCAAAGTCTGCAAATGAAGTGGAAAAGGGACAATACAATGCAAGCAACCTTGGCACGCGTGACACTCAAGACCCACCCAAAATCAACTCCCAAAAGGCTGATTTGCATCACTTTCTCTCTCTAAAAAAACTTTTTTTATTTTTAACTTAAGAATCATATTCCTTGCATTTTTCAGTTAAAAAATCATATTTACAATAGTCGTTTAGCCTCCCAGATTGTCCTATACAAGGCGTGCAAGAATTGGGACCTCCGTACAATATATATATTTTATAATTTTTCTTCGCATGGAAATATTCCTTATATATTTATGAGTCTAAATATATGGTCGGAATATTTTTTTGACTTACCAATTGTCCTAAACAATTGACGCAAAACTGGACTTTCGCAGTGTCGCACACCGTCAACAATTTCTACCTAGGCTCGCGTAGCGCTCGTTGCTTGTCCGAATCGTGTGAAACTTAACCGAAGTACTTAAAGTAATTATATAAACTCAAAATAAAACTCATGTGAACCATGAAACGTAAAACTTTCTCGTTTAATCCATATTGCGATACTTTACTTTTTGTACCATTTAAATGCCGCATCGTATTAACCTTGTCCGTGTCATATCCGTTCCTTGATATTTTTTCCTTAAACTTAACATGCATCCTAGCTAATACTATTAGAAATTAAATACGCATTCGTGCGACACATGCATCGTTGCATTTTTCTCGTTTAAACCATTTACATAATACTCCACCTTACGTATTGCTTGACGTGTTACCCTTGGATTATTTATTTAATGATTTTTTCTTTGGACAAAACACTTAAAATAACGTTAAATACCTATTTTCTAGGGTGGGGTATTACATGGAAGACCTTTGGTAGGTAGCCCCAGTGTTCTCGAGTCCGAATGGCATGACAATATAGCAAAAGGTTTGCCATGGGGTGATGAAGGTAGTTTTCTCTCAATGGTCGGGGTGCATCTTGATTTGGTTATATCTGACAAATCCATCAATAAATGACTTGAGGGCATGGTTGTCTGTGTTTTCCATGATCATGTCGATGTTGGGCAATGGGTAATCATCCTTTGTCAATGCTTTTTTCAAATCCTGTTCATTGACGCACATGCGAACTTTCCCTCCCGATTTTATCTCAGGGACAATATTGGGGAGCCATGTAGGATATTCTAATACGCGAATGAAACCCACATTCAATTGTTTGATCACTTCCTCTTTGACTTTGAGTGACCATTTGGTGCCGAGTTTCTTTATCTTTTGTTTGACTGATTCACATTTCAAGAATGTTTGTATCTCGTGCTGGGTCAATGTCGATCATGTCATCGTAGGACCAATGAAAGATGTCCATGAATTCTTGCAGCGGTTATTTAAATTGCACATGATCATGCTTGTTAAGGGTGACCCTATCCTAATCTCGCATCGATGTCTACTAGAACCGAGAATAATGATAATAGTCTCATCACCATTAATTTGAATGCGATTTAAAGAGTCTCTCAAGACAATCTCTTCTTCCTCTAAGATTATTTTCGGTCGTGGTCGCGAAAGTTCTTTGAGTTCTACTAGTGAGGGATGATAACCTAGGCCACATAGGGGAAAGGCCTTTTTCAGGACTATGAGCTCAAGGATCCCTTATTGGCATCGCCCTAGTCCCATTCTAAGCAAAAAGTGCATATTTCTTAACATTTGAATCACATTGATATTGCCACGAGAGTTGTGTTACAGATATATTTGGTCTTTGAAATTTTTTACTATTAAAAGGGCAAGTGGGTCAACTCTGAAGCCAGAGAGGAGCATGTCATTCATCCCATATTGAATCTCCAATACTAAATTGCTAGTTTTGGCATTATCTGTACTATCATCATCCCCCAATATGGTGATAACCTGGTTTTTGTCAAAGAACTTTAGTGTTTGATGAAGAGAAGAAGATACCCCTCGAAATCTATGGAGCCATGGACTTCTAAGGAGTATATTGAAACATGCAGTTATGTCAATAACTTGGAACTACGTGACAATATTGATAGGGCCGTCCCCTACTATGAGTTTTATGGACCCCATTACCTTTCAGAGGGTATTATCCTAAGCTCGCGCGACAGCGGAAGTTAGAATGAGATCACTGACTTTCAATCCTAAACAATTGAAGGTTCTGAGGGGACAAACATTGTGAGCAGATCCGTTGTCAACGAATTAGAGTGAGACCTTATTTCCCAAGACTTTTATAATCAGGGCCAATTTTTAGTATCTCTGCTTCGGAAAAGGATAGAAGTCTGGAAGAGATCAAGGACCGAACCATGTTTGCGGCTTCTTCGAGAGTGGTATGAGGAGGAACTGTAGTCTTGGCGAGGAGTTTTATTAAAGAATTTTGATGCAACTGGGAGGACATGAAAAACCCCTACTGAGTGATATTGGCTTGGGTTTTCTTGATCTAGTTAAGAACTTTACTTCCTTCGATGGTAATTTCTGGCATGGGAAGTTCTTCGGCAACTCCTTTCCCTTATCTATCTCGATCACATGAGGAATTGGATATTTTTAATGTCTCCCTGACTTGGTTATGTGATTTACAAAGGTAGGGAAGAACAAGAACCCCGTGTCTTCATCTACCTTTGGCTAAATGGCTACCTTATTGATTCCCCCCAACAGATCTTTAAAGGATATCATTCCCCATAGATTGGCTTCTTCCTAACTAGGTTCATCATCTGAACTGTCAAAGTCATCCCCCCATTCGGTGGTGACTATTAACTCTTGCCAAGAGAAATTAATACATTCAACAACCTCGACAGTTTCATCGTATAAATCTTCCCACTCAGCGGGGAGGTGCATGAGTAAAGGGACCAACCGTCCCTGAAGCTTTAAAGAAGTGAGTAGCTCATCAATGCTGCAAATTTCATTTGTTTATCAAAATAAATTGGACATTATCAATACTACATCATATATACCAACTTCTTCAATATGTACCACCATTCATCTGATTCCCATTCCCACTTTTTAACTTTTATGAACAAGCCACCGAATTTGCAATAATCAATAGTCATCTCGATGGGAAATTTCATCCCAAACTCCAAGAGTTGGTTCAGTACAGTTGGTAACTCCATATCTATGCCTTCACATCGAGTAGGGACGGTAATGCAGGCCCTTATAAGGAGTGACAAAGCTTAGTCGGTGAAGAAAGTTAGGTGTAAGAGAAAATACCGGAAAATCTTAAATGGTTTGGGTGAGATTACTGGTATTATGGGTGCTCTGTTGGGAACAATTTGAGCATATGGATCAAATTCTAGGTCACTCTTTAGGAAGCTGACATTTGTATGGGTTGGAAGTGGGTTATGAGTGGTATTGGGTTTAGGATTGGTTGGTTGGGCGATGATACATCGATCAATTAGGCCTTGAATCACATTCTTAATGTGGAAGCAATGGTCGGTAGTATGACCAGAGGACTAGTGGAAATCACAATAGGCATTGGCTTTGAAAATTTATGGAGTAGATTTGGTAATGGATGAGGGTTCAAGGGTTTTATGAGGTTTCGGATCAACAGGGCCTGGTAGACTTTAGATAGGGGAACATGGAGCTCAGTTTACTCTTTCTTATTAGGATTGGGGCAACTTTCGTATGCCCAAAAGGTAGCGAGTTGGAAATATTATTGATGGTTGAGGCTGTAGCACTGGCAAGCTTCTCATACTTTTGGGGATTGAACTATCTAGTCACTTTCTTTGGCTCAGATTCAGCTTTGATAATGCATTATTCAATTTCTACACCAGCCTCTTGAAAGTCTCGAAAGTTTGGGTAATATTGTCCTCCCATGGATGCTCGAATATGAGGCAAGAAGTTCTTCTTCGCGATTCTGACTTATTCCTCCTCAGAGGGTCTGTTGGTCACAATAATAGCTTTCTCTCTCCACCTTCCAATGAAGCTAATGATTGTTTCCCCAGGGTTTTGATTAATAAGCTCTATATCTCGGCACACAACCTTTAGCTCCTCATTGTACTTGTACTGAGACATAAATTCTCGGGAGACATCCTCCCAACTACGGATCCTGGATTATTCGAGGGATGGAAACAATCGAAGGGCACTTTATTTCAATGTATGCTAGAACATCTGGACCATTATGTCTTTGGAGTAATTAAAGAGGGTCATGGATTGATGATAGTTTCGAAGGTCAACAATTAAGGGTCCTTTTCCTCCGAACTTCTCGATGTCTGGCATCATAAACTTCTCCGGCAGTCTAGTTTTGCTAAAGGGAGACATATGGGTGTAGTCCATGTAGTTCCTGAATATCTTGACTTGGTCGAACTTCTTTGACAACAGCTTGAGGTCTTCCTTGACCTTGTTCAGTTCCTCCTCCTTATGATCCATGGATACTAGCAGGTTAGCCCCTGATTGGGTAGGGTTCGAAATAAGTAGTTGAGCTAGTGGTGGCCTATTGGAAGGCGAGCCACGCAGAGATGTTAATACTCTTCTGGGACCTAAACATGTTCGGGATCTAGTGGACCTATGGAACGAGGAAGGATAACCTCGAGTTTTTTGAGAATCTTTTCCTGGTGATGCTGCATCACATGGACCTCAGTTTGAAGGTTGTTAATCTTAGCACTGAGCTGAGCTAAGATGGTCATCAAATCGAGATACACATTTGGTACTTGGTCGGTGTTCTCCATGAAGAGATCGTGAAGGTAAATCCCAAACTCAAGTGAAGTAGCATAAGAATCGACAGAGCTTCGAGCCGGCTTGACATAAGACCAAAGCCAATAGGGAGCCAGGCCAAAATCGAGTATGTGATTGGCTTTATTTTTAAGAGGGAGAAAAAAATTTGGTATTTTAGAATGAAGAGAAAAAATGTTTTGGGTATTTTTGGATTTTTAGAAAAGGAGGAAAAAAGGAGAGGAATCTCAGCATGATTGTTATTAATGTCATATTAAGTTTTCACTTGTATTAGGTTTGCCTAAAGATAGAAAAAATGCCAAACAGGACTCGAGCCAGGGAAATAGGGTTTAAAAATATGTCAGACATGGTTTGACTTGTTTCCAAGCTCACAGACAGGGTCCTATTTTAAAATAAAAAAAATTGAGCAAAAATTCGGGATGTACGCCGACCCAAAATTTCGACAGAGTTTTGCATGGTAACCAACAAACTAAATATGTGTGTCCTAGGTTTGACACCTATATGAGCTTTATGAAATTGTTGGGTTAATGGAACGGTTCCCCCCATTTGGCATGACTTCCACGATATACCTCTTGCCTACAAAGGAAATCATTCGTCTGTACGTGAATTGACTCACTATATACCTACGTACGTGAATGAGTTCCCTACTATATACCTCCCGGCGGGAGTTTGGACAAGCCGTACGATATGGTGGGAACCGTTCAATATATGTCGAAGGTACGAGGATAATGGAAGGTGAGAGTCATATCGCATAGGTTCACTGCAACTCCCCGGACCAGGGCCCATCACAAAGTGACCCCCCAGTGCGGGATAAAATTTTGGTCAATATAGCCATGCTCTTGGTGATGTAGTGTGCAAAAATGCAAGAGTCTTAATTAATATATTATGGAGAGAGAGAGAGAGAGAGAGAGAGAGAGAGAGAGAGAGAGAGAGAGAGAGAGAGTATTTTTTATCATTTTTTATTGGCATGATGAGTAAAGAGGATACTACACTAATGGGGAACATATACAAGTAAATATATCATGGAGACTATATTACGCATGGATACATGTGAGTGAGTAGTTGACATGGTAATATTCAAGTGAGTGTGTGTGGTAGTGAGCCTATAAATGGATCAATTACAAGTGATGTGTGATATGTGTAAGTAAGCATATATAGAAGTGTAAGAAGTAGGGGGTGTGTTAGTGAAGCCTAAGCATGAATATTCTAAGTGGTGTGTGAATGCAAAGTGAAGCTAAGTGTAAGTGTGTGAAGTGTACATGGAAAGTATATACAAGTGTGTGAGGTGTATAAGTGAGTGGAAAGTGATATATACATGAGAGAGATATACACGAAAGGTCAAATAGAGGAGAAAAGGGAACATATATGTAGGTGCATATGCACACATGCATAAAAAAAATAACACCCACTCAGGAATAGAGTCTAGTCTTCTTAAAAAATTCCCAAGCGGAATCACCATTGTGGCCATATCGAGGTTTTTTCTGGGGTCCGGGGGATATCTCCCGAGGTGGATCCCTCCTTCCTTCCCCTTTTTTCAACGTGCATGCAGAATTGCGTCCTTTATCGGGGTACTCGATCATCATTGCCTATGCGGGGTGATATGTAGAGATAGAGTCTCCAGCCTATTTTGCACAAAACAGGCAAAATAAATGTTGCCGCCTTGAGAGAACGTCATCAATGAAAATATTAATGCTTGGGAAACCAAGTAGTTTAAGGGTTCGGGGGCTAAGTTATGGAATGGGATGGTGTTAGGCACCCATCCCCCTTTCAGTCTCTCATGGGCGTGTGTTAATTTTATCTTGTTGCACTTCGTGACGTGTGTGCTTATGTGCATAATATGAATGGAGGACGAAATCGCTCGACTCACGTCATGGATAAAGGCTGAGCGAGGTCATCCTTAGGAGTGTTCCCAAAATAGTAATTCAAAGTATAATGTAAGTGTTTGTCGATTCACAGGTCATTATAGAAGAACGATTGTGTATATAGAACAAGACATAAGTAGGCAAGAATAAAATACATATTAAGAATATATAATAAGAACAAGGTAAAAAAAGTGTGTGGGAGGACTGGAGTCTAGGGATTTACCCAAGACGCCTACGTAGCCTGAGGGGGCATCAAAGTCCACGTAGTTTGAAGACAATACGAGGTGGGGTTTAACCCATTAATCAAGTCGGGGACTTTGTTTAGATGTGTGTGTGTGTGTGTAGAAAAAGGTGTTTTGGTGTGAGAAAATGTGATAAGAATTCCCCGTTTGCAATTTACATGTAAATCCTCTTTTTTCTTATTTTTGGGTTTTCTTTTGAAAATAAAGTATGTGCAAATACTAATAATAAAAAAAAGTTTGAAGTTAAGGTATGTGATATAATTAAGTAAAGTACTAAGGTGAAAATTAAGTAACTAGTGCAAAAATAGAAGAATTTAAAGACAAGGGGGAAGAATTAGACCTCCTTATGAAGACTTGAAGTGGATCTTGATTGTAGATGCGCTGATATCGCAATGAGACGATGGCGGTATGAGGAGATGTGTGAGAATTTACTCAAAGGAGTACGAAAAGGATGGAGGGAATGTGGTAAATGGGTTTTAAAGGGGGAACACCTCTGAATTCGAGAGAATTCTCTTTGAATTGCTGAGAGGGAAGTTCAGGATTGCTGAGAGGGATATTCAGGATTGCTTTTCAAAGTGAGGTCATGGTCTATATTTATAGGCCCCAGGGGGTGCCGATCGACATGGTCCTATACCCGCCTATCATCATAGAACCCCAGACACACTGCCGATAGGGAAGGTCCTAGGAGTGCCATTCGGCAGTCTGACGCAGGTTTTTAGAAAAAATGATCATAAAATGCGTACCATAAGTTAGAATCGCGTACGAGTTCTAGAATTAGAAAGGGTATTAACATACAATTAAGAATCCTTTGATCCACTCCCGGGTTAGGGAGTTGACCGAAGTCAAACGAGACCTGGAAGCAACCGTTGGTCACTGGACAGGAAATTCTCAGAGGAAAACGGACTGTTCATCCAATTCATAAGGTTGATTCATGCATGGGATGGACTGTTGGAAATGGTATTCAATGCCTTTCGAGATTTCATTCATCTTTGTTCGGTTTGGAGAGTTGACATAGGTCAAACCGGGCTCGAAAGTGCCCGATGATGCTTCAGAGTAAATAGGTCGTTCTTCTCTACTGTAAGGTTGATTCACGCACATGACAGACCGTTGGAAAGGGTATTAAGAGCCCTTCAAAGATGCTCAGACGAGAAATTTGACCCACAGTCAAATGAGGCCCGAATGCACCCGATGGCCTCTAGATCAGTACTTGGAGTATGACCTAGGTTTTGTAGTGAATGAGTGAATGCTAGGGACCTAAGGATGTGCTTAGGGGGGTCCTAGGATTGGGTGTCTATCGTCACAACACATTTTCTTCTCACTCTTATTTGATTTGTTTAATTATACACATTATTGAAATTGTAAAACCCTAGTATTGCTATCCAAGAAATGTTCTAATTACTTTTTTACCCTAAGGTCCCTCCCTAAACTCCCATAGATATCTCTCTCAAACCATAGACCAGTAAGGTAAAATTACTATGCCAAAATAGTTCTTGCACTTAATCAATCTCAAATTAAATTATTAAGTTACTAATTCAAATTACACAACCTAGTTAATTAATTAATAATAGTCCAAATTTCATTTTATTATTAATAGTCCAAATTTTATTTTAAAATCCAAATTTCCATTTAATTGATTAATTAAATTATTTATTAAATTCTAAAAAAATAAGGGGTATTACATTAATAATATTGATGCTTTAATTTATAAACTAACAACATTGGAAGACATGAATGAGGGATTCCTGAGATAAACTATAACTGACTAAAATTCTGGCAGTAATCAATTAATCGAATGAAGGGGAGTTCCCCAAACAACTATTGTATGTGGGAATTTCAAACGAATGAAACTTGACCTTAAGAAGGTTTAAATGATTGTCAAGTGTCCGTGGAAGATGTGTATTATATAGGATAATTTGATGTCAGTCTATTCCACCAACCAAAATTATTATGTAAGTACATTCTTACCCATATGAGACCAAAGATGTTCAAAGTACTTGAAAACTTCTACCATTATGGATGCTCTAACAGAGTATTTAAATGCATGGATAGTTTGAAGGCATAAAAATGAATATATATAAGTTATTTTAGAAACATGGGAAAAGTGAAGAAAAAAAAAGAAATTGAAAATGTGAGTTATATGGATTCACTCTATAGAAGGCCACACACACAAAAGCTTCAATTTTAGCTAAATTTTATCTTGATTAGAATTAGGTGATCATTCAAGATAAAGTCCAAAACTAAAATAACAAACCAAATAAGAAGAAGATTTAAGAAAAAAATCCCTTGCGAGCAAAACCTTTTTCCAGTAGTGTTTAAGAATGATGTACACGTAACGATTTACTGACTACTTAGATATCCACTAAATATAACACGATAATGGTCTTCAAATCTTCAACATATACAGTACAGTCAAGCACCATCCATGGAAAGAAGCTCTTACCTCAGTATCCACCGATCAGCCTTAGGAAACGATTTCCTTTTTTCTTCAGTAGTAGAGATCAAATCTCTACAAATGTTAGCATTAGAGCAGCATTTTATAAGGGTTTGATTGGGATGTGTAACTAGGGTTTGACTAATCTTAACAAATCATCCATGGGAAAGTAATTTGGAAAACGAAAAGTTATTTGGAAAATTAAACTTGTGAGACATTTGGGACAACAATGCAAATTCACTTTTTGCCAAAACGTTCTAAGAAAAATAGTCCAGAAGAGTCCTTTTTAAAGAAAACATGAAAATCAAGGCAACGGACTTCGTTCGAATAAGAACAGGATTTTGTTCGAACAAAATTAAGGCTTCATTCAAATGAGATTAAGATTCGTTCAAATGAACTGGCCTTTTCATTCAAACGGCCTTCCAACGGGTGACCCTTTGCTAGGCAGAGAAACTCCAATTAAAGCTCATTTGAATTTCATTCAAATGAACTCAAACCTTGATTCCAATGAGATGACAACTTCGTTCTTACGAGAATTGGATCTCGTTTTAACGAGAGACACGTTTCGTTCCAACGATATAAAAAAATTGATTTTGAAAAATAGTTTTATAAAAGTGCCTCGAATAAATTAAAACACGTCCTAGAATATTAAATCAAAAACATTTATACCATATACCTCCAAAGTAGAGTCGCGACGATTCAACGAGTTCGATCTTCAAAATGTTGCTCGGTTACTAACTTGTCTTCAACTATAATGGGAAGTATATGAGGATGTGGTTTGTAACGGGATATGCCAAAAATAAATAAAAGATAATCACTTATAAAAACTTCCTCTTACACATCTTCCCCTTTGGCTATTCCGGTATATAATATAAACTAAAAATAAATACCTACGACAAGTTCTACTAATGCCCTCCCAAATCAAAAAAGGAAAGACACCCGAGACTATGTCTTCAACAGAAAGTCTTCATCTTGTGTAGTCTATTAGATTATCATCAAGGCGTAATGACCTACACACATGATGAAAAAGAAATACCATGACGCATACGAAAGTTTAGGGAAAAGTAAAACTCCCCTCAATTTGTTCTCCCCCATTTTATCCGTAATAGACAAAAGGTTACAAACTAAGCACGATATATTAGCATCCCACAAATTTAAATAAGAAATAATCATCACAAAGATAAAAATAAAAGTATCATAATAAAATAAATAAGCACATGCGATGAAATTTCCAAAAGCAACCAACTATTTTTGCAATTTTTAAAATTTTTAAAATTTTTAAAATTTTTGAGTATGTAAAATTATATGAGTATAAACAATAAATATAGGTACAAGTACATAACAGCATGGAATACCACTAAAATGTCTTAATCTCCATCAAGGAATGAAATTGTGTGAACTTAAACCATGGGAAACTCAACGTAGGCATACGAAACAAAGTTACACGAAGTCAATGAGATACTTCTAAAGAAAGAACTCAATTTCAACCTTAGGTATAAGAATGTGGAACAAAATAAAATTGACTCGACTTATGAAAATGTCATGATTTTAAATACTTCTCAAATCAATAACGTCAAACTATTTAATATTTTTTTTAAAAGTCCAATGTGTAAACCCATTGATCTTCTACTTATAACACCCTTAAAATACCACATTGTTAATCTTACACTCTCAAACTTTTGAAGATATCATAATGCTTATATAAGCGAAGATATCACAATGCTTATATAAGTGAAGCATCAATGAAATAAAAATGACCTTGGCACTTCAATTTTTGTGTGTCGTTAATCTTTTAGGCTCTTGTCAAAGGTGGCTTTTAATGCAAAGATAATTTTCCCATTCGTAGCCCTTTTCCATTGCTTAAAATAAAACAATTTTTTTGGGAAAATAAATTCGGGCAATGGTTCTTACAAGCACAAATTATCTCTAGTGCATTTGGTTCGTTATTAAACACTATTGAGATGAGAACAGCGTATTCGATATATGACAAGTAACTACAGTGTTCAAAAAGTCCATGCATGTGTGCAACAAAGGTGATAAAAAAGTTTAGCATGAAGAAGGTGGTCATCAATGAATAACGAAATGTTAGCCATGCATTATTAAGCACACTAAAGAAACGAAGTCGTGAATAAAAAACACCATGAAAAGTCACATGAATGGATGGAATGTAGTTGTGATTCGAAAATCTTAAATGAGCATCCATATAAGTGGAAAAAATACAAAAATCTTTTTGAATTTTTCAATTTTTTTGTCAAAAATAAAATCTTTTTGAAAATATTGAAACGTTTTCTAAAAGAAAAGAAAATATTTTTGGATTTTCAATAAATATAAACATAGAAATCTAGCAATAAGGACAAAGATAGCAACATGATAACCACCATATACTAGATAAAATACTCAAAATCAATCAACGAAACAAATACATAAAGACTTCTTAAGATCCTCAAATCTAAGTGCACCTAATGATTTTGTCAAAATATCAGCTAATTGACGTTTGGTTCTCATAAATCTCAAGCACACGATCTTCTTCTCAACAAGATCTCAAATGAAGTGCTCATGTATCCTAATGTCTTTAGTGCGGGAATGTTCAACCGAATTACGGGATATATGAATTGCACTCATATTATCACATGAAATAGTCATTGTGCCTTGGGTGATCCCATAATTTTCCAATATTTACTTCATCCATAAGAGTTGCGTGCAACAACTCTTGAGGCGATGTACTCGGTCGCGTTCGTGGGCAAAGAAATGGATTTTTGCTTCTTACTCAACCAAGAGACAAGAGCACCCCCAAAGTAAAAGCATCCACCCGAGATGCTTCTATAACTATTAACATACCCATCCCAATCGGCATCCGAATAACTCGACAAATGGTAATCGGTATCAAATGAATACCAAGTACCGTAAGAAATAATGTCACTCACTTATTTGATTATTTGTTTATGTGCAAGTAAGTGTGACTCTTTCGGGGATGCTTAGTAGTGTGCACAAACTCCAATGCTAAATTCAATTTTGGGATGACTAACGATCAAGTACAGAAGACTATATTCATACTTTTATAAAGGATTTGCTCTACGTCCTTGCTTAAAGTGTCTTTGCTAAGATTAGTTAATGTACTCACGAGGCGTAATTTTTGTAAAAATGCAATACTCATTTGATTCCATGTGGTTATGGACTCAGGTTCTAAGGAGTTAAACCAACTCTTTGCTTTGTATTTCAATGAGAATGGAAATAATTAAGTTTAACAATCTCATTGGTTAGTTGTTGGTATTTAATGGTCCCACGAATCTCTTCAAATTCACGCACATAAAGATAGGGATCCTCTTTTTCGGTTCCTCGAAACACGGGCAATAATTGAATTTTTCTCGAACGGAATTGAAAATTATTTACGTTGTGCTTGGGTAGAAGTATGCATGGAGGTTGATTGGAAAAATCTTTAAGCCCAATCTAGTCAAATTAATTTAATCTTTAAGGCCACGTGGTGTTAATTCGTCTGTCATCTCGGTGAATATAGAAAATCTACCTAAGTAATTATCGGGATATACTAGACTCCACACTCGACAAAACATTCGGTATGATCTCGAAACCAACTTCGCATACATTGAGCTCACTCGAATTTTTCTTTTTTCTGATTCTTTTTCTTTTTTTATATTTTATATTTTTTTATGTGAAGAAAATTAAAAACAAATAATTTGACTCAAACCACATAATTCCTAGCTAACACAAAGAAATTGAATTATCTAATTGAGTGAGGAAAATTTTTATTTTAAAATCTAATTTTCCCGAGATTAATCGACGACCACGAAGGTTTCCGAATTAATCTCTCTAATTATACAACTCCTACTCATTGTCGATGGAGAATATAAAAGACGGTCAACTACAGTTTTTCCTCAAATCCCTATTTTTCCTCTAGGTAGGTGGTCGGTATGAATACTCATTAAAAACTACCAATCCTAGACAAGGTAAAACGTAACCAATTTGACAAGTTCGCGTTGGAGTAACTTTTAATTCGAGCCTCGTTAAGAGGTTTTCTATGAGTTATGCGATATCCTAAGGCCAACGTCTACTTAATTTTAAATTGAATGGATGACTCGGGATATGCAAATGCTTGGTTAATTAGTAATTCTCGGGTCAAGGAAGGGTGATGAAATTCACACCTTATCTGTGACACAGGTTTGCCCTTAAGTTAATTTATGTAGTGTGCTAATTTAAGTGCGAAATTAAACCACGTAAGAGTATACAAAAACGTACCTCTAGCGTGAACTTTTTACGGTCACTTGTCTACGTCAGATCGAAGTTTAAGTTGACATTGATCGGAGGGAAACGTCGCCTATGTTTCCGTCGTCTCTGAGAGTTCCTTGGGTTGGTGGCAAGATTGCACAAGTTTTCTTCACGTTTTATCACCGTTGCACACTTTTTCGATTTTTTATTCACTTTTGCCTTTTTTTTTTCTTTTTTTCTATTTTTTTAATGTGCTTAAAAAAACACAAAAAAAAAATACACCAACCGTAAAGTGCGACACAAAAAAATTATTAAAAAAGTAAAATAAAAATAACATGATACATGCACTAGTGATGTATTTAACACAAAACAAAAATAACCATGCACACTTATGAAACAAATTTATCTTTTCTGTTATTTTTAATATTTTTCTGAAAATAGCAAAATTACTACTAGAAATTAAAAAATATAGTTTTGAATATACCTTTTTTATTATTTTTAATTTTAATTTTTTTGGGACCACTTGCTAAAAAAGATTCTAGGAAAAATATGTTGATTTTTTTGATTTTTTTAATTTTTTATGTAATTTTATGATAAATTAGTGCTGAGACTAATCTTTACTAAAAAACAGTTAAATCTTATTTTTTTTTAACTAACTAAGAAAAACAAAAAATATTAGTTGCTGATTTTTTTATTTTACTTTTAGATTTTTGTGACACCCCGCCTAATTAAACATCGGGTGATCAGGCCTTTATTAAATTAAAACAGGTTTCTCAAATGGTTCATTCTTAGCATCACTGTCGAAAACTTTTTAATTACTAATCACCTAAGTGAAAATTAGACCGGTGCCAAATTTTATCTTTCTTAAAATAGATAAATCAACCATGCGAAAAATAGTAAGACAATCACCATGCACTAAAACCCAATCTAACAAAGTAAAAGTACAATAGAACAAAAGTATTACCGAATAAACCATCGGCTAAAAATCCCAAACAACAATAAAATAACCACTAGTATGAAACTAACATCTGAGACTAATACCGGACCACAAGTCCATACATAGAATAGTGTGAGATCCTGTACTAGATCTGAATGAGAGATATCGTCTAGTCAAAATCCTGTAAGCATCCACTGTGCAACAGCTTCGAGTACCTGGAATGAAATCATCATACATAGCGTCCCTGTGGCTGGACACCTAAAAGGTTTTGAAAATATTTTATAGCAAGAGTTAGTACTCAAAACATTTTGAAAATATTTAACAAGCGTTTATCACAATATAAAATGCGGTTATTGATTACACATGTTAGGTTCTCGTACACTCTCTTAGGTTTACTCACCCCTCATCTTTTGTGCACACCTAACGTTCTACACTTAGCCTACCTAGCCATATCTTCCAAGCTATCTGGGACTAAGTAATCATCTGAACTTACCTATACTTAAGTTCTCATATTTCCCACACCGTACATCCATTACATTAACATCTCACGAAGGTTAATTAATACACAAGTAACATTTCCTCTATGTTATGTTTCAAAACTTCTCATTTAGTTTCATTACTAAATATCGACAATCATCACAATTTCTATCTTCCCACTTTTAAAATAAGTTTCACTACTTAAATTACTAATTAGATATTCTCTATCTAACGTTACACTTCGTAATTAAGTTTCACTACTTAACTTACCAGTTCAGTATGTATCTTTAAATACATAATATATGTGAATCTACTAATACACAGAAGTAGAATATCATCAAGTATAAATTTCACACACAATATATACTAAATATCAGTCATTACTATTTATCCCTTTTTATACACGTAAAGGACTCTTGGTTCGAAATAATTCATCGACCCCAAGTAAGAATTGGTTCGGAATGATACATCGACCCCAATTATTTATATACGTACATAAAGGACTCTTGGTACGGAATAATTCATTGACCCCAAGTAAGAATTGGTTCGGAATGATACATCGACCCCAATTATTTATATACACAAATTCTGGCTCGGACTCTTTCATCACGCCACCAGTTCAAAGGTTTGGTACGGCATTTTACATCGACCCTAAACATATAATAACCCTATGTTAGTTTGGAATATCACATCGACCCTAACATAGTTACTTTAGGTATAAATCTCTCGACCTAAAAGATCATATAATTCAGTAGGTACACACCCGACCTATTAATTATATACGTACGTAATATTATAATCTCTTATATTTACCGTACAATATTCGCTTTACGATTTATCTCATTAATCGCATTTATTTGAGTATTCACGCAACTCTAAGGGTCCTAGTTACCCCTCACATATAATTTCAGTAGTTATTACCTACCCTAATGGTCTATTACTTGAATTGACTTTACCTCACCTCGTAACTCAATTCCGAGTTTCCCCGATACTCTACTAAATCGAATTATTCTCGTCGGTCCATGTTCCAAGTCCTACACCCAATGGCCTTAACGGACCTTGACAATATACCTACTGGTCTTAATCTCACTCCCAAATAAGTATAATATAAATCCTAGGATACTCATTCATTCCTGGGAAAACAGCTTACGTCGATCGATCGACTACTAGGTTCGATCGATCGACATTCAAGATCGATCTATCGATCGAACAGGGACAGACGCAGTTCGTCTTCTTCGTTAACCTTTTCCTCCATTAACAAATATCCAAACTCCATTATAGTCCACCAAACTTCGACCCAATAATCCTAACATGTTTCCACATATACTAGGACAATTTCTAACGTGTCAAATACATCAAAACTCCAATTCCTTTAAAGAAATAGTGAATTAAACCCAGAATTTCTTGAAACCCTAATTATGGTGTTCTTCCCATATTTTCATTCAAAATCCAGATTTTATTCCGAAATAATCATCAAGTCTAATCTGAATATTAATCCTCTACATATGTTAAATCATTATACATGCGATTCCTATCCCAACATGTATAAATACCATTATTCTCCTATCAAGATATTGATTTAAACAAGACTATTCAAAAACCCTACACAGGGGTATTATAACTTTATAATTTTTTCAATAAAAAACTTGCCTTGACAAAGGGGATCTGATTTCGTGGAGTTGATGATGGATTGATGCTTCTCTTCTTCAATCCTTCCTCCTTTGGCTCCTAGGGTGCAAGATCCAAACCCACCCTCCTCAAAAGCATCTTCTAAGCCTTGAGAATGGTTTTCTCCTTCTCTCTAATGGTATAGGTGTTTACATGGGTTTTCTAACCCTAATACCTCTTTCATACGGCTGATAAAAAGCTCTCAAATTCGTAGGTCTCCATACCCTCTCATGTTAAAAGATCAAAATGCCCCCGAACGGTCTCGGTTTAATCCAAAATTACCCCGAAACTCAACTAGTACCTCCGGGTATACTATTTTGACTAATTTGACCCTTCCGGACTCATCTGTGACCTTTAAATTATCATTTGAGTCACTTAAAAAATATTACTCGTTCTCACCCCAACACGGTCTACACGCGTCAAGTAACTATTTACCATTCGCACTAAGTAAATATAATGAGGCAATATAAGTCGGTATCTATCTCTCGAGTTTTATTTCATAATTACACTTTTAAATAAAACTCATTAAATTACTACTCTTACGTAATTTAAATTAAGCCGTATTTTCTCATTTAATTCTCCAATTTAATTAAATAGAATATTTGGAATATTCAGAAATACGGGGTATTACATACTTCCCCCCTTACAAAAGAATTTCATCCTCGAAATTAGGATAAGGATGGTATTAAGACTAAGGACCTTAAACATCATTGCATCCTCTAATACCCAAAATCAAATCATATCATCCTAACGGTCGCCCCAAGTACATGCCTTGCTTCATTATAAACTCTTATCGCATGTTACCCATGCCGCATATATCATAATTAAGTCTCACTACTTAATTTCTCCATAGATTTTTCCCAATCTAACGTTAACTCTTGAAATTAAGTTTCTCCTTACTTAATTTACCCTTTTGATGTATATATCTCTATATATAACATCTATGTGTCTACTATCACTCATAAGTAGAATATTATAAGGTATATATTTCACACACAATATATACTATAAGGGAAATTGGTCTGGAAAAATCATCGGCCCCAATAATCCTATCATTTACATTGGTCCGAAAATCCCTCGACCCCAAGGTAAATGTAACGCATATGTTGGTTCATACCTTCCATCGATACTAAATTTATCATCGATTTGGTTCGAAAAAAATCATCGACCCCAAATCGATCCTTCACGTATTGGTCCGGAACACCATCGACCCCAATACATAATTTAAGCATACTTATTATCGCACATAAGCAGGAAATCATAAGGTATATATATATTACACATAGCATATACTATCAACATTAATTTTATAATCACCCTCCTTTTATAGCACGTTTGGGGTTATTGGCTCGGAATCCCACCTCGATCACCAATAGTGATTGACTATATTGTCTCGGAATCACACTTCGAGCACAATATAAGTATATATATATATATATATCATCGCACATGAGTAGACAATTTGTGATCCATTTTTCACACTTCTTATATTCTAAAATGTCATACCCCAATAGAATGTCCTCATATCACGCGTTAAGGACTAAAAGTTCGAAATGTCTCCTCAAACCACAGCTCAAAGTACACATAAGTTCTTAATAGGTATCCAAAAACCTAAACCTTATGTACAGTCCATATAGGCAGTCTTACACTACCTACAAATATGCTCATATAGGTATACATTGAACCTATGAATTGATCAGTGGGATTCTCCAAAATTCCACTATCGTAAGGGCGTATTATCATCCTTTCTCACTGACATGGAGTCGTAGGCAACACAACATACTCAAAATAACACTTTATCTCTATTTCTCCCTGACCATCTCTCATAAGGTGGAATTTTAGGATTTCATCCTGATTCACAATCATGTAGAGCGGTACCGTGCACTTTTGCACTCTCCCTTTTCAACTACATACTAATCCATCCCGGTCACCCCATTCCGCTACCTCAACGAAATTTTGGCTTAATTATGATGTTCACAGCCCATCAATAATTTATAAGTCTGTCTCCTCCTTCCATCATTGGAAACGTAGGTTCACTACCACATTCCGGTTGCTCATTTCGAGTCTATCTTTCTTTATCAACTAGTGGTGCGTCTGGAGACAATCTCACTATGTCTCTTCCTCAACACCGCTTCCCACTTACGTCATCTTTCCTCAAGTGGTACTCTATTCCCCTTTCTCTCCGGGTATATTATACTTTACAATCCGTGCACTCTTCATAATTAGCGCACTTTTGGGGTTGGTTACTCTATAAGAATCAACATTTTAGTGTTAACCTTTAAACGGCTTCCCACTGATTCTTATCCCATAGGTTGTGTTGGCTCTCTCAGCACATAAGCTTGGATCATCGTCTATCCCCCATGACGTACAATCCATTTCATCGATACGACTTGCCTCCTAACTTCCCCACCGGCGCACTTATTAAACATCATTTTTCTGCATCTCTCTATTTCGGATGACTAAGAAAGCCAGTTGACTAGGGCGCCCATACACCCTTTTATCCGTACACATTTGTAAAAACATTGCAAACTTTGCACCCGTAACATGCTTTTCCTCAACTCCAGCCTAGTCTACACGACGTGACTATAATCTTGCGGGTATTCTCAATCCCCTATAGACCAAAAATCAAATCCTTGCCCACAAAGTCCCACTTATCCCTTCGTGGTGAAGTAAGCCTTTCAGTGTTTCTCCACAACACTACTGGCTCCACTGATGCCCTAGCATCTAACAACGTCTCTTCTCTTGACGTGCATAAAAATTCAGTCGTATCCCCTTTCGCAATCGAACTTAAACAAGGGACTTCTCCCCATGCATTCTTACTGAGCATTGTCAGAACAACACATAGTCGAGATACCCAAATTCCATTCCTCGACAATATGTGCAACCATACTCCAATATTTCTAAAGGAGTCAAGTGGCACCGCGCTTATACTATCACTAAGTCCTTAGCACTAATTACAACAGCGAGCTCGATCTCTCTGCTCAGCGGTCATACGATAAACCTTGACTCACATCATTTAGGTTCCTACACACCGGAATAAATTACTATGAGATGTTCATAATCTCTGAAGTCTCACACATATTGATGAATAATGACAACTCGACCCTCTTTCAGGTGAGGCATCGTCATATACCCCATTCACTCGAGGCTAAAACCCATATACTTCCTTGTCCATCACTCTGGTGGTTCAGATGGTTTCCGGACATAACACACTTGTCCTCTCCGAAATGCAAAACTTATCGGAGTTATTATTTCCTCAAATAACTTCAAGCTAAAATAAAATGCGTGGCCCTACAACCCATACTAGACATCTTTTCAAAAATCCCCTTACTCCAGGCCACACTGACCGGTTTGGTTATCCCTCCTCTTGGACTTGGTAGTCTCGATTCTGAACACTATCATCCTGGTTCCCTTAGTTCTGCTGACCAAGAGGAACGAACTATGGGACTTAACAGTACCGAATTAGAATCTAATCCTTAAATCCCCTAGTGGGTTTCCACTTATGGCTTGCACCAGCCCCATTACATTTAGTCTTACTCTTTAACTAAATCCTTAAAATCTCTTAGCTCCGCACACCTAGGAGCATTTACCTCAACCTTGTAAGAAGTACCATACTGTCTTCATATACATAAGTCGTCCAAGAAGAGTTTTACCAAAATTGCAAACTACAACTCGAGAGTCCATTCTCTCAAGGGCTCTTTTTCCCTTATACCTATCTCATCGGTACAAGTTCACTTCAATGGATAAATTTCTTTCCCACGGTTGGCCTCTACCAGACTTTCAGGTAATGGGTTTAGATATTCCCATTCACTTCGCTTCTGAATCATCATTGGGTAACTTTGTGGTTAAACTATACGTAAGGTCCCTCTATTTGTATACGGACCCTCGGTCCGGATGTGGTGATTGGTATTCCCGCCACGTTGCCTCAAAAATTTTACTCAAATTTTCACTTCTGGGTATTTCTACTCTATCCCTAAATGCCAAAACCTCTGTACATTCTACTTCTATTGGTTTCCATGCACAGTCGCCATTTTATCACATTTTACGGCTCGTTCTCATCGAAAATTTCTTCAGAGCCCCTCCCACTATCACTGTATTGGGCGAGTCTAGATTAGCATACCCCCTTGTCGTCGTGACACTTGGAAAATGTCTGTTATGCCTCAACAACCCTTGCAGCATCTACTTCCATTGCACACTAGGAGTGACCTCGACAATGGTCATCTCTCCTATGATTAACATCTTCGAACACCCCATGCTTCATGCCGAGCTCCTCCCTCCTGCAGTCCTTCCAACGCCAATGCTGGTCCTACTGCCATGTTCGACGTACCATGCCCAATCGAACTCGTATATATAGCACTACATCTACTAAATAGCAGGGGAACATAAACTACGTACGTAGAGGAGTACAATAACCCTAAGATAGGGCTCTATATCAATCAAACGACACGCTGAAAATGTAGTAAGCCGTACAGATCCTATGGACACTAGAACCTGATGCTCTGATACCATCTGTGACACCCCGCCTAATTAAACATCGGGTGATCAGGCCTTTATTAAATTAAAACAGGTTTCTCAAATGGTTCATTCTTAGCATCACTGTCGAAAACTTTTTAATTACTAATCACCTAAGTGAAAATTAGACCGGTGCCAAATTTTATCTTTCTTAAAATCGATAAATCAACCATGCGGAAAATAGTAAGACAATCACCATGCACTAAAACCCAATCTAACAAAGTAAAAGTACAACAGAACAAAAGTATTACCGAATAAACCATCGGCTAAAAATCCCAAACAACAATAAAATAACCACTAGTCTGAAACTAACATCTGAGACTAATACCGGACCACAAGTCCATACATAGAATAGTGTGAGATCCTGTACTAGATCTGACTGAGAGATATCGTTTAGTCAAAATCCTGTAAGCATCCACTGTGCAACAGTTTCGAGTCCCTGGAATGAAATCATCATACATGGCGTCCCTGTGGCTGGACACCTAAAAGGTTTTGAAAATATTTTATAGCAAGAGTTAGTACTCAAAACATTTTGAAAATATTTAACAAGCGTTTATCACAATATAAAATGCGGTTATTGATTACAGATGTAAGGTTCTCGTACACTCTCATGGGTTTACTCACCCCTCATCTTTTGTGCACACCTAACGTTCTACACTTAGCCTACCTAGCCATATCTTCCAAGATATCTAGGACTAAGTAATCATCTGAATTTACCTATACTTAAGTTCTCATATTTCCCACATCGTACATCCATTACATTAACATCTCACGAAGGTTAATTAATACACAAGTAACATTTCCTCTATGTTATGTTTCAAAACTTCTCAATTAGTTTCATTACTAAATATCGACAATCATCATAATTTCTATCTTCCCACTTATAAAATAAGTTTCACTACTTAAATTATTAATTAGATATTCTATATCTAACGTTACACTTCGTAATTAAGTTTCACTACTTAACTTACCAGTTCAGTATGTATCTTTAAATACATAATATATATATCAATCTACTAATACACAGAAGTAGAATATCATCAAGTATATATTTCACACACAATATATACTAAATATCAGTCATTACTATTTTTCCCTTTTATACACGTAAAGGACTCTTGGTTCGGAATAATTCATCGACCCCAAGTAAGAATTGGTTCGGAAAGATACATCGACCCCAACTATTTATATACGTACATAAAGGACTCTTGGTTCGAAATGATTCATCGACCCCAAGTAAGAATTGGTTCGGAATGATACAACGACCCCAATTATTTATATACACAAATTCTGGCTCGGACTCTTTCATCACGCCACTAGTTCAAAGGTTTGGTTCGGCATTTTACATCGACCCTAAACATATAATAACCCTATGTTAGTTCGGAATATCACATCGACCCTAACATAGTTACTTTAGGTATAAATCTCTCGACCTAAAAGATCATATAATTCAGTAGGTACACGCCCGACCTATTAATTATATACGTACGTAATATTTTAATCTCTTATATTTACCATACAATATTCGCTTTACGATTTATCTCATTAATCGCTTTTATTTGAGTATTCACACCACTCTAAGGGTCCTAGTTACCCCTCACATATAATTTCAGTAGTTATTACCTACCCTACTGGTCTATTACTTGAATTGACTTTACCTCACCTCGTAACTCAATTCCGAGTTTCCCCGATACTCTACTAAATCGGATTATTCTCGTCGGTCCATGCTCCAAGTCCTACACCCAATGGCCTTATCGGACCTTGACAATATACCTACTGGTCTTAATCTCACTCCCAAATAAGTATAATATAAATCCTAGGATACTCATTCATTCCCGGGAATCAAAGAAACCTTAAACACGAAAAATTCAGGAAAATATCTTACGTCGATCGATCGACTACTGGGTTCGATCGATCGACATTCAAGATCGATCGATCGATCGAACAGGGACAGACCCAGTTCGTCTTCTTCGTTAACCTTTTCCTCCATTAACAAATCTCCAAACTCCATTATAGTCCACCAAACTTCGACCCAATGATCCTAACATGTTTCCACATATACTAGGACAATTTCTAACCTATCAAATACATCAAAACTCCAATTCCTTTAAATAAATAGTGAATTAAACCCAGAATTTCTTGAAACCCTAGTTATGGTGTTCTTCCCATATTTTCATTCAAAATCCAGATTTTATTCCGAAATAATCATCAAGTCTAATCTGAATATTAATCCTCTACATATGTTAAATCATTCTACATGCGATTCCTATCCCAACATGTATAAATACCATTATTCTCCTATCAAGATATTGATTTAAACAACACTATTCAAAAACCCTACACATGAGTATTATAACTTTATAATTTTTGCAATAAATAACTTGCCTTGACAGAGGGGATCTGATTTCGTGGAGTTGATGATGGATTGATGATTCTCTTCTTCAATCCTTCCTCCTTAGGCTCCTAGGGTGCAAGATCCAACCCCACCCTCCTCAAAAGCATCTTCTAAGCCTTGAGAATGTTTTTCTCCTTCTCTCTAATGGTATAGGTGTTTACATGGGTTTTCTAACCCTAATCCCTCTTTCATACGGCTAATAAAAAGCTCTCAAATTCGTAGGTCTCCATACCCTCTCATGTTAAAAGACCAAAACGCCCCCGAACGGTCTCGATTTAGTCCAAAATTACCCCGAGACTCAACTAGTACCCCGGGGAATACTATTTTGACTAATTTGACCCTTCTGGACTCATCTGTGACCTCTAAATTATCATTTGAGTCACTTAAAAAATATTACTCGTTCTCACCCCAACACGGTCTACACGAGTCAAGTAACTATTTACCACTCGCACTAAGTAAATATAATGAGGCAATATAAGTCGGTATCTATCTCCCGAGTTTTATTTCATAATTACACCTTTAAATAAAACTCATTAAATCACTACTCTTACGTAATTTAAATTAATCCTTATTTTCTCATTTAATTCTCCATTTTAATTAAATAGAATATTTGGAATATTCCGAAATACGGGGTATTACAATTTTTTTATATTTTTATGAATTTTTCATTAACAAAAATGCGAAAAAGTAAAAAAGATAGTCCCAAAGTCTTTTTTTAAATCCCCGGCAACATCGCCAAATTTATAAAATATCGCAAGTGCATGGACTATTATAGAATAGCGAGTGTAAGTGCGGGTCGAACCCACTATGATTTTTCAATTTTAACTTTTAAAATAATTCTAACTCTCCAGCTATACGAAATGGGCTAGAGAATAATTATGCATTAAACTAAATAAAAGTAACTACGAGTAATAAGAGCAACACACGAAAGTTGTAAATAATATGAAAGAATTAGGATTCGGGGTTCATTTATCACATAACTAATATTGCACACTAATTTAACGTTATTATTCCTATTCTATAACTCAAATTCAACTGACTCTCATCACGTTTAATTCGAAAAATATAACGATTATATTCGAAATATTTTTAACGTCTCTAATAGACGCCTAAAATCTCTATTCCCTTAGAAATTACAAGTTTTAAAGTTCGCAAATGTATTTAGCATGGACTATCAAAACAATCAAAAAGCAAGTATAATCCATCAAAAATTATTATTTTTAAATCTCAAAACTTGATTGGACAAAATAATTTTGAAGGTTTTAAAACACACTCTTTTATCATTTTAAAATGAATACCGAATTTTTGATAACAATTAAAACGAGTATGGAATAAATAACGATTAAATTAATGTGACAATATTAGCTAACTACGATAAACTTCATCGTAATCCTAATAGAAAAATTAAGCTATCATAATGAAAGACAAAAACCAAATTGCAAGAATGAGTAGAGATTTTCATTAATAAATCAAACTTACAATAAGTTCTCTCACAATAATCTTCAATCCTCTAAACAAATGATAAAAACTTCGCCCTCAAATTGAATACAATCACTCAAAAATTGCTCCCCTAAATTATATGTAAAATTGTGAGTCTAAGGGTCATTTTTATAAAGCAATAGGTGAGGTGTTTGAGTTGTGGTGAGACTCTCTTTTGATTGGTTGTACTTGAGTTTTTTTTTTAATAATAATTATCCCATATCTTTTTGGCACTATTCATAGCACTAACTTTAATCCCATTTTTTACCCCAAAAACTTCAAAATCTCATTTTTGCCTGAACTTCAAAGTTGTGAGTCTTTTAAAGACCTTTCAAAAAGCTACAAAACGATCTCAACGGACACTCGAGCGATTTTATAAAAAATATTTAGTAAAGCTGTCAATCGTGTCGTGTCGCGACGTATTCGAACAAAATGACTCTTAAAGTTCATTATTCGAGCGATTCCTTTATTTTCCACACTCTCGGGATGCCTATAAAAATGAAAAATAAAAACAACTAATTTAGGATCAATAAAGTTTAGAAAATTACATAATTACCCCTCTTTGCATTTTAGCCCCTGAAATTGATAAGTTACTCGTTTTAATTCAGAATTTAAAGAGAACATTATTTTTGCCCAGATAAACATTTAAAAATTATAAGACTTTAAAATTCCTGAAATTATGCTTTCACGCCCTGAGGTTATTAAAATTGCATTATTAATTCAAACTTGTATTTTTCTTTTTATTTATCAAAATAACTCTTAAAGCTCATTATTTATGAAACAACAGACCTAGCAAGGCCTAGATTTGGGCATAATTCATACAAAATAGTGCACTTATCAGATGTCATAATGCTTATATAAGTGAAGCATCAATGACCTCTTTTTGCATGTCGTTAATCTTTTAGGCTCTTGTCAATGGTGACTTTTAACGTAAAGAGAATTTTCTATTTCTTAGTCCCTTTCCATTATTTAAAATAAAATAAATTTTTCGAGAAAAGAAATCCAGACAATGGTTCTTACAAGCACAACTTACTCTGGTGCATTTAGTTCGTTATTAAACACTATTGAGATGAGAACACCATATTTGATATATGACAAGTAAGTACAATATTCAAAAAGTCTGCGCATATGTGCAAAGAAGGTGATAAAAAGTCTAGCATGGAGAAAGTGATCATTAATGAATAATGAAAAGCTAGCCACGCATTATTAAGCACACTAAAGAAACGAAGCCATGAATCAAAAATACCATGAAAAAGTCACATGAATGGATGTAATGTAGTTGTAATTCGAACATCTTAAATGCACATCCATGTATGGGGAAAAACAAGACACAAAAATCTTGTTGGATTTTTCAAAATTTTTATCAAAAATAAAATATTTTTGAAAATTTTCAAATGTTTTTTTAAAATAAAAAAAGTATTTTTGAATTTTTCTATAAATATAAACATATAAATCTAGCAATAGGGACAAAAGATATCAACATGATAATCATCCTATACTAGATAAAATTCCTAAACTCAATCAACGAAACACATACCTAAAGACTTCCTAAGATCCTCAAATTTAAGTGCATCTAAAGGTTTTGTGAAATATCGGCTAATTGACGTTCGGTTCTCACAAAGCTTAAGGACACGATCTTCTCCTCAACAAGATCTCAAATGAAGTGCTCACGTATCCTAATGTTCTTCGCGTGGGAATGTTGGACTGAATTACGGGATATATGAATTGCACTCATATTATCTCATGAAATAGTCATTGTGCCTTGGTTGATCCCATAATTTTCCAATATTTTCTTCATCCATAAGAGTTGTGTGCAACAACTCCCCACGACGATGTACTCGACCTCCGTCGTGGACAAAGAAATGGAGTTTTGCTTCTTTCTCAACCAAGAGACAAGAGAATTCACAAAGTAAAAGCATCCACCCAAAATGCTTTTATAACTATCAACATCCCCGACCCAATTGACATCCGAATAAGCGAACAAGGGGTCATCGATATCAAACGAATACCAGGTACCTTAAGAAAGAGTGCCCTCACTTATTTGATTATATTTTTAATTGCACTTAAGTATGACTCTTTCGGGGATACTTGGTAATGCGCATAAACTCCAACGCTAGAAGACTACATGGCATGCTCTTATAAAGGGTTTGCTATACGTCCTTGCCTAAAATGTCTTTGATAAGATTAGTCGATGTACTTATTGGTGTGCGTAAGTGCTTAACAGAGTCTAAACCAAACTTCTTCACTAGGTCCCTATCATATTTGGATTGAGATATAAATATCCCACCCTCAAGTTGATGCACTTGGAGACTTAAAAAGAACGTAAGTTCACAATCATGCTCATCTCAAACTCACTTTTCATCTCCTTCTCAAATGTTTAAGCATGTTGGGAACACATAGATCCAAGTACTATGTCGTCCACGTAGACTTGGACAACCAAAATAGCATCATTTTCTCTCCTTACAAATAATGTCGTATTTATTCCCCCTCTCTTGAAGCCAGGAGCTAAGAGATAAGAAGTGAGCTCTTATACCAATCACGGGGTGCTTACTTCAAACCATATAAGGTATTCTTAAGATAAAAGACGTATCCCGATTGCTTTGGGTCTTCAAACCCCTTTGGTTGTTGCAAGTAAACTTCCTCCTATATAATGTCATTAAGGAAGGCACTCTTGACATTCATTTGGTATAACTTTAACCGTAGATGACATGCTAGGGGAGTAGTAAGCAGGCGAACTCAAGCTTAGAAACATGAGAGAATGTTTCATTAAAGTCTACATGCCCAATCTGTGTGTATCCTTGAGCGAACAACCTAGCCTTATTACGAACTATGGAACCATCCTCATCCATCTTATTATTCTTGTATATCCACTTCGTACCAATCACATTAGTCACACTAGGTCGAGGGACTAAATCTCAGACATCGTTCTTGCAAACTGAAGCAACTCATCTTGCATAACACATATCCAATGCTCGTCCTTTAAGTATTTCTTTCACATTCTTGGGCTCTACTAAGTAGGAGTAATAAAAGTAACTAACCATATTCTCAAGTTAAGCGCGAGTCTTGACACCTACTGTGGGATCATCAATTATGTTGAAAGGGTCATGAATCTTTTGAACCCAAGAAGGTGGATACTCTAAATCAAGAGTGGGGTCCACCGAGGTAGTTCAAGGATCAATGAGATAGTCATCGGGGGGAGCATCGTCCTCACACTAGAGGTTAGGAGAAATAAATGTAGTCGTCTCATCATCTCTAATCGTGACGTTTATCGACTCCATAAACTTATAGTTTTTAAGGTTAAACACCCTATAATCTCTACTCCTAAATATATCTCGTTATCGCTTATGGAGTCGAACTTTTCTAAATGCTCTCTATCTTTAAGGATGTAGCAATAACTCCTATAAACTAAAAAATACGACAGGTTGGTTTATTTACCTATCCACAACTCATATGGAGTGTGTAGTATGTGTGGACCAAAATATACGCTATTCACTGCATGGAATGTGGTATTAATTGCCTCTGCCCAAAAATGTCTAGGAACCTTTCTTCCAAGAAGTATGGATCTAACCATCTCTTGAATTGTCCAGTTTTTCCTCTCAATAACCACATTTTATTAAGGAGTATGAACGGTCAAAAACTCATGTTTGATGCCAACTTCATCACAAAAGTTATTCACTTCAACTTCTTTAAATTCAGTGTCGTTGTCACAACGCATTTGATTAATATTGACACCGTGTTGATTTTGTAGAACACGAAACTTTATTGTTAGGAACTCAACCGCATCGAACTTTCTCTAAAAAATCCCACGATAAAATATCTCAAGAAGTCATTGACCAACACTAGGATATACTTCGTACCATCAATACTCTACGTATGTGTAGGACACATAAGATCCGTGTCTATCAACTCCAACACACGAGAGTAATGGTATTCAACTTCTGATGGGGACTCTTGATTTATTTTCTCTGTTAGCAAGGACAACATATTGAGGAAGATAGTTTCTCAAGTGATGGTAAGCCAAAAACTAGGTTTTTCTTCACTAATCTCTCAAGATCTCTAAAATTCACATGATTTAATCTTTAATGCCAAAGGTTCATAGAGGATACCGGTAACACCCCGTATTTTTGACGATTTAAATAATTATGTGATTAATTACTTTTGGTAGAAAAAAATAATGTGATTAATTATTGTTGCTGGATTAATTAAATTAAAAATGCGAGAAATTAATTTGTTATTAATTCGGATTAAAATAATTATTAACTAGTGTGCAAAGGGTTAATAATTATTGTTGAGAATTATTGAATATTACTGTGTGATATGTAATATGGAATTATAATACTTGATAAATTGTCGGAAGTGAGAAATACGGCAGTTTGGTAATTTAAGTCTAATACGCGTGTGAGTCGTGTCGGGACTAATTGAATAGAATAAAAAGAGAATTTATTTTTATTAACTCGTATGGTCATTTCGAGTGCACCGTTGAGTTCGAAAGGGTCGAGATAGTCAAAATAGTATACCCGGGTGTTTAGTTTGGGTCCCGGGACAATTTTAGGCCTAATCGGCTTCCCGAAAGGGCATTATGGTAAATTGTATTTTTGGGTTTAATTAATGGACGAAAATTGGGAGTTATTTTATCAACAAAGAAAATTCTTTTAGGGTTGGGAAACACAGGAAGGAAAGAACGGCCATAGAGGGTGTGAGGGAGAACCAAACTCTAAGAGAAAAGGGCCAAGATAACACCACCTTGCACAACGGAGACCACCAACACGTAGATCGAGAAGAGAGGAACGCGTATGTACCAACATCACCAACAGATCAGACCTTCATATTAGAGGCAAGTGTTTATTACTTGCTTTCTTTTAGAAATAATCATGCTCATGTTAGTGTAGGTGAAATTAATCATGATTTACATATTAATTGGGTGAAAATTGGAGATTTAAATTATGATTAAGGATTGGTTTAATTAGTGGTTGAAATTCCTTCATGTATGTAGAGATTAAACTACGAAATTGAATTATATATTGATGAAGGAATTTGGGTTGATTAGGTTCTTTAATTGAAATTTTGGGAACTAGGGTTCATGTGAATTAATTTGGGGGTTTTATGTAATTATGATGATTAATGACAAATTAAGGATCCTTGGATGGTAGAAATGATTTATAACCTATTAGGGTTGATGGGTATTGATGATGAGGCATTGGGTGTTGAATCTTAGAGGTTTCTAGGTTCATAAATGGTGGAGAAATGCAGAATTCTAGGAAAGGAGACGAACAATGACATCTCGCGTGATCTCGCGCGAAGTCGTTCGAGCGAGATGGCATCTCGCGCGAAGTCGCTCGAACGACACATGGAAGTCGTTCAAACGACAACCCTTCTGGTTCGAGCGACAGAGGAAATTTTTTGGGATTTTCTCAAAGTCCAGTTTTGAGTTTTTCCGGTTATTGGAGTGAGAGAGACTGCCAAATAGTAAATAGGACAGAATTTCGAGAAAAGTATGTGAGAATTAATACTTTAATTATTTCGGTATAGAGAAAATGTACCTTGGAGATTACGAGAGAGATAGTAATCTAAATATTTATACTATACATAGTGATGAGGTTAAAATACGTATGAGGAGTATATATGTAGGTTGGAGAAATACCTATAAATTATAATTGGATGTATGTATGCCTATTATGTGATATTATTGTTAAGAGCACTAATGGGTGATAACCCGGGAGTGCAAGAACCTTATAGTTAAGCGCACCAATGAGGGATAACTCGGGGGTGTAAAAACTCTATTATTAAGTGTAATAATGGGTGATAACCCGGGGGTACAAGGCTGACTATTGTTAGGCGCACTAATGGGTGATAACCCGGGGGTGCTGGATTATTATTGATAGGTGCATTAATGGGTGATAACCCGGGGATGCAAGATTCTATTGTTAGGCTCACTAATGGGTGATAACCCGGGGGTGCTGAATTATTATTGATAGGTGCATTAATGGGTGCTAACCCGGGGATGCATGAAGTTCTGGATAGGTACACTAATGAGTCTTAGCCCGGGGGTGCAGGATTAGTATATATATATGTATAGGGATGATGTGACTATATATATATATATATATATGAACTTGTGAATATTGCTGCTGTGTGAAATTAGTAGGCTTGGTAATAATAATAATCATTACATTGCACCAAGTGGTCTTAACCTCAGGGTGCAGGATTAGTGTATATATATAGGGATGATGAGACTATATATATGTATGAGTGCACTTGGGTAACTTTCTACTTTGTGAAACTAGTAGATAAAATGGAAATGAGAAATAAAATAATCTTAGTGAATAAAAGATTAACCATTCAAACGGTGAATAATGAAACTTAGTATGTGAGATAAACTATCTGATTAGCGTATTGTATGGGCGATAGGGGAATACTACTAGTGAGCATAGTTAGTATTAGTATGGTTTCTGACTAGTTAGACTGGGAGGTATAACAAGGGGGAGATTAGATGTATGTTAGGCGTGCACAATAGACGAGAGGTGAGAAACTCATGTGAGAGTTCGATAACTAACATGCGTATAAGACTTGTTTTAAGAACCACTTTTAAATACTTGCTAAATCATTTTTTCACATCGGGCTCTGACCCGTTTCTTGTATTTCTTCTCTCTTTTGCCATATATATGTATTATATCAGGTGCTCAGTCACAGGGACACCGAATTTAGAGATTTGGATTGCTTGACGTGCTACAGCTGTTGTGGAAGCTGTAGGTCCTTGCAGTAAACGCATCCATCTTTTCCATTCAGTTTCATCTAGACTTCTTATCTAGGGCATGGATCGCCCACTTCTAGTCTTTCATCAGAGTTATTATATTCAGTTTAGTTTATGGTTTGGAGCTTTGAACTTAGAGTTTTACTTAGTCTTATTTATTTCAGTACTTGATTCATGTTCAGTATTTATTTACATTCCGATGTGTGGTGAATGGTTTATATTTTGAAATTTAATGGAAATGGATTTACTTGGTTTTACTAATATGGAAATGTTTTGACACCTAGCTTAATTTTATATTAGGTGATTAATATGTTAAAAAGTTTTTTGACATTGATGCTAAAAAAGAATTAACTGAATATCCTGTTTTGAATTGGTAGAGGACTGATCACCCTATATTTAATTGGGTGGGGTGTCGCAATACCTTAGCATTGTTGCATACAAAAGAGGACTTAAGAATGGTCCAGTAACAATTATAGTTGGTCCTCACACCTTGTAGTAATAGTTCACCATATTGATCATAAACATTACACTCGGACCGGTCAAACTTTACCGCAAAATTTGCATCACAAAGTTGGCTAATGATATTAAATTCTCTTTTAACCCTTCAACGTACAACACATTATCTAGCTTAGGAAATTCGGGTATCTCAACACAACCATGTCCTAAAATTTTTGACCTACTTCTATCTTCAAATGTGACTTTGCCTTCCTTGCGATCCATAAGGTCGGTAAAATATGACTTGTCACTGGTCATGTGCCTAGATCACCCAAATTCAAAATACCATTGTGATGTATTTTGCCGTCATTCTTAGGTACCCAAGCGGAGGTAACATTTTGTTTGTCGCTATCATTGTTGACTTTAATGGTAGCGTTGTAAGAGTTCTAAAAAGGCATGGACATCCTTTGAAATTCTTCCATTAAGATTTTATAAGTGGCGACTAGGAACTCAACTTAATCTCTAAGACTAGAAAAGTCTCTATAGTGGTATGCAGGAGTATGTGTAAGACGAGCTCTTCTTAACTTGTAGCAAAATTCCCTATGGTGACATCTTTCTTTGCAATTGACACAAACATAGATTAGTTTGGGTCTACCTTGGTTAGCACGTTTGGGTTAAGATCTATTTGATGGGTTTGGTCAAGGCGCACATGGATCCACCATAAACTTAGGAACTAGTTTGGGTGTAGCAATAGAAGTGGATACACCATTGTAACCTATCCCTTGCATCTCCATAAAGCCTAAAGAAGGACTGAAGAACATCTTTCCAACCTTTTTTTATCCTCTATAGTATCCTTGACTTCCCGGGCACATTCTAGATCTTTCATGAGTTGGGATATAAGGGATTTAAGCTTCTCACGAGTCTTTAATGAAGCTAGAAGATCTCTCGTAAGACTAGACACTTTGTTGGTCAAGACACTATTTTCCCTCCCCATCAAAACAACCCTCTCACTCAAATAAATCCTAATCGAGGTATCTCTCTCTATCGACTCCTTCAACTCTTTCTCTAGTGATAACACCCTAAGCACCAAATTCTTATTTTTCTTTTCTTCATTTTAAATGACTCAGCGTAAAGCTTGGCGTAGGCATATTGGAGGCCACGTTCTCCCTCACTCAAAACATCATTTTCCTCACTCTCTCCGAAATGGTTCGACTCACTGTCGATGTCATCATGTTTAGAAACATGCTCATCGGTGTGAGACGTATTTAATGTGCTAATATGACTAGACTTCCACGTGGTGAAGTCACATCCATATGGCGATTCATCCCCAGAATCCACCTACTCGACATCATTATTTCTAATAATGGAATTATCGGTGATGAGTGCATTATTCTTCATGAATTATGCCCAAATCTAGACCTTATTAGACCCGTTATATCATAAATAATGAGCTTTTAGAGTCTTTTTTCGTAATATAAAAGAAAAATGCAAGTTTAAATAAAATTCGAGTGAAAAATGAAATTTTAGTAACTCTAGGGGTAAAATCATAATTTCAGAAACTTTATGGGCCTGAAAATAATTTTAAATGTTTATATAGAAAAACAAAGTTCTCCTTGAAATTTGGTTAAATTTGGAGTTAAAATGGAAAAGCTATGAATTTTGGGGTCTAAATTGCAATTAAGGGTAAAAGTCTAATTCTCTAAACTTTAAGGGGCTGAAATTAAATTAATATAAGTTATTTTATATTGTTACAGGTACCTCTGAAGTTTGGTGAAGATATGAAGATTGTGGGAAGAATTGAAAGAAGTACAAAGTGAAGGGGCCAAAATAGAAAACTGGAATTTCTGGATAGAAGATTGGGTTATAAATTTTTCAAGCAAGTATATAAATGAAAAGGCTTTCCAGCCTAGTGGTCTCGCGCGCGCATAAACCGAAAGAGGTCAGGGGCTTTGGTAAAAGGAAGACCTTTGTATAAGGCCTTAAATGACCAGCCAAACGCGGCGTTAAGTTTGACAGCTTTATCAAATCAGTTCTTAGTTCGAAAATCAAGGGATTTTTTCACGACTTTCAAGAAAATCGTGGGAACTCCTTTATTTCTTGATTTTTAAAATTTTAATCACTTAAAAAGGAGTTTTATATCCATCCTTACACCCTACCCCTAAGCCTATAAATAGGACCCTTGGGTTCATTATTTTGTACAGAGAGTTGTGGAGAGCCACTTTAGAATAATTATTGATAGTTTTAGTTTGAGTGCTTTATTTATATTTGAGGGACAATAATTATTTTGTGGGAGGAATTATGTCAAGAATATTTGTGACACACCATTCGTAAGTTTTTTTATTTAATGAAAATTAGCATTCATTCTTGCAAATTTATTATGTCTACAATTATGATCGCTTTCCTTACTATGACTTGGTGAAATTTATCATGTGTGATTAATATTGTGTGTGATTTAAATTCATTTTTGTTCCCAATATGTGCTAAATACTTTTAAAAAATTTGGTATTCATTTAAAATGACACGACAGTGCGTTTTAAACCTTCGGCATTGTTTGAAAAACATCATTTTTTTATTTTAAGTATGAGTACTTTTTGATGGGTTATACTTTTATTAAATTAATTGATAGCCCATGCTTAAAGACTATATTTTGAAATTTAAAAGTGAACTTTTTAAGGGAATAGGGATTTTAGGTGTCTAAATTTATAGACGTTAAATTTTATTTTGGACTTATAACGTGTTATTTTTCCGAATTAAATACAACGAGAGTCGGCTTAATTTGAGTTATAAAATCGGGAATGACGAATTTAAATTATTGAACAGTGTTAGTTAAACGTGATAAATGGATCCAACGTCCTAGTTTTCACGCTCCCTAGATTATATCTCTCGTAGTCTTACTTTTTGTTTGTTTTACTTAGTTAATATCACATCCCAATTCCAACCCATTTCGTCTAGTTGGACAGTCACAATAATTTTTAACGAAAAAAATTTGATATATCCTCATGGATTCGACCCGTACTTACACTCACTATTCTATAGTAGCCCGTGCACTTGCAGTATTTTATAAAATTGACAAGAAGTTTTTAGCGCCGTTATAGGGATTTGTTCGATTTTTTTTTAAAATTGTGATTTGCGGATTAGTTGTTTTTACTCTTCGTATTTTTGTTACTAAAAATTCATATTTCTGTAATTAAAAAAAGGAAAAAAAAATCAGGAACAATATTTTTGTTTTATTGGTAGTAAAAAAATAGATTTAAGTTTTGTTTTAGTAAATAGCACATTTAGCACTAGTTTATCCTAAAATACATAAAAACATTGAAAAAAACTTAGAAAAAAAAAATTCCAGTTTCATTTTTTCGGTAGGCAGACCTTAAAAAAAATTAAAAATCCAAAAATTCAAAAAAAAAAAATTGTATTCCCAGTCGTAATTTTGTTTTTTCGAGATTATTACAAAAAATAAAAAATATTGTTTCATAAGTGTGCTTTATTTTTTTGTGTTAAATACACCACTAGTGCGTGTGTTGTGTTAATTTTTTTCTTTTCTTTTTTTTAATTTTTTTGTGTCACATTTGATGTTTGGTTTAGCTTCTTTTGTTTTTTTTTTCAGAAGCACATTCAAAAAAAAGAAAAAAAAGTGAAGAAAAATTCGAAAAAGTGTTAATGGTGCGCGAACGTGAAGAAAAAAATTGTGCAATCTTGCCACGAGCACAAGGAACTCTCGGGGACGACTGAAACGTAGGCGGTGTTTCCCTCCGATCGACGTCAACCTGAACTTTAGCCCGGCGTAAACAAGTGACCTTAAAAGGTCCACGCCGGAGGTACGTTTTTGTGTGCTCCTAGGTGGTTTAATTTCACATTTAATTTAGCACGTTGCATAAATTGACTTAAGGCCAAAATCCGTGTGAAAGATAAGGTGGGGATTTCATCACCCTTCCTTGGTTCAAAAATCACTAATTAACTCACTATTTGCATATCCCGAGCCATCACATTTAATTTAAAATCAAGTAGACATTAGGCTTAGAATATCACATAGCTCATAAGAACCTCTTAACGAGGCTAAAATTAAAAGCTACTCCAACGCGAACTTGTCAAATCAATCCCGTTTCACCTTGTCTAGGATTGGTGGTTTTTAATGTGTCTTCGTACCGACCACCTAACTGAAGGAGAAAACGGGATTTGAGGCGATAACTGTAGTTGATCGTTTTTTAAATTCTCCCTTGTCAAAGAGTAGGAGTTGTCTAATTAGGGAGATTAATTTGGAGACCCCTGTGTCATCGATTAATCTCGAAAAAACTAGATTTTAAAATTGGAATTTCCCTCACTTAAATTAGATAATTCAATTTGTTATGTGTTAGCTAGGAATTACGTGGTTTGAGTCAAATATTTTTAATTTTCTTCACATAAAAAATAAAATAAAAAGAAAGAGTGAAAATTTCAAGTGAGCTCAGTGTATGCGAAGTTGGTTTCGAGATCATACCGGTCGTTTGTCGAGTGTGGAGTCTAGCATTCCCGATACTTACGTAGGTAGATTTTTTATATTCACCGAGATGGGAGATGAGTTAGCGCCACGTGCCCTTAAAGATTACCTTTATCCGACTAGGTCGAGTCAACCGTCGTGCATACGTCTACCCGATCACACTGTGAATAATTTTCTATTCCATCATGGAATAATCCAAATGTTACACGTGTTTCGAGGTACCGACAAAGAGGATCCCAACCTTCATATTCGGGAATTTGAGGAGATTTGTGGGACCATTAAGTATCAAAAACTCACCGATGAGATTGCCAAACTTAAATTGTTCCCGTTCTCATTGAAAGACAAAGCCAAGAGTTAGTTTAACTCATTAACACCCGAATCCATCACCACTTGGAACTAAATGAGTGTCACCTTCCTCCAAAAATTCTTCCCTAACCAAAAGACGTCATCGATACGTCATGCCATCAATACATGTAGCCAAAAGGAGGGAGAAGCCTTGTGGATGTATTTGGAGCGATTCAAGGACTTGCTACTACAATGTCCGCACCATGGGATTGAGATAGGACGCCAAGTCCAAATTTTGTATGAGGGATTCGATTGGAATACTCGAACTATGATCGAGTTTCTATGTAACGGTGATTTTACTGATAAAAGTTAGGTTGATGCGTGGGTATTCCTAGAAGCCATAGCAAAAAAGTCCCAGCAATGGGCACCCAATAGAGAATCTAGGTCCACTACGTCCAATGAGGGTTTCGCTCACCAAGTCGAACAAAGTTATGATTTAAATGCCAAAGTGGCCACATTGTCCCGATGTTTAGAAGCTTTAGAGACGATCAAAGAGGGAAATAAAACCGCACCTGCGGTCGTCTAACATGTAGGTTCCCCTATCTGTATACTTTGCGATGCATTCGACCACTTAGTCAGGAATGGCCACGCCCTTCCAGCCCACAAGGCACTAACCGAGCAAGTCAATTCCCTCTATCAAAATAGCCCAAAATATGACCCATATTCCAATGCATACAATTCGATATGGCGAGACCACTCCAATCTTTCATGGTCCAAGGGTCAATACCAAGGAAGTAGAGGTCAATCTTTCGAAAAACCACCCCCGGGTTTCCAAAAGAATGCCACCGCACCCTCGAATCCCTCATCCCAAAAGATCTAATCTTTAGAGGATTCGATGAACCTTCTTGCCCAAAGTACCTTTCAATTCTAGCAAACCACTCAAAATGTCCTCCAATCCACCCAGCAAAGGATGCACGCGAATACTCATGCCATTACCAAACTCGAGGTTCAAATGATCCAACTAGCTAACACATTGAGTGAGAGGAATAAGGGAACATTCCTGAGTCAGCCAAAACCCAATCCAAAAGGTAACATGCCTAGGGGTCAATTTGTTATTCAACACGACATGAGCACGTCACGCACCCAAAAGAATGCGAAAGCCATCATCATGCTTAGGTCCGGTGAGGAAGTAGAGAAAAATATTTCACCGCCTGTCGAGAGTGGAGCCGAGAAATGTAAAGAGAAAGAAGATCCACTCGTGGATCCAACTTCCTCCTCATCCTCACCTTCCGAGCCATCTGTAGAGACCTATATCCCAAAAGCTCCGTTTCCCTAGCGTTTGGTGCCCCAAAAGAAAAAGGCGAAAGTTGATAAGATGCTGGAAGTATTCAAGCAAGTACAAATCAATATCCCACTATTGGATGTTATTCAACAAGTCCCATTCTAAGCCAAATTTCTGAAGGACCTTTGTACCTTCAAGAGCAGCACCAACGTACCCAAGAAAGATTTTTTCGCTGAGCAAGCAAGCTCGATCATTTCTTATCAAACTCCCATCAATTATAGGATCCCGGTACTCCGACGATCTCTATCAAGATAGGTTAAAATCTCATTGAGAAAGCCCTTCTAGATTTAGGAGGAAGAGTGAATATTCTACCGTACACCGTGTACGAGAAACTAGGTTTAGGGGAGTTAAAACCGACTAGGATTACCTTATCCTTAGCCGACCGTTCTGTGAAAATCCCGAGAGGTATTATTAAGGACGTCTTAATTAAAGTGGGTGACTTTATATTTCCTGTCGACTTTGTTGTCTTGGACACCCAACAAGTGCAAAATCCTATTGTAAAAATCCCTATTATTTTGGGTCATCCTTTCCTCGCAACATCTGATGTCGTCATTAGGTGTCGTAGTGTCCAATTGAATCTATCCTTTAGGAACATGACTATGGACCTTAACGTGTTCAATTTGTCCAAACAACCACCTGATGACGATGAACCCGTGGATGTCGACATGATTGATAGTATCGTCCAAGATACTTTCGAGCAAACTTATAATTACGACCCTTTAGCAACATGTCTTGCATTTTTTGGGTCCGAATTTGATGTCGAAGAGTCAATCGAAGAATCCAATGCCCTCTTTGACTCCGCCCCCATCATGGAAGTGAGAAGTTGGAAGTATAAACCTGAGCCCCTTTCACTTTCCTCGTCACCTATTCCTCCCTCAACTGAGAAAACTCCTCAGCTTGAATTGAAGCCACTGCCTAAAACACTCGAGTACAGGTTCTTATCACCTTTTGAATCCTTGCATATTATCTTCGCGTCTGACTTAAATAAAGAACGAGAAGGTAAATTGTTGCGTGTTCTCAAAGAACAAAAGGAATCCATAGAATGGACCATAGCCGACATTAAGGGGATAAGTCCCTCGGTGTGCATGCATAGGATAAACTTAGAAGACAATGATAAAAATTCCCATGAAGCACAACGTAGACTTAATCCCAATATAAAAGAGGTCGTTCGAACCGAGGTGCTAAAATTGCTTAATGCTGGTATCATCTGCCCCATCTCTGATAGCCAATGGGTTAGTCCCGTTCAAGTGGTCCCGAAGAAATTTGGTGTTACGGTGGTGAAAAATAACGATGATGAATTATTACCATCTAGGATTCAAATCGGTTGGCGAGTGTGTATTGATTATAGGAAGTTAAACGCTGTTACACAAAATGATCACTTTCCTCTTCCTTTCATAGACCAAATGCTAGAGAGATTAGCCGACTATCCATATTGTTATTTTCTCGACGGTCACTCCGGCTTCAATAAAATTCCCATCGCTCCTGAGGATCAATAGAAAGCCACTTTCACGTGTCCATTTGGTACTTTTGCTTACCGACGCATTCCTTTTGGGTTATGCAATGCACCCGCTACGTTTCAGTGGTGCATGATGAGTATCTTTTCGAATATGGTTGAGCATTTTCTCGAAGTCTTTATGGATGATTATTATGTATTTGGGTCTAGTTTTGATGAGTGCCTCCATCACCTCAGCCTCGTTCTGAAGAGGTGTAAGGAAAAGAACCTTGTGCTTAATTGGGAGAAGTGTCACTTTATGATCAAATAAGGCATAGTGCTAGGTCACATCATTTCTGAAAAGGGTATCGAGGTAGAAAAAGCTAAAATAGATCTCATTGTTAATCTCCCACCCCCTAAAACTCTGCGTGAAGTTCGGTCATTCTTAGGACATGCTGGTTTCTATGGGAGATTTATTAAGGATTTTAGCAAAATCTCTCGACCCTTGTGCAATCTTCTTGCCAAGGACACACCCCTCGATTTCACTAACGAATGCCTTCAAGCCTTTGAAACGAGATAAAGACAGAATTAACCTTTGCACCTATTATGAGACCCCCCCGACTGGAGTCAACCATTTGAGATCATGTGTGACGCATCCGACTATGCCATAGGTGCGGTTTTAGGTCAGCATAATGAGAAACTTCCTCACGTCATCTAGTATGCTAGTAGGACTCTTAATTATGCCCAATTGAACTATTCCATAACTGAAAAAGAGTTCCTCGCTATTGTTTTTGCTTTTAAGAAGTTTAGGTCTTACTTGATAGGATCCAACGTTGTCATTTTCATTGATCACTCAGCCCTGCAATACCTTTTGTCTAAAAAGGATGCTAAGGCCCGTCTCATTAGGTGGATCCTATTACTGCAAGAGTTTGACCTTGAAATTCGGGATAATAAGGGATGTGAGAATGTAATGGTTGATAACTTATTTAGGTTAACTATTGAATCATCTGATAGCCTGTTGCCACTCAACGAGTCCTTTCCCGATGAGCAACTGATGCTTGTCTATCAGCTTCCATGGTTCGACGATATTGTGAACTATCTTGTGAAGGGTGAAATGCCATTGCATTGGTCTAAGCAAGATCGTTCGAAAAATTTGAAGGAAGCCAAGAATTTCTTTTAGGATGACCCATATATTTTCAAGTATTATCCGGATCAAATCATTCAAAAGTATATACCCGATCACGAGATTCAAAGCGTAATCTCTTTCTGCCATGACCAAGCATGTGGAGGTCATTTCAGTGTTAAAAAGACCGCTGTAAAAATTTTGCAGTGTGGATTCTATTAGCCCACCATTTTTCGTGACTCAAATGATTACAGTAGGAGTTGTGACCGTTGCCAATGGTTAGGAAAGATCACACGTAGGAATATGATGCCCTTAAATCCCATTCTTATTATAGAAGTTTTTTATTGTTGGGGCATTGATTTTATGGGTCCATTACCAAATTCCTATGGGAATCTTTACATTATTTTAGCAGTTGATTATGTGTCTAAGTGGGTAGAATCCATACCGTGTAGGACGAATGACCGCCACGTGGTGGTCAAATTCATTTGAGAAAATATTTTCTCTCATTTTGGTATGCCTCGAGCCATCATTAGCGATCAGGGTACCCATTTCTATAATCGATCCTTCGAGAGTCTTATGAAAAAGTATTCGATCACACACAAAGTAGGATGTTCGTATCACCCTCAAACCAGTGGTCAAGTCGAAGTTTCCAATAGGCAAATCAAGCAAATCAAGCAAATCATCGAGAAGACAGTGAATCTGAACCGAAAGGATTGGTCCTTAAGGTTATTGGATACACTGTGGGCGTATCGTACTGCCTACAAAACACCACTTGGTATGTCCCCGTATAGGCTTGTCTACGAAAAAGCCAGTCACCTTCCGGTAGAGTTAGAACACAAGGCCTATTGGGCCATTAAGACCTTCAATTTCTATTTACTTAATGCGGGTGAGGCCCAAAAACTGCAACTCAATGAGTTGGAAGAGATTAGGAATGATGCATACGAAAATGCAAAATTGTACAAAGACAAAATGAAAATGTTCCATGATAAGTCCAACCTACGTAAGTCATTCAAGTTTGGACATAAAGCTATCTTATACAATTCTAGGTTGCATCTCTTTCCTGGTAAGTTGAGGTCTAGATGGTCCGGTCCTTTTATTGTTAGGACAGTCTACCCACATGGGGCGGTTGAGATAGAGAATCCTAAAAATGGTGAAATTTTCAAAGTTAATGGTCAACGGTTGAAGCCATATATGGAATTGCAAGATCGGGAAATGGAGGACATTCTACTCCAAGACCCTGTGTACCACGAGTGAACATGAAATTTGGTCATTGTTGTTGTATCATAATTTTTGTTTTACAGGAGTTGTGCGTTGGAAAAAGTCCCTCATTAAGGTAATATCTTTCATATCTTTCCCGCCTTTTTAATTTTGTCTGTTACATTGAGGACAATGTAGAAATTAGGTTTGGGGGTATTGAGGTCATTTTTCTCCGCTTTGAAAAACAAAAAAGAATCAGAAAAAAAATTCAAAAAAAAAAATATTTTCAATATAATTGAGTTTTGAAACGATTTCTTAATATAGAATTAATTCATGGATCTCTCAACTTATGAAATTTTTACACATTAGCCATATAATGTGATCGAAAATGGATATTGAGGCGAAAGTTAATATGCGTAACGAATAAATGTGGAGATTTTAACTCGGTGAGATATGGTGCCATTCATCGTTTTCGAGATATTTAAATCAATCCGAGTTAAAATAACTCAAACTTTCCTTCAGTGATAAATTTGTTGATGATCTCAAATTCTTTATTTTGTTCGATTACTGAAAATAAAAAGTCAAAAAGTGAATCTTAAGGCACTAGAAGTCTTAGTAAGTCGCCTTGGGACACAAATCAACTTGAGAAAACTTGAGAAATGAGATTAGGCCATTGTTTGAAAGACCAAAATTAAGCCTAAACTACAATAGTTTTTTCATTATTCCGTTGCAAGTCCATTTGAGCCAAAAAGAAAATATGCCTTTTTGTTGAAAACCCATTATCCTACCTAACTCCAACTGGGAGTCTAAAGCCCATAAAAAGAAGCCATACCCATTTTTTTAGAATACTAGGGTGAATTACGGTTGAAAAAAAAGGCCAAAAAAAAAGTTTGCAAAGGAATGATGTGTGAAAAAAAAAGATGAAAAAAAATGTGAGTCGAAAAGAAAATAGAGGTTGCAAGAAAAAGTGCCTAAAAGTCAAAATACCAAAATCTCTATATTCTCATAAGTTTTGAACTCCAATGCCATTTTTTCTAACCAAACCCGAGCTTACAATACAACCAAAGAAAGTCCTAATTGATCTCAAGTGAAGTTAGTTATAGCGTGGAGAGAAGATGAATAGGATCTATGGTGTGATTCAATGTTTTCAAAAAGTAATCGATTTTTCATTCATGAGATCATATTCATCCATTATAAAAAAATAAAAAATAAAAAATAAAAAAGTCCCTTCTTGATTATGTATATGTGAAACTTTTTCATCTAAATTTACTCTTTAATTCACATATACCGAGAGAAAATAATCCATTTCCGAGTGATCGATTGTGAGTACATCCCGTGAGATTTTGAAATCAAAACGAACTTTCGGATAAGAAATATAATGATTAAATCTTTTGAAATTGACGGTTATATTGGCTATGCACACACACACACACACACACACACAAAAAAAAATAATAATAAGTTGAGATAGAAAAATGAAGTTCTACTATATTTATGAAGTTTGCATTCAAACTTGATTATATTGCTTTTGAGTCTTTTATACTGAGTCAAGTTTTTGTATTTTGTGGGTATATTCACTGCAAACCCTCACGAGACAAAATCGTCCACTAGGGTAACCTAAAGGTTTAACGGCTTGTTGCACATGCTAAGTGCAATCGTGATTCCTACGAAAATGAGTTAGATTTTAAAATTTTAGTTTTGCTCGAGGACTAGCAAAGTTTAGGTTTGGGGGTATTGGATGAGTGCATTATTTTTCATGAATTATGCCCAAATCTAGACCTTATTAGGCACATTATATCAGAAATAATGAGCTTTTAGAGTCTTTTTCGTAAAATAAAAGAAAAATGCAAGTTTAAATAAAATTCGAGTGAAAATGCAATTTTAGTAACTCCAGGGGGTAAAATCATAATTTTAGAAACTTTATGGGCCTAAAAATAATTTTTAAATGTTTATCTAGGCAAAACAAAATTCTCCCTGAAATTAGGTTGCATTTGGAGTTAAAATGGAAAAGTTGTGAATTTTGGGGTCTAAATTGCAATTAAGGGTAAAAGTGTAATTTCTAAAATTTAAGGGGCAAAACTTAAATTAATATAAGTTATTTTATATTGTTACAGGTACCTCTGAAGTTTGGTAAAGACCGAGGTCATTTGGTGAAGATATGAAGATTGTGGGAAGAATTGAAAGAAGTACAAAGTTAGTGGGCCAAAATAGAAAATGGAATTTCTGGAAAGAAGATTGGGTTATATATTTCTCAAGCAAGCATATAAATGAAAAGGCTTCCCAGCCTAGTGGTCTCGCGCGCGCATAATCAGGAAGTGGTCAGGGGTTCGATTTTTCCCATTGACATTTAATTTTTTGGTAAAAGGAAGACCTTTGTATAAGGCCTTAAATGACCGGCCAAACGCAATGTTAAGTTTAACAGCTTTATCAGATCAATTTTTAGTCCAAAAATCAATCGATTTTTTCGGGACTTTCAAGAAAAATCGTGGGAACTCCTTTATTTCTTGATTTTTAAAATTGTAATCACTTAAAAAGGAGTTTTATACCCATCCAAATACCCTACCCTTAAGTCTATAAATAGGACCCTTGGATTCATTATTTTGTACAGAGAGTTGTAGAGAGACACTTTAGAATAATTGTTGGTAGTTTTAGTTTGAGTGCTTTATTTATATTTGAGGGTGAATAATTATTTTGTGGGAGGAATTATGTCAAGAATATTTGTGACACGCCATTTGAAAGTTTGTTTATTTAATGAAAATTAGCATTCATTCTTGCAAATTTATTATGTCTACAATTATGCTCGCTTAATTTTCTTACTAGGACTAGGTGAAATTTATCATGTGTGATTAATATTGTGTGTGATTTAAATTCGTTTTTGTTCCCGATATGTGCTAAATACTTTTTAAAAATTCGATATTCATTTAAAACGACACGAGAGTGCGTTTTAAACCTTTGGCATTGTTTGAAAAAAATTATTTTTTTTATTTTAACTGTGAGTACTTTTTGATGGGTTATGTTTTTATTAAATTGATTGATAGCCCATGCTTAAATACTATAGTTTGAAATTTAAAAGTGAACTTTTTAAGGGAATAAGGATTTTAGGCGTCTAAATTTAGAGACGTTAAATTTTATTTTGGACTTATAACGTGTTATTTTTCCAAATTAAATACGACGCGAGTCGGTTTAATTTGAGTTATAAAATCGGGAATGACGAATTTAAATTATTGAACAGTGTTAGTTAAACGTAATAAATTGATCCAACGTCCTAGTTTTTATGCTCCCTGGATTATATCTCTCGTAGTCTTACTTTTTGTTTGTTTTGCTTAGTTAATATCACATCCCAATTCCAAACCCATTTCATCTAGTTGGACAGTCACAATAATTTTTAACGAAAAAAATTTGATAAATCTCTAGGGTTCGACCCGTACTTACACTTGCTATTCTATAATAGCCCATGCACTTGTGGTATTTTATATAATTGACAATAATAGGCAAATTTGCCTTTGCCCTATCTTTTAAGTCTCATAGCATGCTCGTGGGCTTTCTGACCCTTGACCTCGCATTCATAGTATCTCTCCTCATCTTTCTTAGGGTACCTTCCTCTCACTTTCTCAAAAGCATACTTGCCCGACTTAATGTTTTTGTCTTTATCAAAACTTTTATTTTATTTGAAAAAATTTTAATTTCTTACTATGAGAATTTTTTTGAATTTTTTCGCAAATATAGGAAGATCATCTAAATCAAAATCAAACTCAGAGTTAGAAACCTCCTCTTATTTCTTTGATTAGGATTTTATAGCTATCCCATTATATATCTTCTTTTGAGTTTTGGGGAACATATCTATTTCATAAGTTTGAAGGTCTCCTACGAGTTCTTCGAACCTAAGAGTATCTAAAAATCCCAAAGAATTTAGGACTGTGACTCAAGGGATAAATTGGGACGGAAGAGATCTCAAAATAATTTAACTACCTTCGTCTCAGGGATTCTCTCATCCAAATTAAAACTAGATTTAACAGTTTTAAATAATCGTGCATATAATTAATCAAATGTTTCAGTCTCTATCATGGTAATGGTCTCAAACTATTTGGTGAGATTTTGAAGCTTAGAAGATTTCACAGCGTTGGTACCCTCGTGAGAGATTTGGAGGGTATCCCATGTTTCCTTCGACGTGGTACACATCATAATGCGATGAAACTCATCGGGTGTGACTACTCCAGAAATTGCACTTAATCCTCGGGAATAAAAATTACTCCATTTAAAATTATCTTATGTCTAAGAAGTGGCACGTTAAAGACTTATGAAATCTCCATTAGTTACAATGGGGGGTGTCCACCCTCTTTCATAGACAAGCCAGACACGCTCGTCAATCGATTTTAGTGCCAACCTCATTCGAGCTTTCCAATATGCACAATTCGATCCATAAAAAATAGGAACCCTATTATACAAATTATCCATATAACCCCAAAATAAAAATCACACAATAAATTAGTATAACTAACTCTGATACTAATTTGAAAATGGAGGTTATATGGATTCACTGTATAGTAGGTCACACACGAAAGAGATTCAATTTTAGATAATTTTGTCTTGATTAGAATTAGGTGATCATGCAAGATAAATTCCAAAGCTAAAATAACAAACCAAACAAGAAGCAAATTTGAGAAATAATCCCTTGCGGGCAAAATCTTTTTTTAGCACTATTTAAGATATGACAGACATGTAACGACTTAAAGACTACTTAGAGATCCACTAAGTATAACGCGATAATAATCTTCAAATCTTCAACAGATACGGCACAGTCCAGTACCGTCCGCATCAAGCAGCTCTTGCCTCGGTATCCACCGATCAGCCTCAGGAAATGAGTTCATTCTTCTTCAGCAGTAGAGATAAAGATTAATAGTAGGGCAGCACTCTATAAGGGTTTGATGTTGTATGTGTACCTAGGATTTGACTAAACTCAACAAATCATCCTTGTGGATGTCACATGGAAAACCAAAAGTGTTTTTAGAATACTAAACCTCTGAGACTTTTGGGACAACAATGCAAATTCTTTTTTTGCCAAAAGTTCTAAAAAAATAGTCAAGAGTCCTTTTTATAGAAAACACAAAAATCGAGGCGGCGAACTTCATTCGAATAAGAACAGGGTTTCATTCGAATGAAATCAAAGCTTCATTCAAACGAGCTTAAGACTCGTTCGAACGAACTGGCCTTTTCGTTCAAATGGCTTTCCAATGGGTGACCCTCTGCTAGGCATAGAAACTCTGTTTGAAGTTCATTCCAACGAGCTCAAACCTTCGTTCCAATAAGCTAGCCACTTAATTCTAACGAGAATGGGTCTCATTTTAGCAAGAGACACATCCCGTTCCAGCGAGATAAAAAAATTGATTTTAAAAATTTATTTTATAAAAATGCCTCGAGTAAATTAAAAAACATCCCAAAATAAAATTTATAAGATTAAATTAAAAACCTTCATACCATATACCTCCAAAGTAGAGTCGTGACGATTCAACGCATTCGATCTTCGGAATGTTGATCGATCACTAACTTGTCTTCAACGATCATGGGAAGTATATGAGGATGTGGTTTTAATGGTTTGTAATGGAATACGCCAAAATAAATAAAAGATGAGCAATCATAAAAACTTGCTCTTACAAAAATATATTTTGTTTGTGCCTTATTGCAAAGAGTAATTTTATGTTTACCCCAAAACAGATTTAGAAATCTAGCCCAATTAGGTGACAACAATACAATTGTTGGTGTGCGGGGTTCACACGAAGTCCATTAAAATTAAAAATTAAATTTATCAATTGTTATATTGATAAAAAAAATATTAGGAAAATATATTATATATTTTTTCCTCGGTACAAGTCGGGCCAACCAATTTTGATAGGGTGTTCTCAAACTTGATACAAATTATTTTAGCAGACCTAGAAGTTTTGCCAAGACTTTTAATATTTAATGTCTCTTGAGGGAATTAACTTTTCTTCATATTTTCCCTGTTTAGATATAATAGATGTGTCAACATACATCATAGCAAAAACCATGTTTTTAGAACTTAGGGTAGGTTTCATTACCGTCACATTATTTTCCATGGAAAATACATCTTTTCACTTACTTTCAGAGTGGGAGCCCTCATGAGTAACTGCCTAGCTTAAAAATAATTATCAATTTGAAAATATAAAACAACAAAGGGTATAAATTATCCAAAAGGTTCATATGACAAAATGTTTTATCAATATTAAAATCTAATCAATTTTATCTTCTTATTAAGGCAAGTGATTATATTAATTCGAAAAGGTAAAAATATTCATATAACACTGGATGTATGGAAAAAAATCCACTAATAGAAAAAAATCTCAGACCAAAGTAAACGAAAAATGTACTATGGGGGAGATTTACAAGAAAATGACTTACAATCACACAAGGCATTGACTTCCTATCAACTCTTTCACACCATATTCTCGTAGAAGACTGCCAATAGCATGAGTACAATCAACAACCGCAACCGATTTTGATCCGTAATCAATGTCTTCGAATCCTATGCCAATCTTGTTTTAAATGGAAGGTCAAATTTGTTCCAAGGCTATGAAGCTACCGTATACAATCTAGGATGTGTGAGGATATTCTATGGTTAAAAAAGATATAGCAAATGTTTGGTTTCTCTTAAAAACTCATAAAGTGGTTTTCAAGTTTTTTTTAAAACTAGACTGTATTTAAGAACAAAATTATTTTGGAAAATAATTTGTTAAAACAAGTTGAATATGAAAGAAAAACATTCTTTGATTCAAGAATGACTAAAAAATAATCTTGAATAACACAGTGAAAAGATTAAATAATATTTTTCTCTTGAAAGATAATATAATCCACTTCTTACTTCTTATAGATCAATGGAGCAACTCTTGATTATATACACAAGTGTATAAAGAGAAGAAGGTTATACTCCAGTGTTAGTAAATTCATAGGTCAAAATAAGATCAATGTGGATACCCAACCACGATTTTGTCTTGGAAAACAACCAAAGAAGTCTTTTGGAAAAATATTTTGAAAATTAAAAAATCTGCAGGCTCACAAATGCTTCATAATCGTGAAAAAAGTCTTCGTTGATGCGAAGGCATAAGGACACAAGGTCGTTCCATAAGGAAAAGTTTTTTCATAGATTTTTTCAAATGATCGCGACCGATGATGGAGACGATTCACGGACGCTAAGTCCTTCTTCGTTGTGGTGTACAATCAGCGACTAAGGTCGTGAACAAAGTTAGAGTATTCCACTTTTGCAGAATATTACAAAACTCAGTATTTTCTTATCCACCTGTTACCAAGTAAATTCTAAAAAAAATTATGCATTTTAAACATAAGCTTTATATAGGAAGAATATAAGATCACGAAATTGAAAAATCTCCAAAATCATAAGGATTAAATTAAAGCATTTATTAATTTAAGAAAATATTTAACCAATGGGGTGAATCTAAGTCTTTTACTCAATATACCTTTATCCTAAGAGACTATATAGGGATAACGACATGAATGATCTAGTGTGAATTTGATGCAGCTTTGTGGAGACCTCTCGGACTATAATCAAAGTGTATTTTATAAAACTATATAATACAATCCAAGTGACATAGTGCACATGAGTATACATATGCTCTTACATATTTGTTTATTTGTAATGCTTGACTACAATTGTATTATAGCACATCAAGTGAAAATGTGTATTTTTTTTAGTTGTATGAATATAATAAAATACTGTAAATATTTAAGGAGAGTCAATCGGTCAATAAAGCAAGAGATGACCCATATACGAATTGACATCCTTCATATCCTTGAGTAAGTTGGACACCTACCATCATAGGAGAAGTAATCATCCTATTTATACTGACCTTAACCATGATAAGTCCAACTCTTGATTATCCTTGAGCAACTCTTGATTGCTAACATACAACCCGTCTAGTCCAGGGCTCCTCAACATCAATATAAGCACCTTTATAACTACCTAACACATAAAGTGGAGATGATCATGTCAAAGGTATCCTATATTTAGGTGCCGGTAACCTCACAACTTGGTTCTTATCCTATATTTGGGTATAGGTAACCTCACAACTTGGTTCTTATTAAGCTTATCAAGCACCCAAGCCTTGTAATAAAGAAAAGATATATATCTCCTTTTTCCCGTGGACGTTGACAAGGCCGACCTTGGTCAACCACGTGAATATTGCTTCTATCTATATTCTTTGATGTGCGTACGAGCTATTCTTAGTAATTATATTGTAAAAAGGTTATTATCTATATAAATCTTAGATCTCAAATAAATTATTTAGACATTGTTTATAAAATATCTCTTATGAAAGAGACACAATGATAATTGCATTGCCATGATTTTTTTTCAGTTTAATGTGTGTGGATACAATTAAGGGCGAACCCACTTAAGGTCAAAAAGGGGTAGGGGAGGATGAACTTTTGCAAAATTCTTAATATATGTGTCCTTTGTATTGTTAAATGTTAGACCCCAACCATTAAATAAGACATCTTAATATTAACTAAGAAAAAGTAAGACTAAAATACCTTTAAACACCCTAAAATTACAAACAGGTAAATAAAAACACCCAAGACCAAAACATCTACTAACAACCACCAAGCAAACGATCTCTAATCCCACCGCAACCAATGACACTCAACAATCTCCACCACTGCCACAACCAATCGCACCAAGCAACATTAACATTGTCAATCGCACTTACTACCATTTTATGGAACCATCGTCGATCAACTCCCAAAATTGCTAATCGTTTTTGTTGAAAAAAAATAGTCAATAATAGAAAATTAATGAGGTGTGTGTGTGTGTGTGTATATATATATATATATATATATATATATATATATAGAGAGAGAGAGAGAGAGAGATTAAAGAAGAAGAAGAAGAAGAAGAAGAAGAAGAAGAAGAAGAAGAAGAAGAAGAAGAAGAACATGATGATGATGATGATGACGATGATGAATGTAAGAGTATATGCATATTTATTCTGCCCAAATGTATTTGATTGTCTATAATTCCAAAACCAAAAATATATTTGAGTCTTTTCCAATAGGTCTCCAAAGATCTTCATCAACTCATGCCAAAACATTCATGCCATTGCCCCTCGTAAATCCATTATGATAAAGCTATATTGATTAGAGGCCATAGATTTACCCCATTGTTAAATATTTTGTATTTATAATGGACTTGGTTCCCAGGTTGACACAAAGAATTTTGAATTTTACTATTTTTCTGTAGAGAAATTTAGCTTCGTTTGTGATTCCTCCTATGAGCAAAACTCGGCAAACACTAAATTTAGGTGTCACCTATATTTGCTTCAGCGAATAGGCTCATCGTGTTAGCGAAAGGCCTGGTCGAGATGTTTTATATTTTCGCAGTTTTATAATTACTTATATTAGACAACAAAATACATTTAGTTGATTCCAAACTTAATAAAACGTATTTGTCACATAGACATATAAGATTTATTCTGTGACCATGTAAGAATAAAAAAAAAAGAGCATTCCCATATAGGTCCCATTAGATCTTTTCTTAGACATTCTAGACCCACCATGTTTTCCTCTTACATATAAGTCCTACTCCTAATTTTTTTGAACTTTTTTTCACAATTTAACCTTTTTAAAACCAACCATTTGTAACTTCCTTGAGGAAGTTACATAATTACTTGCACATTTTTTTTAATCTTCAAATGATCATAACTTTTAATTGACATATTCGTTTTTCACAAAATTACTATTTTTGAAATCTGCTCGAGGATATCTATCAAACAAGATCCATGAAGCATATAAAATTTCAAAGAAAAAAAATTACACAGACAGTAAACTTTGTTGTATGCACCAGAAAGAGAAATAGGTTTATATCTGTAACATTTTCACAAACAGTAACATTTACTGTGTTAATATTACACAGTGTGTATATATATATACACACACACACAGAGAGTGGATCCAAATCCCTTTTTTCGAAATTATCTTATTTTTAAAGGTCCACGCTATCCAACAACCTTCATCAGAGCTTCGATTTGGGGTGCGTAAGGCTGGCATTGGGTTAGGTTTATATCTGTAATATTTTCACAAACAGTAACATTTACTGTGTTAACATAGTATATATATACGGTGGATCCCAACCTCTTTTTTTCGATATTATCTTATTTTCAACGCTCTGCGCTAGCGGCATCCAATCTCCACCACCACCCACCCCCATTGTCGACGCTACAACAATATTCATCAGAGCTCTGATTTGGGGTGACATGGGGTGTCACTGGCGTGGACCTTAGGAAAAAAGAAAATACTGAATAAATGGAGTTTGGATCCACCGGCGCTCCGATTTGGGGTGAGTAGGGTTCGCATTGGGTTAGGTTTACATTTGTAACATTTTCACAAACAGTAACATTTACTGTGTTAACACAGTATATATATATATATAGATATATATATATACGTTTGATCTAAACTTTTTTTTTTTATATTGCCTTATTTTTAATGGTCCGCGCTAGCGGCATCCAATCCCCACAACCACCCACCCCCATTGTTGGAGCTACAACAACCTTCATCAGAGGTCTGATTTTGGTTGACATGGGGTGCCGCTGGCGCGAACCTTAGGAAATGGGAAAATATTGGATAAATGGGGTTTTGATTCACCGGAGCTCCGGTTTGGGGTGAGTAGGGTTGACATTCGGTTAGGTTTATATCTATAATATTTTCACAAACAGTAACATTTACTGTGCTATAACACAGTATATATATATATATATATATATATATATTAACATTAAATGTTACTGTCTGTTTGTGAAAATGTCACATATATAAAATTATTTCATATTCTAGTGCATACAATAAAGTTTACTGTTCGTGAAATTTTTTTTCTTTGAAATTTTATAGGCTTCATGGATCTTGTTTGATAGATCTCCTCGAGCAGATTTCAAAATAGTAATTTACGAAAAACGCATTTGTGAATCAAAAGTTATGATCATTTTAAGATTTAAAAAAAAATTCAACTACTTATGTAACTTCCTAAAGGAATGTTACGAATGATTAGTTTTAAAAAGGGTAAAATTGTGAAAAAATTCCCTAAAAAGTTGGAATAGGACTTATATGTATGTTGACCTGATAAATAGGACTTAAATATAATTTTCTCTTTAAAAAATTAAACTTCATAACTAATTTTTATTTAAGTAGTCGCCATTGATACTTCGCACTCTCAAAAAGGAAGAAAAGGTCCAATCAGTTCTCAAAGTAAATGTTTAATTTTCATATTAACCTTGAAAGTAAATATTTACTTTCAGCATTAACCCTGAAAGTAATTATATACTTTCAATAAATAAAATTTTCACTCAAATATTATATATATAAAATACATATTATTAGAGTAAATGTTTATAATAAGAGTTGACATCAACCTTGAAAGTAAATATTTACTTTCCGTAATTGTTTCGAATCAAATCATTACTAACAATTGTTGTTAGTAATGATTTGATTCGAAACAATTACTGAAAGTAAATACTTACTTTCAAGGTTGATGTCAACTCTTATAATAAACATTTACTCTAATAATATGTATTTATTTTATATTTATATATATATATATATATATATATAGAGAGAGAGAGAGAGAGAGAGGAAGGCTCACATACATCATGCACTATACATCACACCGTACATCATACCTAATTCTAGGCCCTAGAAAACTTATTTTTCAAATTTTATATTTTTCCCTAGAAATTAACCTTCCAATCAACCCATATGTAAAAAACTAGGTCAAAACACATTTTGTAGCTATTTTTAAAAAATTCACAAAAAACTGCTGGCGCAAACACTTATAAATAAGGTATTTTTAGCAGTTTTTTGTGAATTTTTTAAAAATAGCTACAAAATGTATTTTGACCTAATTTTTTGCATATGGGTTGATTGTAAGGTTAATTTCAAGGGAAAATATAAAATTTGAAAAAAAAAGTTTTTTAGGGCGTAGAATTAGGTGTGATGCACGGGTAATGTATAGAGCATGATGTACTATAGTCTATCTCTATATATATAAACATGTGTGTGTTTATGTACATATGTAGTAGGATCAGTTTAGGCCTTGATTCACATAATTTGAGAAGAAATTAGAAGAGATATGGACTAAGAGAGAGATTGAATATCAACTCTAATACACACACATGTGCACGCGAAGAGATAGGTAGAGAGAGAGAGAGATGACAGTTGTCGGCGGTGGTTGATGCTGGTAATTAGGGACGGTGGGTTGGGCTGATGGTGATGCTTGGTGGATGTTGAAGTGACTATGGGGATAAGACATTATGGAGATAAGGAAGAATTTAGAGTTAACATGAAAGTGGAAATGTTAAAATAAATATGGGTAATTTAGTCAATTTAAAAAAAAAGACTTAGAACGTGTGTTAAAAGGCAATATGGCTTATTTCACCTTTGATCCACTAAACTCGACTAATATACAGTAATCCCTTTTCTTAATTTGGCTTAACCTCTAAATTTTTAAAACCATTAGATCTATGTTAAAAAGAAACTTATTTTCTAATCAGACCTAAACACCTAAAATACTTTTGTTTTTTACTTTACCCCTAAGATAATGTTGTATTTGGACATACCCCCTTAGATGTTCAATAATTAGACTTACCTCCATATGCATAAAGTACAAGTGAGTCAATGTATAAGGTACAAGCAGGATGATGCAAATGTGGAGAATTGGGTCTAATTTTTTTAAAAGCATGGGGTTATGTCTGATTACGACAATATCTTGGGGGGCAAAGTAAAAAAAACACAATACTTTTTCAACCAAAATAACTTTTAAAAAATACCCTTTCACAGTTGACCTTATTTCCCAAATCAAAACTCTATTTTTTCATCAAACACTAAATTATAAAATCAAATGAAAATGAAAATTCCCATGCTTAATAATCAGGAGCCCATCATATTGTATGTAACTCCGTTTTCTGTAAACATCAAATGGAATTAGCAAGGTTTCACAATCGTGATCTAGATACACACCAACAATTTTTCAGATACCTAAAGATGAAATATAGACACATCTCCCATATCACGATAACAAATATAGTATATATATATATATGGGGGGGCGCATTCCTGTTGTGGTTTATAAGTGAGCACGACTTCTTCATTGGTTGTTCAACACATTGTAATTTGATTTTGATTTTAGTATTTTAAAATTAATCTTTTTATTTGGGAAAGAAGATGAAGTGAGAGAGGTTATTTTTTAAAATTTAATTGTAAAAGTATTTTGATCAAATAAGTATATAAAGGGTTAAGTCTAATTACCAACATTTTTTTGTAATAAAGATCTAACGGTTGTAACACCCCGTATTTCTGTGCATGTAATATTTAATTAATTCGAAAAATTTTAAATTACTTGTGTGTCGTAATTTAATTGAATTAATTATGGTAATATGTATTTAAATATTAATCGGTGAGTGAATGGTTAATTAGGGAAATTTAATTACTAAGTGAATAGTAATAATTTATTTACGTCATAACGTGTATTAGTGACGTGGCATTTATTTATCTCAGTCGGGAATCGGTATAGACTAATTTGGGTGTGAGATAAGGATTTCCATAAATTAATTCGGATGTCGATTTTGAGTGCACGGTTGAGTCCGGATGGGCCAAGATAGTCGGAAAAGTGTACCCGGGGATAGTAAACGGGTCACGGGGCGTTTTTAGGCATAACCGGGTCTACACGGGGCTATTTGGGTCACTTGGGCTTGGTCCATTAGGCTAAAAATGGGATTAGTGTTTTAAGACCTAAATCTAAGAAAAAGGAAACGACAGAAAACACAAGGGAGAACCTAGGATTTGGAGAAGAAGCCATAGGGAGTGATTTCGCTGCAAAATTGGAGTTTTTTGGAGATAAGGCAAGGAACCTATTGGAAGTTCATCATCAACCTTGCGAATCACACGCTCGGATCAGACCCTACGAACCCATAAGGCAAGTGGTTAACTTGCTGTGATGTTTAATTGTGATATTCAATTCATATTTTAGTGATGTGTAAACCAAAATCCGTTTTTGGGTATAAATGGGTACAAAATGGGGTTTTTGTTACTAGTATTTCTGAGTTTGCGCTTCGGGAGATTTTCAAGCAATATGAATTATCAAAATCCGACTCACTAGGGGGTACATGTACGGGGCATTTCACAAAGACAATGAGTATGCCATGTGCACACATGATGAGAAATAACAACCCCAACGTTTTACGACTTTGTGATATACATTTACAATGGAGGATTGATATACGATAATCTAGTAGTTTTGAGAGGGTGTTGATTAGCCAAAAAGATAAAATTAAAGGTCTTCTTGAGGAATTTCGTGCTAAGTATTTACAAATGTCGCTTGCTTTAAGGAAATATAGCCAAAATGAAATTGCTAAACTACTTGATTCTCCATTTCCGTCCATTATTAAACCTGTTATTCAACCTCATAAAGGGCATCGGTGTGGTTCAAATAAAAGAAAGGTAATTAGTTCTACAAGTCGCGATCCCTCCGCATTTGAGATTGTTGAAATTGGTAGAAAATGTGGTGTTTGTCAAAATGTGGGACACAATAGTCGCACTTGCGTAAACAAGGTTAGGAATATGCACTTGGAGGAAATGGTCGATTTGAATTACTTTTGATGAAAATCAAGTAAGTTTTCTTATCATGTATATTGTTAATTCATTTTTAAAAAAATAAGATTCTAATTGTTACTGTTTTAAAATTATTGACTTTTATTCCATTATTGCATTTTGTCACTAGATCTTATTTTTATTTTTTTTTGCAGATTTTGGACACTATGCTTTGGGGACTGCATTTTTGAAATTTCGTGAAAAATATTTGACAAATTTTTGGACAGTTTTTTGGAAGGCCAATGTTGATGAATGTGTTTTTTTAAACTTTGTTTGGTTGTCAAATATTTGTGCCAATATATAACATAATAGTTGTTGACAATTTTTGTGGATTTTAGTTGTTAATATATAATGTAAAGCTTTGAGTTGTTAACAACAAATGTTGACAGTTTTTGTGCCAATGTACAATGTAAAGCTTTGAGTTGTTTGACAGTTTAGTAAGATGACCATTTTTGTGCCAATATGATGACCGCGTGTTTTGATGAAAGAAAAGGAGTCATTGTGGATTGTAAGGGTAATAGAGTAATTGTGTAAATTTTTGAAATGTTTAAAGAATTGTATGGAGTGTCAATAGTTGTACCCAAACCATTATTGCCATTGTTTTCAAATGACTTCTAATATTCCCCATGAGAAAACACGAGAGAGAGGGGTTTGTGGTTTAAGTTTGTTCTTCATTTTTGAACGAAAGAAGAAACTTTAAATACTATTTAAAAGAAAAAAAAGGGACCTAAAATTTTAAATTTGTTCATCTTTTTCTTTATTCTCTTCTCTGCATTTGATCAACTTCCTTTTTTAGGCTAATCAATAACAAATAGGAATAACTTTGGGACTCTACACTATTTTAATCACTTACTCTCATATAAACATATAGGAATTTGTTCATATTAAAGTTTGTATGGTCTCTGTGACTCATTTTGGGTTCTATAGACCTTTGAATTGGATTATCCTTCAAAAAAAAAATTGTTCTAGAGGTTGAATAGTAATATTGCTAATCATAGATCAAGACATTGGAGATGTTGAGATTCCCACGAACACTGTAGAGATCTTGGTCTTGCTAAGGATTGGCGGAAAATGGGTGAGTTGTGAGTTGGCGTCTAAGTAGTGTAAGAAGTTTATTCCCTCTGTAAGTCTTTACCAAGTTTATAGTGAGATTGTTGTTTTGACATGGTGTTATTATCGTTAGCGTATTTTTCTCCTCCCGCATCCGATGTTATATGTTGATTTAATTTTTTTTGCAAAATTTATTGTTCAAATGTTTAAAGAATATTAAAATTTGTTTTGCATGATGAATCATTAGTAAATCTTGTCACAGACTTTTTGGGCGTTCTCTTTGTTTTAGCCCTAGTGGTTCTCCGTTTTAGTACGCAAAACACAATCTCAATCATCACTCTACAAATGTGAGAGTGTGTGTGTGTGTGTGTGTGTGTGTGTGTGTGAGAGAGAGAGAGAGAGAGAGAGAACTTATCTCTCAAGTTCTCTCAAGGTGTGCTCACACACAAAGCCAATATATTCTTGGATCACATACCGCAAAAGTTGAGGTGATCAAAGCAATAAAGTTTGAATCAAAACATCTTAATCATCCTCAGATTTCAATTCAGTAGCAAAAACTGCAGATGTATAATCATCTCTCCCGGGGTAAAAGTTTTGTAACCCAAAGAACATTTGAATTTAAGATTCATTGTTGATTCGATCCCGTTTTTATATTCCACTGCATTTTTTAACCATCTTACGTGGTACTTCACATTCTTTTAATTTACATTAGCATAGAAGATGACCTTATATATGACAATATTCTTAATATGACACGTCTTTTTATCTTTATTATGCAAAATAAACAAAAAAATTGCTTCCCAACCTATAATAATTACATTTCATGAAAACCCAAAAGTAAGATATAATGTTTCACCAAGATACTCAACTGGTTTTTTACTCTTATTTCAATTTCCTATAAAAATGATTTAAATATTTTTAACATTACAACTTTGAAATCAAACGCACCCTAAAACTATGCCAATTCAGAATTTCTTCTGAGGTTGAATTAGAGATACATTAGTCCTGTTTGGGAAATTATTTTTGCAGATTGTAAATTACAAATTGAATTTGAAACAAATGCATTTGAAATGGAAGTAATGCACAACTTGACTCCAAAACAATGCATATAGGACGGGGCAAATGAACAATCAAAGCTCTAATACCAGAATATCCAGCATGTAATTCTAGTATGAGCAACATTTCTAGATTTTTTTTTTAAATTTTCCTTGCGATATAACTTTCGTTGCATGTTTTTATCAATTTTATATGCTTTGGAAATATTTTCATCAAACATAAAATATAGTTTGATTTGTCCCCCATGTTGGCATGTCATTCACTGAGCTTTAATTTTTTGCATCGTTGATTAATTGATCATTGATTGTTCAAGGGGTCACTGCCTATTAACACAGATAGGCAGTGATAGTGAATAGGGACTCTTTTCTCCCTTTTCTACATGTTTTGGATGGCAGTGCAGCTCAAGTTTACACTCCGACTAATAATACTGTTTTTATTTTTTAAGGTAAATAATGATTGATTATGTAATATATAGTAAAATAACATTTAAATGGAGATAACTGAAATTTTCTTACACATCTTGTACCAGTAGAGCTACTTGATCCATACATTTATGTGTATATCAGTCGCCTTTATTTATAGGCTATAAAAATTGGTGATGACTCGTTAAGTATCGCATAAGATTCATATTTGATACACAAATATGTATCAAATATATTCACACAGATAAAATAAAGCAATCTGAGATCTTGTTATGATCGAGAAAAGAGACCTTTACCTGGTGATGCTAAACATGAGTCTTGTTAAGTTTCGTCTTGCTATCCATTGCTTCTGCCATTAGAACAGGAGACCTTTATCTGATGATGTTGAATAGGAGTCTTATAAAGTATCATCGATTACTCAAAACTCATTGAAATATATAAATATAAGCATTGAATTTGTGCATTTATGACTAAGGTTAGCCTACCCAAGAGATATCTACTATGTTGAGGGTCGATCAAACCAAAGTTCATAATACTACCTCGGTCGGACAAAGTCTCTACCGACTAAACTAGCCTCAGTTGTCTTTTAGACAACAGACAACCTGGTTCATTAGAGGATTGATACCCCTAGAATTAATTCAAAGTATGACTCTAAGAAGATGTTGGGACCATTATGCTTCTTTGAGGGGTGTGCATGAAACAGAATGGACTGGAGGGACCTAAACAGGGAGAGGAGGGATCAATTTGGCCACTTTATACTCAATGTACAACCAATGTTTTTGCACAAATAAGAAAAGTGGTTATTCCTTTGAATTTATGAGGTATCTCACAATAGTGACTTATCCACGTCCTATCTTAGAAAAGTGGTTAAAATGCAATTAACACAGATAGGCAGTGACTTATCCACAACCCCTCTCCTAGCTCCAATATGCCCTTGCGCTGAAACCTTTCACAGACAGTAACACTTTCTTCCATGACTTTCCACTTTAAACAACTCGAAAGTCTCCTCCCCAGCTTGAAAGACCACTCTTTGCAATTGCTCCTCGCTCTCTTTAGACTCTTTCTCTCTAGCTTACTTTAGAAGCTTTAATTAAACATTTACGTCTCCTATAACACTAATAATGCTGCAATTTCAGGAACTTGTATATATGAGCTGTCGTGTTATGATTACCTTTTGTATTTAAGATTTACCAGGTCCATTGGATCTTCTATCTTATTGCTGGAACCAACCTGAACTTATGAGGAAGCAGCCCATATAATCTTCTACCACTCAATTTAGGGTCAACACCAAAATTTTGATTGACCTAAGTTTTCCCATAACTTTCTGAAATACTAGGTTTCTTACAGTTTTTTTCTTTTCTTGCCTTCATAACCCCCAACTTCTTGTAGTCATTCACATTGTGACTTGACTTGAAACAACTCAGACAATAGGGGGCAATATGCTCATAATCCACTTCCTACCGCAAACCTGATTCACCCCAATTAATTCACACTCTAGATGGAAAATTTTGGGTTAAAACCATGGCCACACAGACTGTAGCAACGATAGGTCTCGATAAAGAAGTTGTCGCAGCATCAATTTTACGGGGTTTTCCTAAGATGTTCCCAATCGAGAACAGGGAGTATTTACAGAATAATTGAAGAGGGAGAGAAGGGAGATTTACCCAAACAGGCACAATAGAGGACTCCTTATCTTCTCTGAAACCCATGCAACCAATATTTTGGATAAGTCACTTCCCATCTTAGAATTATATAGTTCAAGAGGTCTGACGAAAAGCGGTTGTCCCCCATGTTGTTAACCTTCTTTTAATTATTAATCCCTTCTGGAGTTTAAACCTAGGATGCAATTCTCGATGCATGAGGATTGAGAGAGGTTACTAACTCCTCAAATTTTAAAATTTCAGTGGCGTTTCTGATATGCGGATATGCTCCCAGGAGTAAACACGCAATTTCATATCTATAGCTCCCAAGTCCAAAGATGGGAGTTACTGAAGATGATACAACCAATTAACATATATTTTGTCAACCTCAAACATATTTGTGTAATACATGAATATGTACATAGATATATCACCTGTATATATATAGAAAATTGTAACATACCTTAATGTCAATAAGATCTAGACATAAATAGCAAGAACGAAAACATCAAACTTATTTCTTCAACGCTGTAGAAACTTTGAACTCTGTTTTCCCCAACCCTCTCTTCGGCTACTCAAGTTTGCAGAATCGATTCTTCTTTTGATATATTCTAATAGTTTACTATACTGTATCCCCGGTTAGAGTTGGCATTCATATTATATGGATTTTTGGGTTCGTAAAAATTGTCACTTCTCCTAAAAGACTATTCATGTTTATTTGTTATATGCCTTTGTCTACTAAACACTCAAATAGTGATACAGACAAAGCATTAAAGAACAGCCTTTAAGCAGGTTGGCATCAAATCAAGTCATCAACTACCCAATCATACCCGTGACCTCGGTAAAATGATTTACCTAAACTATTCGCAACAAGTCTATACGTTGCAAATTTACCCATACTTAAAAATGTAAGCACAGATTACTTTATCATATATGCAAGTAGAAAACTGTAGTCAGTCAACTTGTTCTATGCTCCTACATGCTGTAGCTAACGTAATCTTTCTTTCCGACCTTGAAGCTCTCTCTAGTCTAAACAGTACTTTCATAACAGTTGAAATCTAGCAATGATCATCAATCTCTTTGCAAAGTTAACATGTTGAGTAAGCCAAACCAATTTTGACTAGAGCGAGGCTCAGTGCGTAGTACAGGTACAGCCCTACGGGGTACATTGACTAGGCGTGGGGTACGTTGATTTAGTCAATACGCTGGCTTTGTTGGTTTGCCACTTTGAATTATGAAACGTTTTTAAAATGTTGTTAGGTCATCTAGCAATCTCGTATAGTTTTACTTTTTTAATTGGGAAATCACTTTTCCCCCATTTATTTCATTGTTCAAATCGAATGTTGCATTACTATGATTATTGATAGCTAAAATTGAGGATGCAACTTTTAGAAATCCAAATCGCAGATTGAGGTACGTTGGGGGTGTAGCAATTCCCGTAACTATGAGCCAAACAGAACACATAATATATGAGAACAATAATGGAACAAAAAAATGAGAACAAGGCTAATGTAAACATTCCTTCCAGTCATTATATAAAGTTGTAAGATTTAGTTCGATACAAATCAATATAGTCTAAAGAGAAAAATAAAACTGGAGGAACAGGTGCCTACTACATCTCAAATGAGAAAAGAACACTAGAAGAACCTGATGATGATCAGTGAAATAGCCTACTTCTTATTGACCTTCTTCTTCAAATTAGAAGTACCAGGTTGCGGTTTTGGATGTTTTTCAGCCTCGCTCGGGTCCAACCACTTGAGAGGGTGGCGGTTGAAGAAAGGCCAATTTGGAACAGCGATCAATGTAGTCAAAACAACCCCACCAGCATATATAAGCATCATCATCTGAAATGATCCCAAAGCATAGCCCGTAACAAATGCCACCACAGCGAAGGACATCAGCATTATCTGCATCAGCTGCTCCGCTAGCTTTTGCCCTTGCCAATCCATCTACCAACAGAGACAGAAAAATAATGATATGTCTACACAAATATATAACGGCTTTTTTAATAAAATAAACAAGATTTCATGAATCAAACACAATTACACCAAATATCTAAGATCAAAAACAATATGCACATGTATAGTTAGTTGGTACCAAATTTCTAACTTGCACCGCTACTAACATTATAAAATTCGAGATTTACAACAATTGATATAACGAAAAATCTACAGCAACAATATATAGGATGACTTGTAAGAGAACCTAGAACCCTAAAACCGGACCAAATTTTAAATTATATTTTAAAGATAAAATGCAAATTTAACCACAAAGGTATGAGATGAATTTGATTTCTACCCTATACTTTCAAAAAAGTTGCAAATGTAACCTCAAGTTCCAGTTAATGATAAAATTCTAACCCTACGTAATCTCTCCATTTGGAGAACTAGCGTAGACACACATTGTATGTATCTAATTGATTTCTGTTAGTTCTCCAAATTGAGAATTGCATCAGGGTTAAGTTTGCTACTTTCACCAAATCTTGGGGATAAATTTGCATTTTTCCCTATTTTGAAATAGTAATAATATATAATCCAACCCCCGCAGTACCCCGCAGTGGCGGGAGCCTCGTGCACTGGGTTTGCCCTTTTAATAATATATAATTTTTTTTGCAGACAACAATCATCTACAAAAAAAAAAGTTCAACCAGGGATGCTGAAAATCATACATATATATAAATATCAACTTTGCATTTCATCTACTTCCTCATTGAATTTTTTACTGAAATTTTTGTAGATCATCCCCAAAAAAATTCAGCAAAAAATATTTTTTGTTATTATTTTAAAAAAGTTGTAACATTCAAAGGACTCTATATAAATAGTTTTGGTCTTGTGCGAACTGTTCCACATATTAAGAGTGCGGATTATCCGCACTGTTAATATGCATGACAGTCCGCACAAGACCATTATGTATATGTATATATATATATATATATATATATATATATATATATATATATATATATATATATATATATATATATATATATATATATATATAACAGTTTTTTCGGAAATGGAAGTAGATTTTAAGAAGCAAAGCCCATGAATGTTAAAAGAGGTATAGCATAGACCTAATTTAAAATATGATCTGAATGAGACTGCTAAAGATAATAAAATTGCAGATCCAGATCCAGATGAATTTGGTATTTTATGAAACCCTACTCAAACAGTTTTTGTTTTTCAATCAAATTACAAATCGAAGACCAAGAAAGGGATAAGAGAGACTCACCGAGAAAACCCAATGAAGGCGATTGTCTAAACGACTGAGGTGTGAAAGATAAGGAAAACGTTGATATATAGGTAGATAGATATACAGACCGCTGCTATTTACGGGCCCCCAATACGGGATTTTTTTTTTTTTAAATAATTTTTTTTGTCTTATTTTTTTTATTAAACATTTTAGGGTAATTCTACAAAAATCATTTCAAGAAAAAAAAAATGTTGAATATTGATCCATTTTTTAAAAATGTCAAAATAAATTATTTGGGGATGATTTTTTTAAGGATACCTTGAAATGTTTAGAACCCCCCTCGTCCCCCCAAAAAAAATATTCGTTAAACTGTCGTTATTAGAGGCTCCCTTGTGAGACCCTGCCTATATATATATATATATATATATATATATATATATATATATATGAGAGAGAGAGAGTCTCAAGTGCAGATTCACTTATGGTTCGTACTGTATGGGTTTAATTTTTAAAAATATAAAAAAGATATTTTTAGATTGATTTTTTTGTGTGTATTTTAAACATTTTAGGATACTCATAAAAAATCAACTCAAAATGATTTTTTTTGCTATTTTAAAAAAATTGGTCAATGTTTGACAGTTTTTGTAACTGTTTCAAAACTATCAAACATTAACTCATTTTTTTAAAATAACAAAAAAAAAATCGTTTTGAGTTGATTTTCTATGGGTGTCCTCAGATATATAAAATACACACAAAAAAATTAGCCCCGAAAAATATTTTTTTTAATATTTTTAACAATTAAACCAATACAGTGCGGACCCATAAGTGAGTCCGCAACTGAGCCTCTCTCTCTCTCTCTCCATATATATATATATATATATATATATATATATATATATATATATATAAAAGCAACGGATCATACCTAGTTTGAGGTTCTAATATGCGGACCATTTTTTAAAACTAGTAAAAAAAATTGGGTTGATTTTATGGTATTTAAATATCTCAGGGGACCATAAAAAAATACCTCAAAATGAATTTGTTTGTTATTTTAAAATAATCGGTCAAACTATGTCAGTTTTTAGGATAACTAATAAATTAGAAGGAAAATTTTGTAGAACAGTTGTTAGGTCAACGACCCTATATGGAGTGGGGTGTTGGGCTTTACAGAAAAAACATGAACAAAGTCTTCATGTTAGTGACATGAGAATGCTCCGGTGAATGATATGAATTACTCGGAAGGATAAGATTAAAAACCAATATGTAAGAGAAAAGTTAGGAGTAGCTCCCATTAGCGATAAATTAAGAGAAAATAGACTTAGTACGGACATGTTTTGCGTAGACCAGTGATGCACCTATAACAAGAGGAAGATTATTGGAAATAGAGGGTAAAAGAGAAAGGGGTCGTCTTAAGCTATCGTGGGAGGAAATTATTAGGAAAGATCTTAACGAATTAAACTTGAATGATATTATTGCTTATAATAGACTAGGATAGAAAAGGAGAATCCATGTGGTCGACCACATGTGATGGGATTAAGGCAAGGATGATGATGATGATTGTTGATACCAAATTTAGTCTGCTGACGTGGATCAGTTAAGTGGAGACACGTGTCAATCTACATGGCACTTACAAACATTTCTGAACAACACCTTGACTTCGAGGAACTCAACCTCCCCGACCAACTCAGACACTCCGAGCAACAGGTGCTCTCCGAGGAACTTTACTGTACCGAGCAACTCATGAAGACCGAGCTACTTAGGCGGTCCGAGCAGCTCAGGCGGTTCGAGCTGCATCTCGTACAGAGCATTAATGTCCGGATAATCAACAAATCGACTGCGCATTAAATGCTCATTATTATCATACAGATGTATACACCTATTGGACAGCTATGTATTACCCTTTCACATTTACAGCCTGAGGGCTATAAATACATTGTATCATCCTCATTGTAGGGGGACTCGAAATTTCTTGGTAAAAACCTGTAATCGAGAATTCCCAAACAGTCAGCAATAACAAAACAGTGGATGTAGGCCATTCCTTTAAGGTTGAACCACTTTAAAAATCTTTTATCTTATTTATTTTTATCTGTGATTGATTAATTAGAGATAATCTAATTTTTTTACATCAACAGATAGGCGTCGTCTGTGGGAAACGACTGTAATTATCGTTTTTCACCAAAATAATTCATCACCAATGGCTGATAATCTTAAATCCAGTAATCGAAACGCTGGAAACCCCCCGAGTCCATCCGCTCCTCCAAATGTCCAAGATCTGGCTGGAATTATGGCCAATTTGGCTAAAGGCCAAACGGCCATGCAAGAGACCATGCGACAACTCATGCAAACTATCCAAGGTGGAGCGCCGACCCATTCAGGACATCGAAGTGTTCAAAGAAATACTCGTTTACTTTCTTTGCGTATTAGGCAGAGCGATTCATATCGCACTGAGAGATCTGATGATTTTTCTTATCAACCGAGTCGATTTTCGTCAGTACGAGCCACAGATACTGAACAACACATCACTCTCTCTCCAGAAAGGACTAGTGCATTGGAGAGATTAAGTAGGGTCTCTCCTTTTGATCGATTGGGCCCTAGGAAGAAAAAAATTCCTCCTAAGGCTGTGTCGAGAAACTTTCGACGACCATCTAATCTAAGAGAGGATTCTGCCCAATCACAACCAGTTGCTCGACATGATAGATCCCAGGAAGCGACTTCAACACGATCAATTGCTGGAACCAATAGGCCCGATGAGGGAAAGGATGCATGGAAAGGCTCTATTCAAAGGTTGGAGGATAGACTAGGGGAAATGGCTAAGGCCAAGAATCCTCTACAAAGAACTTTTGTCCAAGGGACACCTTTTATACAGGCAATTGTGGATTTTCCCACACCATCGAAGTTCAAAGCACCTGTTGTGACCCCTAAATATGATGGAAAAACTGACCCTGTCCTTCATATAGAACAATACCAAGCTGCTGCCGACATCTATGTCGTGCCAGACGAGATGACATGCAGGGCATTTTCGGGAACTCTTACCGGATCTGCACAAATATGGTATAATAATCTTCCTCGGGGGAAGATTTTAACCTTCTTTCAACTGGCCGAGCTCTTCAATGGAAATTTCTATTTTGGAGCAAAACCAGTTAAACGAGTGGCACATTTGTTAAGTGTTAGATAAAAAACAGGTGAGAGTACCAGGGATTACATAACTCGTTTCAATAACGAGAAGCTCGAAGTTATTGATTACGAGGAAAAGACAGCAATTACTGCTTTGATGAGTGGACTGTTGCCCAATAAATTGTACAATACTTTGGCCAAAGATCCACCCAGAACCATGTCAGAACTAATGGTAAAAGCGGCCAAGATCATGAATGTCGAGGAGGATATGGCTGCGAAAAAGAATATGGACAGAAAAGAAACCAAGGTGGAGGTTGATAAGGCTAAAAAGAAAGAACATAAGAACAATGGTGGTGACAAGAAGTCAAAAGCAAAGCCATCATGGGAAATATTGAAGAAATTTGAAAATTATACTCCTTTGAAAGTAGACATAAACCATGTCTTGAAAGAGATCAAGAACAGCGAGGAACTAAACTGGCCTGAGAAAATGAAGTCAGATCCTGACAAGAGGAATAAGGCCAAATATTGCGAGTTCCATAAAGACCATGGTCACACGACCAAAAATTGCATAGCTCTCCAGAATGAAATCGAAGCACTCATCAGACGAGGAAAGCTGGCCAAGTATGTTGATCGAAGAAATGAAAGAAAAAGCAATGAACGAGCAAGACAGAGGTCTAGATCTCCTCGTCGAGCAGAAGAAAACAAGAAAAGAGATCATGAAGATGATCCAGAAGACGACCCCAATCTCCCCAAGAGACCAAGATAACCAGAGCGTGAGGTATTTTCAATTTGTTTTGGATCATTTGATTGTAATGTTATTACAGGTGGAGATACAGGAGGTGGGGACCTTACTGCGAAAAGGAAATCTTACCTCAATGAGGCTCAAGCTTGTTCATACATTCAGCGAATAAATCTAGCTGAAGATGATCGCCCGAGGAAGGTGAACAAAGAAAACTGGTCATCGGTTTCTCCAAGAACGACCTCGCAGGTGTACTATATCCTCATGATGATCCACTGGTGATCAAAATGAGGATGGAGGAAGTAATAATCTCAAGAGTACTGGTGGATAATGGTAGCTCGGCGGATATCATGTTCTACTCATGCTTCGATAGTTTAAATCTAAAGTTGTCTCAGTTAGAACCTTATCACAGGCCCCTCCTCGGGTTTGCTGGGGAGAAAGTTTTTCCACTTGGGACGATCAAGTTGGATATGTTCATCGATACATGGCCTGCTTGTTGAACAGAAAGAGTATGTTTCTTTGTGATGGATAAGAATGTCCAATCAGCTTACAATATCATCATGGGAAGGGTAGGATAAAAGAAGTTCGAAGCACTACCATCTACTGTACATCAATGCCTGAAATTTCCAACCAACTTTGGAGTGGGAGTTGTGAAGGGTGACCAAAAAGTAGCTCGGGAATGTTACTACTCATCTGCCGAACAAGAAGAACTGGAAGAATCTAGGAAAAAGACTATTACCTATCAAGTGGATGAAGGTGCAGAGATTGAAACATTGGATCCTAGAGACGAGTCGCAGCTCGTGAAAGGTCAGGTGGTGGAAGCTACTGAAAATATCATTTTGGACTACGAGCACCCGGAACGAACAACTCAAATAGGTTCGTCGTTAGATGCCTCACTAAAATAGGAATTGATAGTTTTCCTAAAAAGCAGAAAATAAACTTTTGCTTGGAGTCATGAGGATATGCCAGGATTAGACCCAAATTTCTTATGTCACGAGCTCAATGTGAATAAGGAGATCAAGCCAGTGAAGCAGAGAAGAAGAGTGTTCAGCCCTGAGAAGAACCAAGCCATACAAGAGGAGGTCGAGAAGCTCCAGAAAGCTTGCTTTATTGACGATGTCAAATATCCAGACTGGTTGGCAAATGTAGTAATGGTGAAGAAGAAAAACAACAAGTGGAGGATGTGTGTAGACTTTACCGACCTTAACAAGGCATGCCCAAAGGATCATTTTCCTTTGCCCCGAATTGATCAATTAGTGGATGCTACCTCGGGACACGAGTTGTTGAGCTTCATGGATGCTTATTCTGGTTATAACCAGATTAAAATGAAACCTGAAGACAGGGAGAGTACCTCTTTCATTACCCCTAGGGGAACTTATTGTTATAATGTTATGCCTTTTGGTTTGAAAAATACAGGTGCAACATATCAGCGGCTGATGAACAAGGTGTTTGCAGAATAAATCAGTTACAATATGGAAGTTTATGTTGATGATATGCTGACGAAAAGCAAGAGAGTTGTTGACCATCTAATTGACTTAGGTCAGACCTTTGATCAACTAGATATATATCAAATGAAGGTGAATCCCACCAAGTGCATATTTGGAGTGCGAGAAGGCATGTTCTTCGGGTATATTGTTAACCAACGAGGAATTGAAGCAAATTCAGAGAAGATCAAGGCTCTATTGGGACTACGATCTCCAACGACGAAGAAGGAAGTACAAAGTCTCACTGGGCGAGTTGCAGCACTTAATAGATTTGTATCACGAGCAACAGATAGATGTCTCCCATTCTTCAAAACACTTTGAAAAAGGTTTGAATGGAATGACGAATGCGAGAAGGCTTTTTAAGAATTAAAGAAATATCTGGGATCACCTCCACTGTTATCCAGGCCAGTGATGGGGGAAAGATTGTACTTATATTTGGCAGTATCGGAGAATGCAGTTAGCTCGGCATTGATAAGAATGGAGGATGGAGTGAAAAAACTAATCTATTACACTAGCACAGCCTTCCGAGGAGCAGAGATCAGATATCCAAGACTGGAAAAGTTGGCACTAGCATTGATCGAGGCGAGTAGGAGAATGAGGTTGTACTTCCAAGCTCATACCATAGTTGTGTATACTGATATGCCATTGAGGCAAGCTCTTTATAAACCGAAAAAATCAGGGAGATTGATGTACTGGGCAGTAGAACTTGGTGAATATGACATAGTTTATGAGCCTAGATCGTCACTAAAAGGGCAAGCAGTAGCAGATTTTATAGCAGAGTTCACCTATCCTGATACCTCCGAGGAGCAAAAGCTGCACACCGACCAACCTGTGGATATTACAGGATCATCAAATTTAACCCCCGATCAACTTAAGGCGGTCGGCGAGCAAGAGAAGATGGTCGACGAGCAGCAAGAAGTGCTAGAGAAGGATAAAAGGAAGCAACAAATATTCCACCGAGGAACTCTGTCCAATCAAAAATTTGAAAATGAGGTACCTATATGGAATCTATATGTGGATGGGTCATCTTGCACCACAGGCTGTGGGGCAGGGATTGTTTTGAACAGCCCGGATGAGGTCGATGTGAAGTATGCTCTGCGCTTCTAATTCAAGGCTTCTAATAATGAGGCTGAATATGAAGCTATGATTGCAGGTCTTAATTTAGCAAAAACTATGGGGGCAGAGCAAGTCATCGTATTCAGTGATTAACAACTAATCGTGAATTAAATATTAGGGGTATATGCAGCCAAAGGAGAATTAATGATCAAGTATCGTAAAAAAGAAAGGGAGATTTTATCAAGTCTGATGGCAGTACAGATAATTAGAATACCAAGATTGGAGAATGCCAGAGCAGATGCCTTAGCTCGGTTAGCTTCAGTCACACGCACCGAGCTACGAAGAATAATCCCAATAGAAGTCTTGGCTAGTCGGAGCATAGATGAAGATATGATGATGAGCTTTATTACCCTTGATTTAGGACCATCTTGGATGGATCCCATCAGGGCATATATTAAAGAAGGATATTTTCCAACTGATAAACTCGCAGCCAAGAAACTAAAGTTTAAAGTTGCTCGCTATGTGTTGACCAATGGTGTTAAATATAGACGAGGAATTATAGCTGGCTTGCAGAGATGTGTACATCCCACCGAGGTGAAAGACTTGATCGAAGAAGTCCATGAAGGGTCTTGTGGAGCCCATGTAGCAGGTCGGACACTTCTGCAAAGGATAATGACGCAAGGATACTATTGGCCGACCATGAGGGGTGATTGCATAGCCTATGCAAAAAAATCTGACAAATGTCAACGCTTCTCCACTATCCGAAGAACTCCTCAAGCATTATTGACACCCATTACTTCCCCTTAGCCATTTGCTATGTGGGGAATTGACTTGGTCGGGCCACTTCCAACGACCAGAGGAAGGTTTAAATATCTCGTCGTCGTAGTGGATTACTTTACTAAGTGGGTGGAAGTCGAGCCCCTTATCGATATGACATATGAAAAAGTGTATCAATTTATATGGAAGAACATCATTTGTAGATATGGTATTCCTCATGCATTCATCACAGACCATGGAACCCAATTCGACAACGAGGAGTTTGCTGCGTATTGTCATCAGTCGAACATATTGAAAACTTATTTTGCACCAGGCCATCCTCAAAGCAATGGACAAACTGAAGTGACAAACAGAACACTGCTGAATGGCTTGAAGAAAAGATTAAATGATGCAAAGGCAAATTAGATCAACGAGCTACATTCTGTACTATGGGCTTATCGTACTACTCCACGAGAAGCCACGGGAGAATCTCCATATATGCTGGCATTTGGAAGTGAAGCTGTTATACCTACCGAGCTGGGTCTCCCCACACACAGAGTGCTGAATTTTAACTCTCCTATCAGTGACTTGATGAGAAGATTAGATTTGGATATGCTCGAGGAAGTTAGAGAAGAAGATGCAATCAGAAACGCTGCATACCAGTAACGAACAGCTCTGTTTTACAACAAGAGAGTCAAGAAATGCGACCTGAAAGAAGGAGACTATGTGCTAAAGAAAGTAATTCAAAAGCACAACAAACTGGAAGCTAACTGACATGGGCCCTACAGAGTAACAGAAGTTGTTCGACCAGGGACGTATAGAATCGAAACCTTAGAAGTAGAGGAGTTTAAAAATGCATGGAACGCAGAGCATCTGCGTAAATATTATTAGTAATTTAATCTCTATGTAATGCAATTTTCTTCGATATGAATAAAGTTTTGGATATTTCGCCCAATTCTCTCCTTTTGTTGAAATTTTTTCGGAGTACTAGTGCTACACACTAGGCATCAAGCCCAGAAACACCAACTACGGTTGGTTGGGAAGAAAATTCACCAGCTAAGGCTGGTCGGGAATAAAAATTTCCCAGAAACACCAACTATGGTTGGTTGGGAAGAAAATCCACAAACTATAGTTGGTCGGGAATGAAAAATTTCCTAAAAATACCACCTACGGTTGGTTGGGAAGAAAATCCACCAGCTAAGGCTGGTCGGGAATAAAAATTTCCCAGAAACACCAACTACGATTGGTTGGGAAGAAAATCCACCAGCTAATGCTGGTCGGGAATAAGAAAATCCACCAACTATAGTTGGTCGGGAATGAAAAATTTCCCAGAAACACCAACTACAGTTGGTTGGGAAGAAAATCCACCAGCTAAGGCTGGTCGGGAATAAAAATTTCCCAAAAACACCAACTACGGTTGGTTGGGAAGAAAATCTACCAACTAAGGTTGGTCGGGAACAAAAACCACCAACTCCGGTTGGTCGGAAACAGTTGGGTAAACAAATGAAAGTCATTTCAGGGCTTAAAATTAAAAAATGATAAATTTCTTGATACTTATGACATTTTAAACTACCACCATAGTTGGTCGAGAAATAAAATATCACCAACTCTGCTTGGTCGTCAGATAATCAATTCAGATAGTAAACAATAAATTTTCACCAACTCTAGTTGGTCGATAATTTAAAATAGCACAAAATATCTTTATCTTCTTAACAGATATACATGCACATTCATTAGAATTGTCTTACAAAATATTTTCAAAGACAATGACAATTAAGATTGCAGAGAAAACTAGAAGTTTTTCATTAAAACCAGAACAAAATACATTGAGAAACGAAATACATATTATATAGAAAAATTGTTACATTAAGAATCCTATTCTATTGGTTTTTTCCCCTCTGCCTTTGAAACATGTTCTTCACCGGTGGGAGGATCGTCTAAGGCATAGGGGAAATTGATGAAATTTAGATCTTTGAGCATCCTGACATTCATTACTGAGGGCCGATCAAGTAGGTGTTCAGGGAGAGATATCTCGAAATTAGAATGAAGACTGTAGTCACCGAGATATTTTGAAATCAGGCATCGAGGAATGGCTCGATAAGGAATCCAGCTCATATCCAGTTTAAAAGGTGGCACTGGCAACTCGAGCAACCCAGGGTCATAGTAATCCCACAAATAGTGACCCTGTTCCAACTGCAGCACACCCAAGGCACTCAGCCATCCTTGCTTGTAACCCTCATTATTTGCATTTTGGATCTGATCATCTAGATGGTAGAGGGCTTCATTATAACCAGCCATCCAGAACTCTTTGGGCTACTTGTGGAATTGATAGGTTAACCTCTCCAGTTGCTCGTGGAGGTTCTTCGTTAAAAGTTCTTTACTCTCCAAGACAGACTTTTGTGCAGAGAGCTGCTCGTCCAGATTCAGAATCTTCTTGGACATCTCAGTTAATGCTTGATTCTTCGCCATTAAATGGAAGGCCTGATTCTCCAAAGCTGATTGAGTTCTTTGTTCTTCAACAGTAACCCGAGCAACGCTTGCTCATCCCCGAGAAGCTCTTGCTCGATCGCGAGCAGAGGTAGAAGGACCAGTTTTCTTCAAGGTTTCCAATTCGTCTCTCAGATTGGCATTTTCGACCTCCAAGAAAGAAAAACCTTCATCGTTGACAGGAACCAAGGCTCCTGAGGTAGAGGCTGCAGATTTCAGCTGAGATATCTCTCCTCGCAAATTATTGCTTTCCTGCTCTAATAATTTGGCGATCTGCCTATGCTCTTCAACCTCGATCTTCAAAGTCCTCTCCTTTATATCATAAGCAGCAAACAACTTATCATATCCCTTATCAGCACTTAGTTGCTGATATTTCTTCTCATATCCCTGATGCAGAAGGATAGTAGACTCCTTATACTGTTGTTGAAGTTCCTCGAAGGTACCCTGGAGATCTTCAATCATCTTATAGTATGCCACATTATTAGCAACTGCACGGTCGAGCAGGCATTTCAAATACTGGTAGGCTTCAACTGCTCGCTCTGAAGCATCTGGACCGAGGATATCGACAATTTGAGATTCATTCAAGTCAGCATGGCCAGCCTTGAAGTAGTCATTAAATTTTTTCATCAGTTCTGTATCATGGGCTGATAAGAGTTCCATTCTAGCCATAAACTAGTAAAGAAAAGAGATAAAAAGAATCAATAAAATGCAGACAGAGCAAGAAGAATAAAAGCAGAGAAATAAAAAGGGAGTTAAGTTGCACAACCAAAAACTTCAAATTTTATTACATCATAAAAGAAGTACATAGCCCAGAGTTACATTTAACAAAAAACCAAAGAGAAAAAGTCCGAACAACTCTACACCTTCTCCTTGTCTCCTAAAACTTTCTCGGGAGGCTGGAACGAAGAGGTAGGTTGCTCGGATGGCATAGAAGGTTGCTCGGAGGGTGTCAGAAATTGCTCGGTTGAAATACTGGTTGGTTAAAGTTGCTCGCAGGAGGTCTGGACAACCGGGGGATGAGAAATCTGATCTCCGATCACCATAGAGGATTCCTCGAAAGCAGCTTCGTCTTCTTCATCCCCAGGAGAAGGAGGGGGGCCAGGAATGTGTCGCTGAAATAGGTCTGAATTCTCATCGACATTCATCTCTCTCAGAGCAGCCACCCAACCATCCCTGAAATATTTAAGGCTGGCATACTCCATTTGTGAGATCATGGAAGCCAAACCCTTATTCCAACCCTTATCCCAGCCAGTACTGAAGGACTTCTTAACGATAAGTTTCCTCTTTGCCTTCTCTGAGGAAACCCTCTCAGTTATAAGTGCCTCGGCAGCTTTTAATTTCTTTTTTGCCTCTTCCCTCTGGCGATCCGCTTCACGAAGTTTGCCTAACTTTTCTTCAGCAGCTTTAAATTTGGCCTCAAGCTCTCCAGCATTTTGGAGTTTCCCCTCGAGCTCTTTATTCTTACTTTCCAAGTCTTTTATCTTCTCCTCCAAACCTTTGGAGACTTCAACAGCTTTATCTCTCTCTTGCTCGGTGGCTTTTAATTGCTTTTCCAAAGCAGTTTTATCTTCGTCATACTTCTGACGAGAATCCTTTAATGACTGTGTCAGACCTACAAGAGCTTCCTCCACACCTGACGAGGAGCTCGAAGCTTTAATAGCTTCATCCTTTTTCAAAATGGTGTTGAAACAAGTTACCAACTGGAAAAAGAAAATAATTGTAAGTCAGTGCAAGTACATAATGTTGAAAAGTGAAAGTTTAGATTAGTAATACTTACTGAGGCAATATGTTGAGCTGCCAAGGTGGTAACCCAATCCCAGGAAAGAATGTCTTTAAGACCTTGGATTTCAGGGACAATCCAAGACTTCACAGAGCTCGGAGCAACGAAAGTGGGAACACCACTTCCAGCAGTTAGAGGTTGAGAAATGGATTCAGCCACTTTATTAGAGGAGCTTTTCTTCAACTTCCCCGTGGGAGCAGGAACATTCTCGACCAAGGATGTCGTCTTGGTCGGTGATATAACTGTAAGGACACAAATTTCCAATTGAGTCCATATATAGTTTTGGCTCAATTCCGGACAAAAACATTTATTCATAGGATAGTATTAATTGTAATATTCAAGACCTATGAAGTGTATGTTGAAGACGTAGCGACAAAGAATTTAAAGCTTCATCAAAATGCCGGTTTGCGTGCCTCGTTTCTACGTCATCATCTAAGGTTCCATGATCCCAAGGTATGAATGTAATTATATTGATATAGGAGCTTGGAACAATGTTTAGTTGGGTGTTAGGTTTAATAAAAGCCATGTTTATTTCAGAAATAATTTAAAAAGAACTTTATATTAATATATATAAATGTTTCTGGGCCAATATAGAATTTAACAAAAATTTCTGAAACTCGTTCGAAATTTCGTTCGAACGAGATTTTTCGTTCGAACCAAACTTCGTTCGAACGAGACTGCTTTCCAACCAAACTGGTCAGTCGTTAGATAAGTCGTTCGAACGACTTTCTTGTTCTAACGAGGTATCTAACGAGGTTCTAACGAGCCCAGGCTGGTCGCTCGTTAGAAACCTCGTTCGAACGACAGTCAAAGTCGTTCGAACGAGAATGCCAGGCGGGAACAGTTTTGAGCAGTTTTTTGGCAGTTTTTCCCCACTTCTCCACTTGGTTTTCAACCAACTTTTTTCAGACTTATTTATGAACGGGAATCCCTTTTTCTAACTCATCTTTTTTCATACCAAACAAACTCCTAGAGAGTGTTTTGAGAGAAAATTTATTTAAGGAAAAAGATCAAGTTTAGAGTGTCATTTTTGAAGAAAAATTCTACACACTCTAGTTTACACCCAATAGTTGTTTTATCCAAGTTCTCTATATTCATATCTTTACTTGGAGTTTTTGGCACCGGTGTTTCTCTACCGAAATTAAAAAGGAGACGTTTCGGGTTTGCTTCTATTTCCCATCACAAAGAAGAAGACATTTGTTGCGGTTTTACTCACTTGGAGAAAGGCTCCAAGCTTGGGTGACGGTGTGCCTAATTGCCCGATCGGAGGGAGTCCGAGACCGCGGTGGAGCTCCGTTGGTTATCCGCTAATTGGAGGTCGATACAAGAATAAGCATCACGGCTTGAGAGGGTTCGAGTTTAGGAAGTAAGTCTTTTGTCTTGTATTTTGTAATACCATTTTTAGTGGATTTGAGGCTAGGGCCGTCCCGAGGTTTTTTCCCGTTAGTGGGTTTTTCCTCGTATATCGCTGTGTAGTGTGACATTGTTTATTTTATCTTGCACATCAGTAAGAACGCATGCTTTAGGTTTAATTCAAGATAAAATTCGGTTTAATTATCACACTCATTTAATTTGGGACTTAAATTAAATATTGGATAAAATTTGGTTTATTCAAGTCACTTGCATTAATATGGTTTCGCCTAACTTTGAATAATTGTTAATGATGACTTAGGCAAATTCTAGGACTTGAATTATGTTGTTTTAATTTGTTTTGTGAAATTAAAACTTGTTGTTTTGTTTGAAAGTTGAACCATCATAACGCTTCCGCATCGTTTTACATAAAAGGAAATTATATATTTTAATTGGGACAAAACTGCGTTTACAAATTGGTATCAGAGCCAAAAACGATAAATTATTTCGTTAAGATCCTTTAATTTTTGGCTAAAATGGATTTTTCCCCATTTTCAAAATTTCCTATTTTTGATGGTTCTAACTACGCGTATTGGAAAGCGCGAATGAAATCGGCACTTAAATCTATCGATGAACGTGTTTGGATGTCTGTTGTTAACGGTTGGACCCCACTAACACATTTAATTGAAAATGTACATGTTCCCAAACCCGTTGATAGATGGACTGAAAATGAGTTTAAGCTTGCAAATTTTAATTCCCGTGGTTTAAATGCCTTATTTAGCGCTGTCGCACCGGATGAATTCCGACGTATAATGACGTGTGAAACCGGTAAAGAAGCTTGGGATATTTTACAATTAACTCATGAAGGAACGAGTGTCGTTAAAGCTTCTAAACTTCAAAACCTCACCACTCAATTTGAAACTATCAAAATGGATGAAAAAGAAACTTTTGATAAATTTTATGCTAGACTTTCTGATATTGTCAATTCATCCTTTAACTTGGGAGAGAAAATACCTGATGACCGTGTTGTAAAGAAAATTTTAAGGTCCCTACCCGATAGATTTATTCCAAAGGTGACCGTTTTAAATTCTTTACCCACTTTAGCCTCTACGAAATTAGAAGAGCTTGTAGGTGATTTACAAACCTATGAACTAGATATGTTTCCCTCTAAAACTGAAAAGAAAATTGAAAAGGGCGTTGCTTTAAAAGCCCGAAAAGAGGTCAAACAAGTAGTAGAGAGCGATAGTGATAGTGACTCGGAAGATATGGCTTTGTTTGCTCGTAAATTTAGAAAATTTCTTAAATTTAACAAAGATAAAGTTAAAAATGATTTTAAGAAATTTGAATCTTCTAAACATGATAAAAACGAGAAGATTTCTAAAGCCGATAAGATCCCTAAACCTAGTAATGAAAATGTTGATAGGGACGAGTCTAATAAATGTTTTGGTTGTGAAGGTTATGGCCATAGGGCTTTTGAGTGCCCCACTAAACTAAGGAAAGAGGGTAAACGACCCATTTCATATAATGCGACCCTTAGTGATAGTGATAAGGAAGAGAAGCCCGAATCCCCCACTAAGAAAAATTTTGTGGCTTTTATGGCACATGTGAGTGATAATGAAAACTCATCGGATGATGAAATTATAGCACATGCCACTTCCAAGGTCATTGTACATGATTCTCTTATTTTTTTATGATAGTGAGAGTGAAGAAGAAGAAGAGAGTGAAAATGAAGAAGAGGTTGATATGAGTGAACTTCAAAATGCTTTTCATGAATTATATAAAGAATCTATTAAATTGAAAAGAGCTAATTTGAAGTTAGAAGCGAGTTTAAGAGAAAGTGTCAAGGTCATTGATGAAAGTGCCTTAATAGAAGACCTTAGGACACATGAGAGGACTCTTCAAGAGAAGCTTAACTATGTAGAAGGCGAGAGAGATAGCCTTAGGGGTTTAATGGAATCCTTGAAAAAGGAGCTTCTTGGTTTTGAAGAGCGAAATGTTTTACTAGAATCTAAAATTTTAGAATTGGAAAATAAATTAAAAGATTCTAGTAATGTCAAATTTGATTTGGAATGTCGTTCAGAAAAACTAGATAAAATGTTAGGAACGGTCCAAATTAAAAATGACACTTTTGGTTTAGGCTTCAATTCTTGTAATGATTTTAACCCTAAAGTCAAAACCAATGTTTTAGGAGAATTCTCTAGGAATGCATTTAATGATCACTCCTTAGATAAATCTTTTCGACATGTTCTCACTTGTACACATTGTGGTCGACAAGGTCATCTTAGGAAATTTTGTTTAGATCATAAACGAATTCCTAGAAAATCCCATAGTAAAGTAACCACGATAGCTAACGTTTCTACACCCCAAGATAGTAATTCTTCATTAATTTAGGTTAGGAAATCCGACTTGGTTGCCTCACAAAATAGGGATTTTGATTCTCATTTACTTACACATGCTTCCTCCCTTGCTAAATCTAAAGGATGAATGTGTTAGTATTTGCATACTTTAGCGTTTGTACTTCATGTTATATTCATATGCTAAATGTATGCTTGTTTAGTCATTTTCTAGTCATTGCCTTATTTCATATCACATGCTAGAAATTATGACTTGTTTATCTTTTTGTATTATATTTTGTGTTTGAATCGACTGCATAATATAAAAAGATTTTTGTTTATCATTTGTGTTTTATTTATTTCATTTAAGCTTAATGAAAAATACAAATGATTTTTGTTTGTCCTTTTGAGTAAATATTTATTTTTGATTAAAAATGTTAAAAACTCAAAAAGATTTTGTTTTGTGTGTATTTTATTTTGACACACTTTAAGTGGCATATACTTGTGTTTGAATCCTATCGTTTACGCTTCCATGTGGCTAGAACTTTTGGTTTAGACTTTCAATCCTTAAAATGTTCTTTACCATGCTTTATATGGAGTAGTTGGATTTTGTATTGATTAAATGGATTCCATTTTCATATGTCTCTATTCACACATGCACGAGCTCTTTTGAAATCTTAATGTCACATGTTATATTTGAGCTTTTTGAGGTGTTCTCCTATCAATCTAGTCATCTACATATCTATGACCTAGGAGGACTAGTGCATGTCAAAATCCGTTGCATGTGAGATTTGTACGAAAAATGAAAACATGTTAAATTTAAATGTGCACGGGGAAGGGCTCCGAAAGGATGAATTAAATCCTTTGCGATAGTAAGCCACCGTTGATTGGATCTAAAAGAAATACGTGATCCAAAGGCCTAAAAACAGAATATCTGTCATTTAAAAGAAAGCAATTGCCAAGGCCTATGTTTGTTTCATATATTCATTCACAAACAAAAGAATATATATGCTCATTGAGGGAGAATTGGATGGTATATCAACGGTTTGCACAATGTCCGTTTATCCTAGTTGTCTTTAATGTCATGACTCTATTTGGTTTGTAGAATCATCATCATGCTAGGCTTGTATGCATTGTGTATGTTTGTTCATTGAGTTCAATCTTTATATTGTCACATGAGGTTATATTTAAGTGTGATGAAGTTTGCAATCAAATGAGAACTCCGTGAACGTTTCTTAAGTGTTTGGGTCTAAATTTAATTGTTGCTAGTTCACACCCCTACACTTCCGTTTTCATATGACACATTTTTGCCATACGAGTGTGCAAACTTATTGTATTTTGTGTCATGTGTGTGTTTATATCTATCTATATATATACACGTACTTATTGGTATATCTATAGTATATATAGATATGATATTTGTTTGTCTTTGCCTTGCTTTATTTCTCATATGCTTTCATGTCTTATCACTTTAAGCTTTCACATGCTGTTTATTAGTTCTTTATCCTTTGCCTATTCCCGAACAAAAAGGGGGAGAATGATGATAGGGGGAGAAAGAAATGGTATCTAATCCTATTATTATATCGTCTCTTAGTTTGGGGGAGATTTATCTTAGGGGGAGACGTCTTTCTAAGTAGGTCATGTGTTTAAAGGGAGAATTAACTTAGGGGGAGTAGTTAATTAATTGCATTTAATACTTTGATATTCCCCATGCATTTGATGAGTTTTGCTTAAGTGTGCAGGAATTATTCTAAAGCGGCATCTTTCTATGGCAAAGCGTTTTTGTTCCTTGGGTTGTGTCAAGATTGGGCGGGTTATGTTTTGAGTCTAGTAGAGCTTGACGGCCCTTTAGGATTTTTGTTTGGTTTTTGTCCCGGAATAGCCAAAGGGGGAGATTTGTAAGGACACAAATTTCCAATTGAGTCCATATATAGTTTTGGCTCAATTCCGGACAAAAACATTTATTCATAGGATAGTATTAATTGTAATATTCAAGACCTATGAGGTGTATGTTGAAGACGTAGCGGCAAAGAATTTAAAGCTTCATCAAAATGCCGGTTTGCGTGCCTCGTTTCTACGTCATCATCTAAGGTTCCATGCTCCCAAGGTATGAATGTAATTATATTGATATAGGAGCTTGGAACAATGTTTAGTTGGGTGTTAGGTTTAATAAAAGCCATGTTTATTTCAGAAATAATTTAAAAAGAACTTTATATTAATATATATAAATGTTTCTGGGCCAATATAGAATTTAACAAAAATTTCTGAAACTCGTTTGAAATTTCGTTCGAACGAGATTTTTCGTTCGAACCAAACTTCGTTCGAACGAGACTGCTTTCCAACCAAACTAGTCAGTCGTTAGATAAGTCGTTCGAACGACTTTCTTGTTCTAACGAGGTATCTAACGAGGTTCTAACGAGCCCAGGCTGGTCGCTCGTTAGAAACCTCGTTCGAACGACAGTCAAAGTCGTTCGAACGAGAATGCCAGGCGGGAACAGTTTTGAGCAGTTTTTTGGCAGTTTTTCCCCACTTCTCCACTTGGTTTTCAACCAACTTTTTTCAGACTTATTTATGAACGGGAATCCCTTTTTCTAACTCATCTTTTTTCATACCAAACAAACTCCTAGAGAGTGTTTTGAGAGAAAATTTATTTAAGGAAAAAGATCAAGTTTAGAGTGTCATTTTTGAAGAAAAATTCTACACACTCTAGTTTACACCCAATAGTTGTTTTATCCAAGTTCTCTATATTCATATCTTTACTTGGAGTTTTTGGCACCGGTGTTTCTCTACCGAAATTAAAAAGGAGACGTTTCGGGTTTGCTTCTATTTCCCATCACAAAGAAGAAGACATTTGTTGCGGTTTTACTCACTTGGAGAAAGGCTCCAAGCTTGGGTGACGGTGTGCCTAATTGCCCGATCGGAGGGAGTCCGAGACCGCGGTGGAGCTCCGTTGGTTATCCGCTAATTGGAGGTCGATACAAGAATAAGCATCACGGCTTGAGAGGGTTCGAGTTTAGGAAGTAAGTCTTTTGTCTTGTATTTTGTAATACCATTTTTAGTGGATTTGAGGCTAGGGCCGTCCCGAGGTTTTTTCCCGTTAGTGGGTTTTTCCTCGTATATCGCGGTGTAGTGTGACATTGTTTATTTTATCTTGCACATCAGTAAGAACGCATGCTTTAGGTTTAATTCAAGATAAAATTCGGTTTAATTATCACACTCATTTAATTTGGGACTTAAATTAAATATTGGATAAAATTTGGTTTATTCAAGTCACTTGCATTAATATGGTTTCGCCTAACTTTGAATAATTGTTAATGATGACTTAGGCAAATTCTAGGACTTGAATTATGTTGTTTTAATTTGTTTTGTGAAATTAAAACTTGTTGTTTTGTTTGAAAGTTGAACCATCATAACGCTTCCGCATCGTTTTACATAAAAGGAAATTATATATTTTAATTGGGACAAAACTGCGTTTACAATAACTATAACCTCGCTAGGAGGGGAAACAGCTGCAATCTTGCTTGGATCCACAGGGGGCTTCTTGGTAACCTTCTTAGTAGCAGCTGGAGGAGGTGCATCAATTTGTCTTGTCCCTTCTTCTGGGATATCCTGCTTACTTTTCTTTGCCTCTCCAGCAATAGAGGCAGACTTATCGAAGAGGACAGGAGCTCTTCTTCTCTTTATTCTGTCACTAAGAGGAATATGCGATTCAGGAGAAGAACCTTCAGGAACTGGTGTTGGTTCTATGTTACTTATCACTGGACGAGCAGTGAAAGACGAGGTGTAACTCTTTACTACAATAAGTACGAGGCTGATCCGATATGTTCGTCAGCGACAGTTTGATGCAAACCCCAGATAAGTTTCAGATGTTTTAAATTAACTTCTGTCTCCTTTGGAGACCTTCTTTTGCTGTCAACTGCGAATAAATAAAAATCAAAGTATCAGTGACGCATTTTATCGAATATAAAGAAAACATGATTTCAAAAACTAAATAAAATAAAAACAACCTATCCCATTGCCATAGGGAGGGCATCTGGGACCCTGATATACGTCATTTTCAGTTAATGGAGCATATTGCCAATTTTTCATAACAACCCCATGCTCGAAGTAATCCATATTGGCATCTCGGAGATTGACAACTAAAGCCCTATTTAAAAACCTAGTTTTCAAATAAAAAGTACTATCACTGACAGCCCATCTATAGAAAAACATAATCTCTGGAATTCCTAAACGGGTTCCATGAATCTGATTTAACCTAAGGACTCCATTAACTATTCTCCATGTATTGGGGGCTATTTTTGCAGGTACCGCGTCAAAATATTGACAGAATTCCAAACACAAGGGATTTGAAGGAAAAGAAAAGCCACATTCGGCTACAAAGAGACTGGGGATCCAATGTCCCTCAGCCAAACGAAAATAATCAGGAGGACCAGAAAGTTCTTCCAAAATGACCCAGGAAGGAATAGAAAAATCAGAACGAAATTTATCAATCGACTCAATAAGGTAAATCATGATGAACAAAGAAATTAAAAGAGAAGGAAGAAGATCTTACAGAAGAAGGGTAGATCAGTTGATAACGAACGATGGAAGGAATAAACGCACAAGATGGAAAAGAAATGGAGAGATCAAAGATATAGATTTAAAAAAGTAAGAGACGATAGGATTTTCTGCAACGCTTAAATACCTTACCTTGGGAAGGGGTAAAAATAATTATTACAAAGAAAGACGTTTGCGCTACCGGCGGCTAAAAGGACAAAAAAGGCACGGAGATCAAAGTAGTGGGAAAAATTCAAAAAGTCTAATTCTATGAATTCGAAAGGAAAATTAAATACAAGGAAAACACTCCTAAAATTCAGGATGACTATTTAATCCCGCCATATTTCAAGAAGAATGTTCCACACTCCTCAACCTCGAACTGTGAAACATTGGGGGCTTCTGTTGATACCAAATTTAGTCTGCTGGCGTGGATCAGTTAAGTGGAGACACGTGTCAATCTACATGGCACTTACAAACATTTCTGAACAACACCTTGACTTCGAGGAACTCAACCTCCCCGACCAACTCAGACACTCCGAGCAACAGGTGCTCTCCGAGGAACTTTACTGTACCGAGCAACTCATGAAGACCGAGCAGCTCAGGCGGTCCGAGCTGCATCTCGTACAAAGCATTAATGTCCGGATAATCAACAAATCGACTGCGCATTAAATGCTCATTATTATCATACAGATGTATACACCTATTGGACAGCTATATATTACCCTTTCACATTTACAGCCTGAGGGCTATAAATACATTGTATCATCCTCATTGTAGGGGGACTCGTAATTTCTTGGTAAAAACCTGTAATCGAGAATTCCCAAACATCCATCAATAACAAAACAGTGGACGTAGGTCATTCCTTTAAGGTTGAACCACTTTAAAAATCTTTTATCTTGTTTATTTTTATCTGTGATTGATTAATTAGAGATAATCTAATTTTTTACATCAACAATGATGATGATAGTTTGGCCGATTTTTTTAAAACAGCAAAAAACTTCATTTTGAGCATATTTTTTAATAGGTCTCCCGAAATGTTTTAATGCCATAAAAAAAATAATCCCAAAAATATTTTTTTTACTATTTAAAAAAAATGGTCTGCACGGGGGCTATGCATGAGAACCTCTCTCTCTATCTATATATCTCTCTCTATCTCTCTCTCTCTCTCTCTCTCTCTCTCTCTATATATATATATATATATATATATATATATATATATATATATATATATATATATATATATATATATATATATATATATATATATATGTGTGTGTGTGTGTGTGTGTGTGTGTGTGTGTGTATGTGTATAAGAATAATAATGACAGTAAATAATGAGATCACACGCACATAACACAAGACCATGGGATCAAGGTCTTTGAGGGTGTAGTCAATCTTGTAGTGCAAGTACACATACATGACTTAAGATTAGTTTTCTTGGTCCCCGAGAATTATCTTCACATCAAAATTGGCAACCCTCATGTGATAGCTAAGACATTTTTGTGGGGAAAGTTTACTTCGAACAAGTCTTCATTTGAGAACATGGTGACCCCATCTAGATTAACATCGTTTCATTCTCTCGTATGGAGTATTATCTTAGTAACCTACACTTGGCACACCTTATGGACTTGCACAAACCTTAATCCTCTCGTCTAGCTTCCTCCTTATGAATTGAGAGGGATCAGTGTACCTATGAATGGAAGTTATCATTATAGAAGGTTGTATTTCTTCCTTATTCACCTATCTGGCATGGTTATTGTCGCCTTTCATCTCGATTTTCTCTAAATCTACTGTAAGGACATTATCCGTCACATTTAGTATGTCGTATACCACTATAAGGTTGTCGAAGTATTGAAAAGCGTACATCTACAAGCGACAATCCGAATTTCAAAATCAACTTCAACAATCATGCCCAACAAGGACGAACTTGGTAAATTGGTTAAGTTCCATTTACATTTTAAATAAAAATGTTGGGATTTTTTATAAAAATTAAAATATTTTTTCCTTTTATGAAAAATGATTTTTGAATTATTTTAAATGGATTTTTATCTTTTCAAAAACATTTTTATCATAAAACATTTTTGATAACTGTTCTCAGATTCGCAAGAGTGTTGTTTTCTAAGTCCCCGAATATTTTAAAACTCTGTAACCTATCTTGTTCGAACGAGACCAGACGTCGCTCGAACAACATGTCAGTTTGTTCGAACGAGATGTCTTTTTACCTGACACGTCACCACCTTAAAAGTTTTTTATAAATAAGGTGTCAGGGTTCTGTATTTTGTGTGGAGAAAATTTTGTTTTGATTAGAATACTTTTTTGAGAGTTTACATTTTCTCCAACACAATTTTGAGGGTTCAAATTTGTTTTCACAATTCACAAATCCCAGAGAGTTTATTTTATGTGAGTTGTTTTGTGGAACCCAAACCATACTTTGCCTAAAGTTCAACCTTTCTGAGAAGAACTCTACAATTGGAGAGCCGAGAGCTATTGTGGAGGGAGATCCTACAAAGAATCAAGACTGCGTATTCAAATTGGTATGGCTGCGAGTGAGCCACTGCTGAGTTCTAGCTGAAGCTTTAAAGGTTTAACATGAACATCGTGCATTACGCTTGAGGGAAGTTGTATGTAAGTCAAAGGTCGTGTAACCGTGCCAAAGATCTAGAATATAAAAGGTTTGCCCTGAAAGGATTTTTTCCTGAATTACTGTGTCACTTGCTTGCCTATTTTCATTTACACTTGCATGCACATGGGCTGATTTTAATTTTAATTTGGTTGTGCTAAATCTGAGTTACCTAATTAGATAAGTGAATTTGCGAATTAAATCAATTGGTATCACACCGCGTTTACAAACTGGTATCAGAGCAGGTTTCACTATCTTACTATGAATTCCTATCTTCCGCAAAAGTTTTTATGATATCAATTCTTTTAAACTTTGATGGATCACTTATATAATCGAGTACCTACTTTTGACGGCAATAATTTTGCCTATTGGAAAGCTCGCATGAAATCTGCTTTAATAGCTATAGATGAGCGCATTTGGTTGTTGATTGAAAATGGTTGGTCTCCTTCCACCGTTAATGTTAAGAACATCACCTCTTTAAAACATGAGTCAAACTGGACTGAGGACGATTTTAAATTGTCCAATTTTAATTCATGTGGTTTGAGTGCTATCTCTGGAGCCGTCACTCCCGAAGAGTTCCGCTGAATTATGACGTGCACCACGTCTAAAGAGGCATGGGATATTTTAACATTGACACATGAGGGTACCACCGCTGTTAAAGAATATAAGTTGGAAAATATTGCCACTCAATTTGAGACACTCACTATGTAAGAGACTGAGATTTTTGGCGAGTTTTATGCACGTTTGTCGGACATAGTCAACACTAGCTTTAATTTGGGTGAGGCAATTGACAACACGCGGGTTATGAAAAAGATTTTGAGATCTCTTCCGAAGCGTTTTATTCCAAAAGTCACTGTTTTAAACTCGATGGGGAATTTGAGCACACTTAAGTAAGAAGAGTTGGTAGGTGATCTTCATACTTACAAGTTAGATATGTTTCCCCAAAGTGTTAAGCCTAAGGGGGTTGCACTTAGGACATAGTCGAAATCCGGTGAGGATAAAAGAAGAGATGGCAAAAAGAAGAAGAGTGTATGTGATTCTGAATCTGATGACCACTCTGACATGTTCAAAACAAAGAAATCCCAATAAAAGTTTTCGAAGAAATACAAAAAGAAAGACAAGGCCAAAGAATGCGGTGATAAAGAAAAAGAAAGTGAGGAGAACCTTGAGAAGATAAGATGTTTTGAGTGTGATGGGAAAGGGCACAAGTCATTTGAGTGTCCCACTAGACTTAGGAGAGAGGGCAAGAAAGTTGCCATGCCCGCTACCCTAAGCGATAGTGAGGGAGAAGATAAAGAGGAGGACGATGAGTCCGAAAAATATTTAGGACAAGGGATGACTGCTGCCTTTACTAGTCGTGTGAATACCTCCACTCTGTACCACGATGATATCATCCACGAGAGTGTCGATGATGAGTCGAATGAAGATGAGAGTGAAGGTGAGAACAGAGATGAAAGTGAGCTCTGAAAATATTTTATAGAGTTATTTACCGAGACCATGAAAATAAAAAGGGTCGAATAAGGATCTAGGTCTTCGGATTTATGAGTTGAAGGAAGAGAATGATGAGCTAAAAAAGGAAAAATGAGACTTGACCAACACGGTGTCTAGTCTGACGACACGTATATCCCATCTCGAGGATGATCTCGAATGAGCACGGGAGGTCCAAGTCTCTTTAGAGAATGCATCTAAGAAGGTTGATAAGATGGTTACCTACCCGTTTTGAATGATGGTGAGTATATTGAAATGATCATAACGGTTCATCCACTACTTTTAATGCACTCGATCTTATCTCCACTTTGGTGAGTGATTCTCATGTATGTCCGTCTAGGAAAACTCATCCCAAAATTTTTGATAAATTACTTCCTAGACTGGTTTATGTTTGCTCCCACTGCAACAAGAGAGGACACCTTAGGGAGTTTTGTTCAAAGTTGGGTTACGTGACACATCATGCCACTTCACATGTTCACGCACATGCACCCACTCATGATACTTTGCTTGCACATAATGATAGAGAGTTTGCACATATTCACGAGCAAGTAAAGTTTTTGGTCAAGAGTATACATGATCTAATGGAGTTCGTTCAAAATATGTCCCCATCTTTGGAAAACTCCATTGCACTTCCCGGATGAGGTCTTGACATGTTTGCTAGCATAGGGTGATTTACATGATGACACTTTTGACTATTGCTAGCATGTACCATTTGTTTATAGTTTTTTTTTTTTTTTGATTCTATTTTAGCACTGTTTAGCAATGTCCACCCTGTCCAGGTACTGTTTTTGAGAAATTTTCCCACTGGTCGAAACTGCATAACATTCTGTGTAATCTAGAAAGTTTCTGATTTCCCGTTCTAACGAGATTGTATCTCGCTCGAATGAGATCGCTTGTCGTTCAAATAACATGACTTCTCATTCAAATGACCCCTAGAATTTCGTTTACAGCCCCTGTTTATTCTGATTATATGTTATTGGTACTGCTGGGTTGTTTCTGAACAATGTTTGAAAAATACAAAAAGATTTTCTCTTTTTAGAAAATTTTGAAAAATCCAAAAGGAGTTTTGTATTTTGTTTGCACCTTATATGAATGCCTACTTAGGATTACCAAGTCACTACTTCATGCCATATTCATGTGACTGTTTGATAGTGTTTTGAGATAATAGATTGTGTCTTTCATGTGCTTTACAAAGTATAGAGTCTTTGAGATGATATAGTTTTGCTTCCTACATGATTGACTCATTTTGTCCTTTATTGCACTCATGCACGAATTTATTTGACGTTTGTTCTTGTCAAATCACATGCTGGTTACGTGTTTTCATCTCAATTCTGTCTATTAAAACGAACCAAATGCGATGAAACAAGATAATAAAAGGTGTGCATGTTTTTATCGTTTGCCGTAAGTTTGTGTGAATTTATAAATGGTGAAGGGCTACGAAAGGTACACATTTATCCTTTGCGATTAAGCCGCCGTTTAAATTGGACCTAAAAAATTGAGATATTTTAATTATTCGGGGTCCAAAGAGGTTTAAAAGAGCCTAAAAAAATTGCATGGCAATAAAAATAAATGTATGCCAATTATAGTCCATTAGGTTTATTCACCAATTCTCCAATGTTTGAGAATTTAGATCACCTCGCAAAGAAAATATAGATGAGGGAGTTTGGTTGGAGACTTAAAATGACTTCGCACGTCTTTAAAAATCTTGAAAAAGCATGAAATCGTTTTGGACGTTATTGGTGTGAAAATCATGTTGACTTTGATTTGTTGATTTTGATTTAAGGCGATGTCTTCTAAATTCAACATTTTTACACCAAAGGATTTTTTTTATGTTCATTCGTTAGGAGTACACTGATGCATCTTGCACATATGATATGATTGAGTTGATTTTCCTATTGAATTTGTTCACACCCATTCATTATGTTTCCATGACTTGGTCGTCTTACTAAATTCATGGTGTGTTTTATTTTTTATTTTTTTATCAAAAATTGAAAAATTCAAAAATAGTATGTTTGGTTTGTTTTCCGTGACACCCCGATTTGATTTATTTGGTTTATTCTTTTCTTTGTATATTTCAGACAAATAAAAAGGGGGAGAACGAATTATGATATTATGGGAGAGTTTAAGTATGTGGGAGATTTGATTATGCTTACATGTTTTATGTTTATATCATTTCAAACTCGATACGTCACGAGGTTTTTACTTTGTCTCATGTGTGTAGGTACAATTGAAGATTCTTTAGATTACACACCCTGATGAGAAAAGCTTGGAGATTTGAAAACTTGATTGTTGAAGTCAACTTTGATTGAAGACTTGTTCAGTTTATCTTTCCACATTTGAGTTTATGGCAGGGTAGATTTGTATAGGTTATTTTTGAGTTTGACAATTCGGTTAGTTTTTATTGTGTACCAGCATAGACATAGGGGAGATTTGTAAGGACATTGTCCGTCACATTTAGTATATCGTATACCGTTACAAGTTTGTTGAAGCATTGAAAATCATACATCTACAATCGACGATCTAAATTTCAGAATCAATTTCAACAATCATGCCCAACAAGGACGAACTTGGTAAATTGTCTAAGTTCCATTTAAATTTTAAATAAAAATGTTGGGATTTTTTATAAAAAGTAAAATATTTTTTCCTTTTATGAAAATTGATTTTTGATTTATTTTAAATGGATTTTTATCTTTTCAAAAACATTTTTATCATAAAAGCTTTTTGATAACTGTTCTCAGATTCGTAAGAGTATTGTTTTCTAAGTCCCCAAATATTTTAAAACTCTGTAAATCGAATCTAGATATTTGTGCCTGGTCGTTCAAACGAGATCCTATCTCGTTCGAACGAGACCAGACGTCGTTCGAAAGAGATGTCTTTTTACCTGACACGCCACCGGCTTAAAAGTTTTTATAAACAAAGTGTCAGGGTTCTGTATTTTGTGTGGAGAAAATTTTATTTTGATCAGAATACGTTTTTGAGAGTTTACCTTTTCTCCAACACAATTTTGAGGGTTCAAATTTGTTTTCACAATTCACAAATCCCAGAGAGTTTATTTTGTGTGAGTGGTTTTGTGGAACCCAACCCATAATTTGCCTAAAGTTCAACCTTTCTGAGAAGAACTCTACAACTGGAGAGCCGAGAGCTATTGTGGAGGGAGATCCTACAAAGAATCAAGACTACATGTCTGGGCTGCGTGTCCAAATTGATGCGACTGCGAGTGATCCACTGTTGAGTTCTAGTTGAAGCTTTGAAGGTTTGACACAAACATCGTGCATTATGCGTGAGGGAAGTTGTATGTAAGTCAAAGGTCGTGTAATCGTGTCAATGATCTAGAATATAAAAGGTTTTGCCCTGAGGGAATTTTTTCCTGAATTACTGTGTCACTTGTTTGCCTATTTTCATTTACACTTGCACGCACATGGGCTGATTTTAATTTAAATTTGGTTGTGCTAAATCTGAGTTACCTAATTAAATAAGTGAATTTGCGAATTAAATCAATTGCTATCATGCATTCGTGATCTTGGTGGTAAGTGCATTGTAGCTTTATATCTTGCTTGTCTGGAACCACCCACCTGAGGTGGACATTTGAAGAACGACTTGTCTTTGAATTGAGGCAAAATTTTCTTATCCTATAGTGGGGATTCTCCTTAGGTTTTTCTTTACCCTTGGGCTTTTCTTGCCTCCTTTCTTGGTCAAGGTCGACCTTGTCCTGTTCTTTCCTCCCGTCCTTAATTCTACTGATTAAGGGGGCAAACCATTTTTATCATCTGTCATGAGCAGCTCGTCTTCCACTTTTACGTACTCATTATTTTTTTGCCAAAGCACACGACAAAACAAAAAAGGAACAAATAACTAGGGGAAACAAAAAGAGGTTTATAAAAGTAGATTGTGTTTTAATAATTATAGGGGTAGTTTAAGGTTTAACAAAAAGATAACAAACAATTTTCATCTAAAATTATGTCAACACTATATAATGAAAAAATATATATTGCGTGCCAACATGTTTGACGAACAAATCATTAGGCGATAATATTTTTGGTAATATATATATATATATATATATATATATATATATATATTGTGGGAGCCCATTTTCTACAAGTCCATGAGAGTAGCCGACCAAGATAATTTAAGTATTTGGCCCGGCCCAAATCATAACTTAATTTCTACACGGGTAGTTTAGTTGAAGCATAACTCTCGCAGATATGATCAAATCAGGTACCAAGAATCTCGGATGAGATATTCAATTACCTCACGGCTAATCTGCACCCTCTGATGTAGTTCCTCAAGCAACTCGATCTCTATAACAACACATGTATAAATTGTACACCTTGACCCGGAGGATAGGAATGAAAAAACATGTAACCTTGAGAGACACTTAATAAGAACAAGTAACCTTTTCATGGACGTAGGTAAGTTATCGAACCGCGAACATCGTTGTTGTGTGTGATTCCATTCACTTTCTACTATTTGTGATTATTTTCATGGATTCTTTTATTGTGAATTTTTTTGCACTCACAATTGGCGCCGTCTGTGGGAATCGACTTGTATTCCTACAAAAGCATTCATTACCAGAAAGCCCTCAATGTCTCACCACAGCAACAATATTCCACAAGTCGGCGATGTTCACGACCCAACTCCTGTGACACCCTGCTTAATTAAATATCGGGTGATCGTGTTAAATGAAAACAAAATATCCAAATTGGTTCATTCTTAGCATCACTGTCGAAAAACTTTTTAATATTTACTAACCACCTAGTATTTCAAAACTGGTGTCAAAATTTTATCTTTTAATTAACATGCAAAGATTTAAAATAGTTAAATATCACATTCACCATACTAAATTAATCAACACCACAATTAATAAAATATTAAATCAAATAAGATACGGCGGGAGTAAACACCCCAGTTTGAAATTCTAATACAATAATCCATAAAACTAAATCCACAACTTAATAATAAAGGGAATACAATGTCTCTAGAAACAACTGTTAATAGAAGAAGGGCGACATGACCGACTAAGATAAATTAAAGAATGCATCAGATCTAAAAAGAATGGAGGCGTCTACCAACTAGGACCTGCAATCGTCCATGGCAACTGCAGCAACGGCAAAAAGAAATGAACTTCTAAATCGCTCCTCCCTGTGGCTAGGCACCTAAAATGGTTTTTACAAAAAAAAATAGATTTGGAAAGCGGGTCAGAGCCCGAGTAAAAACATTTAAAAATTTCAGCAAGTATTTAAAATGCATAAGTTAGCAGATATTATATGCATGTTAGGTTCACGACTCTCATTTGAGCTCCTCGCCCCTTAACTAGTGTGCACGCCTAACGTATACTCCTAACCCGTCCTAGTTATGCTACCCCGCCTAACTAGTTCGAATTAAATATTCTACTTCATCTACTAACTTTTGGTGCTCACCTGTGTTACCCATACAATAATTTGTTATATGTCTATTTGACATTTATAAATTTATCAATTAATATTAAATTCTCGCACACTTATATATATTTAGATATCACTATCTTTCTCATCTACTAAGAACAAGCAGTAGAGTTAAATCACAATATATATATATATATATATATATATATATACACACTACTATAGCACCCCTAGTATGGAACTTGCGGCGCCTGCACACTCTGTTATCATGTCCTGGTACATCACGCACTGTATAAAGGACAATTGGTTATGTATCTCTCTCGAACCATAAATATAATTTACATATATTGAAGGCGAATATAGTTCTAAGCTTATGGGTTACACACATACCAATGAATCCATATAACCCCCAGCTTATCGTTCTCACAGATAGGCCTTTCTTAGGTTCTATATTCTGAGGTACAAGTCAAATATCCTCCCCCAAAGGCTCATTAGGATATGACTGTCCCGACGCAAAAACCTCCCATAATATCAAGCAGCGTAGGTATGTCATACACATAAGAAATCATGCAAGAGGTATACACACGACCTATATATTTGTATCATTAGTATAGGTATACTCCCAACCCATATTATAAATCCCATATGTAGTATATATCTATCTTTCTAATATCTCATGTATGATTAATTATCAATTATACTTATCATCGTATATTCCCGAGTATCTCTCACCACTCGAAGTGTGTCCATTATTCTACACATAATATCACTAGGTAACTCACTCTTATCCCACTGGTCTAAGTCATCGTTTTTCTCGAATTCTCGTGACTTGAATTATCCTTCAATTTAGGTATTTCCTCTCGATTAAGCCAAATTTATTTAGCCCTTAAATCCCACCCCCCATAGGGCCAAGCCTAACACCTTACCTAGGCCTACTAGTACATCAATATAATTCCCATTATATTTAAATTTTAATTCAACAAGTGAGTCCCGAACATTTTCCAAAGATTCTAAACAAAAAGAGAAAAGTTGCCAAAATTTGGGCAGCCAAATCGATTCGCCTTGCCAAATCGATTCGGCTAGGAACCGAATCGATTCGCCCCCTACAGGTCTCGTTTTTCTGCATTATGAAGCTACGGGTTTCCTCCATGTTTAACACCAATACCTCCATTAAATCATCCCAAATTCCCAAACAATTGTACTAGATGTTATACCACCCTATATTCATAAGTTCTAACGTACAAGAATAAAAAATTCATCATGGGGCATTAAATATTTGGATTAATTCAAGATAATTTCTTAAAAACCCTAGTTTCTTCATTTTTCTTCAAGAACTTAGAACAACCCAAATTTCTCATCATATTAAATCTCCTTAAATCATAAATTTCGTTCTACATGCAACATAGAATTAAACCTAACATGGTTCTGATTCAAGATCAACAATTTCACTTTCCAATATAACCCAATCTCAACATAATCTTGTGAAAAATGTTCCTATACTAACACGGATATATTATGTACTCAAACTTTAGCAAGTTTAAACACTTACCTTTGTATGTAGGTCTGATTTCCACATATTTGATTGTGTTTTGTGCTCTCCTCTCCCCGATCTACAATTCGGTAGTGGTGGTGGTGCAAGAAGGTGGTTCTTAGCCTTGGAACTCCTCTCCTCTTCCTCCTATGGCCTCTATGTGGCTTCTCTTTGTTTCTCACATTTATAACCCTAACTCCCTTCTCTTATCAGATATATTACACTTAGGAAATTCGTAGGTCTTATTACTCCAAAAATACAAATGACCAAAATGTTCTCCCGGGATGCCGGTTTGGTCCAAAATTGACCCAGAACCCAAATTAAACTCCCGAGTAGAATTTTCTGACTATCTCGACCCTTTCGGACACCTTAGCGCACTCGAAAAGGCCATTTAGATGATTTAAAAATAAATTAATTTTTATCTCATTAAATTGAGCCCCGATACGACTGACACGCGCGTCCCGACTCAATTATTGTGACTGTCGTATTTTTTTACTCACGCCAATTTTAATAAATTCATAATAACATATTACTTTACTCATAATTAATATTCAATATAATTTACATCAATAAATAGCTAGTTAATATTTATTTTAATTCGAATTAATCATCAATTAATTTCCCATATTTAATTTAATTTAATTAATTAATCATTTAAAATAATTAAAAATACGGGGTGTTACATACTTCCCCCCTAATAACGGAATTTCATCCCGAAATTTAAAAAATAAAAGTATACCTGGTAAGAATAGCTCTGGAAATTTTTCGCGTATCTCATCCTCACGCTCCCAAGTAAACTCATCGGCATTTTGATGCCCCCACTGAACACATACAAGCGGCACTACCTTCGACCTCAATCTCCTCTCACTATGGTCTAAGATAGGAGCTGGTCTCTCCTCGTATGAAATATCAGGCTGTAAGTTTATCTCCTCCACTGTAATGTGGGTGTAAGACAACTCATCCCGTAGGTATCGCCGTAACGAAAAAATATGGAACACATCATGAATACGGTGCAAGTGCTCCGATAACCCGACGTCTATATGCTATTGGGCCAATTCGATCGATAATAGGAAATGTCCCAACGTACCTTGGCGCCAATTTCCCATTCTTCCCAAACCTTATTACCCCAGTCATAGGAGACACACGCAGTAGCACCTGATCCCCCACATCAAACTCCAGAAAGGACCGCTTAGCATCGGCATAACTCTTTTGTCTGTCCTGAGCTATCCGTATACGACTTTGAATCATCTATATCATGTCTGAAGTATCCTGAATCAACTCTTTCCCAAGTAGCTTGTTGTCTCTCACCTTCAACCAACAAGCTAGCGTACGACACGGTCTACCGTACAGTGCCTCAAATGGGGTCATGCCAATAGTAACTGGTAGGAGTTATTATAGGTGAACCAGCGGAAGATACTGCTCCCAACCTCCCCCGAAGTTGAGGATACACATTCGTAACATATCTTCAAACATCTTATTAGTCCTCCCTATCTGTCCATCCGTCTGCAGGTGATAAGTTGTACTCAATCGCAACTCGGTACCCATAGCCTCATGAAAACTCTCCCAAAATCGAGATACAAATATCTTGTCCCGATCGAACACAGTGTCTAATGGAACCCCATGCAATATCACTATCTCAGTAATAAAAATCTGGGCATACTATCCCGTAGTGTAATCAGTCCGAACTGGCAGGAAGTGGGCTACCTTAGTCAAATGATCCACGATCACCCACATAGAATCGCGACCCCTTTGTAAAGTAGGTAACCCGATAATAAAGTCCATGGAAATGCTCTCCCATTTCCACATAGTAATCTCCAGTGGTTGTAGGACACCTGCTGGTCTTTAGTGGTCCACCCTTACTAGCTGACGGGTGGTACACCTCGAGACAATCTCAACGATGTCTCTCTTCATCCCACTCCACCAGTACTTCCATTTCATGTCATGATACATCTTATCCCCTCCAGGATGAACCACAAACTAGGACCCGTGTGCCTCTGCCATCACAGCGTGTCGTAAGTCCTCCCCCTTAGGAACTATCAACCTCCCATTGAATCGTAAACTTCCCTCTAAACTAATAGAGTACGACTCGGCTCCCCCAGCTAATAGTTTCCTAATCCGCTCCTGACAGAACGGATCTGTCGTTTGTGTCTGCACCACCCTCGTGACAATCTCGGGTGTAACGGTCATAACTGACATGAATGATCTAGCAACTACATCCTGATGACGTAGCTCCTTCCATTTTACCTTCCACACCTCAGCCACCTCACCTACTAGCCTACGGCTCTATGCATCAGCTACTACGTTAGCCTTCCCCGGGTGATACTTGATCTCAAACTGATAGTCTTTCACAAATTCAAGCCACTTGCGCTGATGCATATTCAACTCCTTCTGAGTGAACAAATACTGTAATGACTTGTGATTTGTAAACAGGCGAAGTTTCTCCCCCAACGGGTAATGTATCCAAATCCGAAAGGCAAACACGATTGTTGCTAGCTCCAAGTCGTGTGTAGGGTAATTCCTCTGGTGAGGCTTAAACTTGCGGGAAGCGAAAGCTATAGCATGATCCTCCTGCTGAAGTACTCCCCCAAGTCCCTGTAGGGATGCATGAGTATAAACTACTCCTGGCCTGGGCAGAGCGAGAACTGGTGCTGAAGTCAACTTATCCTTCAGCTCATCGAAAGTCGACTGACATGCATCATCCCAAATGAACGGCACTCCTTTACGATTAAAGGTAGTCATAGGAGCCGTAATCTTCGAAAACCCTTGAATAAATCGTCTGTAATATCCCAACAATCCCAAGAAACTGTGCACCTCCATCGGTGTTGTGGGTTGTCCCTACTCACTCACTGCTGACACTTTACTCGGGTCTACGGATATACCCCTCTTCGAAATAATACACCCTAAAAACTGCGCCTTATGTAACCAGAATTCACATTTTTCAAACTTTGCATACAACTGATGCTCACGTAGGGTCTGTAGTACCCGACGTAAATGCTCGGCATGCTCCTCCTCAATCTGGGCATAAAATAAAATATTATCATTAAAGACGATAACAAACTGATTTAAAAACTCTTTGATCACCCTATTCATAAAGTCCATAAATACGATCGGTGACGTAAATGCTCGGCATGCTCCTCCTCAGTCTGGGAATAAAACAGAATGTTATTATTGAAAACGATAACACATTGATCTAAGAACTCTTTGATCACCCTATTCATAAAGTTCATAAATACGATCGGTGCATTGGTTAGACGAAATGGCATAACCCTAAACTCGTAAAACCTATATCTTGTCAAGAAGGCAGTATTAGACACATCCTGCTCCCTGATACATAACTGATGGTACGTGAATCTCAAGTCTATCTTTTAGAAGTAGGCATCTCCTCTCAACTGATCAAATAAGTCATCGATTCGGGGCAATGGATACTTATTTTGTATCGTGACTTTATTCAGTTTTCGGTAGTCAACACACAGTCGCAACGATCCATCCCTCTTCTTTAAAAATAATACAGGGGCACCCCACGGTGACGTACTACGACATATGAACCCATGTCTAGGGCTGTCAATGGACCGGGTTTGGACCCGGACCCGATCCGGACCCGACCTAAATTAACGGATCTGAGCAAATTTTATAGACCCGATTATCCGATTACCCGATTACCCGATTAGTTAATGGATCGGATCTGGATATACATGACTCCGATCCGATAAGGACCCGACCCGAATGTGTATATATATAATATAATAAATATATATTTATATATAATATTATATATATATATATATATATATATATATATATATATATATATATATATATAAGTTATATTTTATAAAAAACTGTTTATATATATATATATATATATATATATATATATATATATATATATATATATATATATATATATATATATATATATATATATAAAAACAGTTTTATTTTATATAAAAACATTAAAAACAGTTTTATACAAAAAACAGTTTTTATATAAAATAAAACTGTTTATATATATATATATATATATATATAAACAGTTTTATTTTATATAAAAACATTTATATAAAAACAGTTTTATATAAAAAACAGTTTTTATATAAAATAAAACTGTTATATATAAAAACAGTTTTTATATTGTTTTTATATAAAACTGTTTTTATATAAATATAAGTTATATTTATATAAAACAGTTTTATTTATATATATATATAAAAACAGTTTATATATATATATAAATAAAACTGTTTTTATATAAATATAACTTATATTTATATAAAAACAGTTTTATATAAAAACAATATAAAAACTGTTTTTATATATAACAGTTTTATTTTATATAAAAACTGTTTTTTATATAAAACTGTTTTTATATAAATGTTATATAAAAAACAGTTTTTATATAAAATAAAACTGTTATATATAAAAACAGTTTTTATATTGTTTTTATATAAAACTGTTTTTATATAAATATAAGTTATATTTATATAAAAACAGTTTTATTTATATATATATATATAAAAACAGTTTATATATATATATATATATAATCGGGTCGGGTATTCGGGTCGGGTCTCCGGGTCCTTAACGGATCCGGGTCTGGATCCATTTTCTGAGACCCGTCGGGTAATCGGGTAAGACCCGATCCGTTAAAAATATACCCGGATCGGATTTGGATATACCCAGACCCGATCCAGACCCGACCCGTTTACACCCCTACCCATGTCCTAACAGATGCTCGATCTGATCCTGTAGCTCCCTCATCTTCATCGGGGCCATACGATAAGGTGCACGTGCTATCGACCGAGTACCCGGCATCAAGTCTATCACGAACTCTATCTCCCTACTGGGTGGTAGTCCCGGTATATCCTGAAACACATCAGCTAACTCATAAATGATCGAAATCGAATCTAGGTGAATCACCACACCTTCGAGGTCTCATCCTCAATATAATATAAATGGGTAGACGATCCTCCCTTAGGGAGGGGCATCGCCACCAAAAATATCTCCTGACCCGGTATAGCAAACACAATACTCCTACTATAATAGTCAATCATAGCCCTGTAAGAGACTAGTCAATCCATGCTTATAATGGCATCATACTCTGACATATCTAGTTCAAGCATATCATTAGGTAGAATAAGTCTCCCAATCTCAATACTCACACCCCGACAAATAAAGAAAATCAACGCCCCATTACCCAAGGGTGATTCTACACAAGTAACTGTATTATCTGCCGTGTCTAACAACCCTGTGACCCGTACAAATCTAGTGGCTATGAATGAGTATGAAGCTTTGGTGTCAAATAAAATCGCCCAAAAATTCCATGGGTGAGAAACATACCCTCAGTAGCGGGTGGAGCATGTGGTATTACAGCCTGGTGGATGTGTGATACACGCACCCATACTGTAACTTCCCCTGCTAAGGTGGGGCTACTGAAACAGATGGAATGGCAGGCAATGCTGGCATCTGTACTGGTACTGGAAGGGCGACTGGGAGGATAGGTCTCTAGGGCTCCTGATGAGCACCTTGCTGCTATTGTGGGGGCTTGGCCCTCTCAGGGCAATCCTGGCATTTTGTGGCCAATCTTGCCACAAGTAAAGAACTTACCCACAAAGTTTCCTCCCCGCTGACCCAGTTGTCCTCAGCCCTACTGGCCGTTACCACCCCTCTATTGGCCCTGTTGGCCCTATAGTCCTCGTTGCTGGCCTGACTAACCCTGTTGGCCCTGTCAAAAACCTCCTTGTCCCTGCCTAGAGTCACTGAATCTGAATCGCTAAGCAGGGTCCCACTGGTGGGAACTATGCTCACCATGTCTAGGCTGACTCTGAGTTGATGGTGCCCCGTTGGTACTGCCACCCCCGGTCCTGCCCTGATGGCTATACTCTCCTCCTCATTTGCTCCCCTTAAGATGGAAGCGGTGGTCTTGGCAATGTAACAAGGCAATATTTAACACCTCGGTGTACATCCTCAAAGAAAGATTACCCAATAGGTGTTGTCGTATCCTCGAAGTCAAGGCATCCATAAACATCTGAATCTTCTATCTTCAGTAGGTACTTCACTGGCATGAGATTTGTCAACCTCATAAATTCCTCCTTGTACTCGGCATATGTCTTCCCCTCATGGGTGAGATCCAATGATTTTTGTCTCATCTCAGTCTGGACGGTGGGTGGAAAGTATTTGCGATTAAACCGTACCCAGAACTCTTGTATCACCATGTTATCTCTATCCTACGCTGTGGTAGTGGAGTCCCACCACTGCAACGCCACTCCGACTAGCTTCAAAATAGCTAGTATCTGCCTTTGAACATCTATACACTCGTACATCCTCAGGTGCCTCTAGATATCTTTCTTTCATTGTCTCACCACCACTACATTTGAGCTCCCTGAGAACTCTGGGGGATGTGCCTTCTGGAAGGCATCCCTAACTCGCTCTAACGCAGAAGGGAATGCCTTCATCTGAATGGGTGCCGCCACCAGTGCCTGGGGTAGGGCCTATTGTGAAACAGTGGCCAATGCCGCATTAATTGACTGAGGGACTATGGCTGCAACCTCTGCGACATTCATAGAACCCTGAGCTGGGGATGGTTGAGGCTCTGGCTGTGCCTCTAGGGTGGCTCGCGTGGCGCGTCGAGGAGGCATCTGACAGGAGAAAGAATTTTCTATCAGTCCATAATCCAATATGACTTAAAATAGCTAAATCCGTAAATGTGCAAATAAGAATACAACTGTCCTAAAAATAGGGCTCTACATCAAAGAACACTATGTTGGAAACATAATAAGCCACACAAATCCTAAAGACTCTAGAACCTGATGCTCTGATACCATTTGTGATACCCCACTTAATTAAATATCGTGTGATCAGGCCTTTATTAAATTAAAACTGAATATCCAGATTGGTTCATTCTTAGCATCACTGTCGAAAAACTTTTTAATATTTTCTAACCACCTAGTATTTGAAAAGCTCGTGTCGAAATTTTATCTTTTAATTATCATGCAACGATTTAAAACAATTAAACATCACATTAACCATATTAAATTAATCAACACCACAATTAATAAAATACTAAATCAAATAAGATATGACAGGAGTAAACACCCAAGACTGAAATTCTATTACAGTAATCCACAAAACTAAATCCACAACTAAATAATATAGAAAATACAATATCTCTAGAAACAACTGCTAATAGAAGAAGGGCGACATGCTCGACTGAGATAAAGTAAAGGTTGCATCGGATCTGAAAGGAATAGAGGCGTCTACCAAATAGGACCTGCAATCGTCCACAGCAACTGCGACAACGTAAAAAAGAAATGAACTTCTGAACTGGGTCTCCCTGTGGCTGGGCACCTAAAATGTTTTTTACAAAAAAAATAGATTTGGAAAGTGGGGCAGAGCCCGAGTAAAAACAATTAAAAAATTCAGCAAGTATAAAAAATGCATAAGTTAGCAGATATTATATGCATGTTAGGTTCACGACTCTCACTTGAGGTCCTCACCCCTCAACTATTGTGCACGCCTAACGTATAGTCTTAACTCGTCCTAGTTATGCTACCTTGCCTAACTAGTTCGAATTAAATATTCAACTTTATCTACTAACTTTTGGTTCTCACCTCTGTTACCCACAATAATTTGTTCAATGTTTATTAGACATTTATAAATTTCTCAATTAATATTAAATTATTGCACACTTATATACATTTAGATATCACTATCTTTCTCATCTACTAAGCACAAGCAGTAGAGTTAAATCACAAGTATATATATATATATATATATATATATATATATATATATATATATATATATATATATATATATATATATCACGTACTGTATAAAGGACAGTTGGTTATGTATCTATCTCGAACCATAAATACAATTCACATATATTGGAGGCGAATATAGTTCTAAGCCTATGGGCTACGCACCCATATGACCGCCAGATTATCGTTCTCACATATAGGCCTTTCCTAGGTTCTATATTATGAGGTACATGTCAAATATGATTGTCCAGATGTGAAAACCTCATGTGATAGCAAGCAGCGTAGGTATGTCATACACATAATAAAGCATGCAATAGGTATACACACAACCTATATATTTGTATCATCGGTATAGGTATACTCCTGACCCATATTATGCATCCCATGCGTAGCATATAACTATTTCCCGAATATCTCATGTACGATTAATTATCAATTATACTTATCATCGTATATTCCGAGTATCTCTCACCACTCGAAGTGTGTCCACTATTCTATACATAATATTAGTAGGTAACTCACTCATATCCCGCTGGTATAAGTCATTGTTTTCCTCGAATTCTCGTGACTCGAATTATCCTTCAATTTAGGTATTTCCTCTCGATTAAGCCTAATTAAATTAGCCCTTAAATCCCCCCCCCCCCCCCCCATAGGGCCAAGTCTAACACCCTACCTAGGCCTACTGGTACATCAATATAATTCCCATTATATTTAAATTTTAATTCAATAAGTGAATTCTGAACATTTTCCAAAGATTCTAAACAAAAAGAGAAAAGTGGCCAAAATTTGGGCAGCCAAATCGATTCGCCCCTACAGGTCTCATTTTTCTGCTTTATGAAGCTACGGGTTTCCTCCATGTTCAACACCAATACCTCCATTATGGTATACCACCTTATATACACGAGTTCTAACGTACAAGAATCAAAAATTCATCATGGTGCATTAAATATTTGGATTAATTCAAGATAATGTGACACTCCGCCTAATTAAATACCAGGTGATCAGTCCTTTATTAAATTAAAATCAAGGTGAACGGTTGGTTCGTTCTTAGCATCACTGTTGCAAAATAAATTTCCAGTTTAAACACCCTAATTAATTAAGCTAAGTGACAAAACAATTTAAACCTTATCTCTATTTTATTTAATTCTATTATGAAAACCTTTTTCCAATGATTAACAGTTAAGAATCGCATCAATGTTAAAGATGGCGATCAACACACAAGAATTTAACCATTCAAATAATCCAATACCAAGTTTAAAAACTATAAATGTCATTATCCTGACAAGAATTAAATCCCAAAGAGTACCAAATACTGAAAATAAAAGAACATAAATCTCTGACAAATCCAACTGAATAGGGAAACGGGCGACACATGCCCTAACTAATCAGAACTAAAATAAGAGTAGAGTCAACAATGAGGTCGTCTAAGCAATGGCCTGCAACTCCCACATAAGATGCAGCGCGTCTGTTCCAAGGAATCTAAGCATGACGCCCATGTGGCTGGGCACCTAAAATAAATACATATATATATATATATATAAGAGAAAAGAAATGACAGGAAACGGGTCAGAGACCGAGTGTAAAACAGTTTTAAAAATAGTTTAGCAAGTATTTAAAATGCTTACGGGTTAATGCAACATCCATGTTAGTATGCAAAACTCTCTTGAGAATTCTCACCTCTCATCTAGTGTGCATGCCTACTGTACTAATGAATCTCATAAGTTTTTCTAACTTATTCTCCATAAGGTTTTATCATGTGAAAAGCGAGGTTATGATATTTACTTTAGGAAATCGTTATCTTCAAGATTTCTTACATTATTTAGAACAACTCATTACCATTATAAAGTTCCCGAATACTTATAATAAAGTTGGAGCATTTATTCATTACTTATCTACTTATACGCACAATAGAAAATTCCCATATAGATATACGTATATATATTAGTCACACATACAATATATATACTAACGGCACCCCACATAAACTCTATGGTGCTGGCATACTCTGCTATCAAGTCCCTGTATCACGCAAACTAAGGGAAATACTAGTTCAGAATCACTCTCGAACTGTATTAACACAATACACAAACAAGTGGAGGTGAAGCATAGTTCCAGGTCTTAAGAGGTCAGCACATACCCTCACGTCTCTTAGAACATCTGACTATCATTTTCAGATAGCCTGTATCGAGGATACTATCTTCTAGGATACGAGTCAATATCCCCCATAAAGGTCCAATCGAGATAAGACTGTCCCGGCGCGAAAACCTCCATGATAGCAAGTAGTTCGGGTGTGATTTGTTTTTACACAAATACATAATATATGCACAATCACACAGTCATATATAAATATATATATATATATATATATATATATATATTCATATTTTCTAAATTAGGTGCGCCCACGACCCATAATTAAAATTATTCGTTCTTAGTACAATTTACTCAATTATCTCGCATAACGGACTCGTCACTTTTATTCTCATATATAAGTTACTCTATACCTACTTCTCATCTATCGAAGTATTCTATCTCCCTAAGTACAATTTCAGTAAGCATTCTCACTTGCCTTCTAGTCTAACTTCCTTACAAGTCTCGATCTTTTATTAAACGTACGCATGATTTCATATATGTGAATAACTCCCCGTTAACCCTGAATTTCATCTTACATTAAATTCTCACTCAACAGGGTTTACCCAGACCCTACTGGTCCTATTTATATTGTAATACCCCGTAATTTTAATGACTTTTAAAATGTGTTATATTTTAAATTAAGGGATTAATTGGATTTTATTATAAATTAATTCATTTGGGTTTTATCCGAATGGTGGATATTAAAATGAATGATTCTAAATATTACTTAAAGATATTTAGGTAATATATGAATATGATGTTATTGTTATGGTTTTGTGATATTAATTAAGTAATTTGAATTTTTAGTCGGACGCGGTATGGGACGTGTCGGGACAAATTTGTTAAATTAGAAAGGAAACTTATTTTTACATCAACCTTATAGTCGTTTTGAGTGCGTCGTTGCATCCGAAAGGGTGGAAATAGTCAGAAAAGTCTATTTGGATGTTGGTTTTGGGTCTCGGGACATTTGGAAATGAAAAGACACCCAAAAAGGGCATTTTGGTCATTTTTACAGGGGGATGAATAGTGATTTCGGATTTTGTTTTATTATAAGTATTTGGAGATTACTTGTGCATAGGTTCATTCATCTCTTCTACACAAAATTGAGAGGTCATCTTTTAGAGAGAGTGAAAGGTTGCTTGGGAGAAGAGAAGCTTACTTGGAAAGGAAGAGAACCAAGGACCAAAGGTCACCACCACCAACCACCACCGAAACTGACCGGAGAAGGGGAGAACTACCTGTGATATACAAACCCAAAGGATCAGACCTTCATTAGAGGCAAGTATTTGGTAAATTCAATCTAGTTAGTATATTGTTCATGTTAGGATAGTTATTAAAAATGAGATTTTACATGTTTGGAAGATAAGAATAGAGTTGTTAATTGATTTCTGGAAAATGGAAATATATAGGAATCAAACTCATGTTGTAGGTAGATAGTAATCCACGAAATAATCCTTAAGTTGTTGAAGAAATTATGAGAATCATTGGTGTGTTCTTGAAGATATCATGTATATAATTTTTATGAAAAAGAGGATACATATATGCTTTTAACTCAAACTCTTGATGATCCTAGGAGGTTAGGAATGATTTATAACCTGTTAGGAGTTTATGGATATTGATGATGAGATGTTGGGTGTTGAATCTTAGAGGTTTTTAGGTTCAAAAATGGTGAAAAACACTGAACTTTGGTGAAGAAGACGAAACAGTAGGTCTCGCACGAAGTCGCGGGAAGTGGTTCAAACGAGATGGGGATCTCGCGCGAAGTCATTCGAACGACATGTCATTCTGGTTCGAACGACATGTCATTCTGGTTCAAACGACAGGGTGAATTTCTAGGAATTTTCTTAGAGTCCAGTTCTGAGTTTGTCGATTTATTGGAGTGAGAGAAATTACCAAATAGTAAATTCAAATAGGAAAGCATTTTGGGAAAAAGTATGTTAGAATTCATACTTTAATTATTTCGGTATAGAGAGAATGTATCTTGGATATAATGGGACTTAGGGAAGATCAGTAAGCCCTAGATAAGAATCGAATTAATGTGATTGGGATTTAATTGATGAGAATTGTGTAATTAAATTTAAGATGAAAAGTCATAATATTTTAATACATAGGATTTAAAGAGTTATAATGCTACGTATGGGAATTATCTTAGGGTAGTGTGATTTCCTTGTTGATATTATATCTATAGGTAGATGATAATGCCTATTTGATTAATTGATGATTTATGTGTATGACATACCTAGCTTACTTGCTATCGATGGGAGGTTAGCGCGTGAGGGTAGTCATATCCTGATGAATCCATGAGATTTTTGATTTGTCACTCGAGAACATAGGTCTATGAAAGACTTATCGGGGAGTTGATAAGTCCGCTGACTATGGGAACGTAGGTATGTGCGTGACCCGTGGGTATGAGAACTATGTTCACCTCCAATTTTTGTGTTGATGTTTGTGGTACGAGGAATCCTTACCGAACCTTTAGTCCCCTATTTGGCGACTAGCGATACTGGGACGTGATAGCAGAGTAATGCATGCACCACAGCTGTGACTCGGGGTGCCGTATTATATATGTATATATATAATGAATTAAATGAATTTATATAAAGTGGTTTGATTAATCTACTGTGTGATGATTGTAGATAACGGGGAATAGAGAAAAAGAGTTGAATTAAGTTAATGAATATTTATTCTTATAGATTTGAAAAGCTTAATTCATATTAATGAGAAACGTATCTAAACGATTATACTACGTATGGTATGGTATGAGATGGAATTATATTATGGAGACTAGTTAGGAGGAACCCTTAACTAGGAGGTTAATAGGAAACGTTAAGCATCCACTCTAGGTGAAAGGTGAGAATATTAAGTGAGAGTCTGGATACTAACATGTACATAATGAATGCTTTATTGCACTTGTTAAATATTTATTGTTTTAAAAATCATTTTACATCGGGCTCTGACCCGTTTCCTTGCATATTCTCTTTTCTATTGTATCTTCTATATCAGGTGTCCAGCATCAGGGATGCCAACCTTAGAGGATTATGATGAGCTATGGAGCTATGGAGTATTGCTTAAACGCCTATCTTCATTTGATTCATAGTGTTCTTTTATTTAGGGCATGTCGCCCAAAGGAATTCAGTTATCTCTTTTCTATCTGAGTCATATAGTTTTGTACTCGTGTCATTTTAATACATTTATTATCATTGGGATTACTGTATTGGATTATTATTTGGGAATGTTTATTCCAGTTACATTTAAATTCTTCTGTGTTATCTGTTCGGTTATTATTGTGATAGGATAAAATGTGTAGTGTTATTCATAAACTAAAAATGAACTTTGTTGAATTGAAATTTGGAAAGTTTTTAACACTAGCTTAATTGGGTACTGAGTGATTAGTTAATGTTTTAGATAGTGATGCTAAGAATGATCCAACTGTATATTCTATTTTAATTTGGTATGGGACTGGTCACTCAATATTTAATTAGGTGGGGTGTTACATATATCCCATTAGGCTTTAACAATAATAATTAAGGGTTCCTACGCATTTTAATCTGATTAAACTAAAATAAGGGGAATATGCATTTTTTCCAGGAGGGGTCGATCGATCGAGGTAATGGGGTCGATCAATCGATCATCGATCGATCGATGTTCTTGGATCGATCGATCAATCTAACAGTTATGACGAAACTGTTGTAACCCAGTTACGGGTTTACCTCTCTAACCTCAACCAAAACTCCATATATGATTCCCAAACTCCCAACAAACATTACTACCAGTACTATATACCTAAATACATGATTCTCCACGTAAAATATATCCCAAATTCGTCAATTATAGCAATTTAATGGGGTAAAAGTTACCTAAACTTCAAGAACCCTAACCGTAATTTTTCTTTTTCTGCCAATTCTTCCAATTCTTTTCCATATTTCTCACTTCTAAATCCATACAAATTCGTGGTTTATCCTCTACATGCGATTTAGATGTCTAGAATATGATTACTTCTTCTACAACATGTGATTTTAAGTCTCAAACTATACTTTGTTTCATAAAATAAGCTCTAAACAACCCTAGACTAACATGATTGAGACATTAACTAGAAATAAAGCAAGATAGATAATTGCCTGGAAATTGAGTTTCTGATTTGTGGAAGAAAGTGGTATGGTTGCGTTCCCCGTCGCGCGATCTACGATTTGGTGGTGGTGGCGGTGCAAACGGTTGAGTTTTTGGCCTTGAATTGCTTGGGAAGCTTTCCCACTTCTTCTCTAATGGACATTCTTTGATTTTGATCTTGTTAACCCTAGAGGACAACTCCTAAAGGTTGATATAACCTTAGAAAATTCGTGGGTTTAATTGCCCAAAAATACGAAATGTCCATAATACCCTCCCCGGAGGCCATTTAGGCTTAAAAACGCCCCGAGACCCAAACTAAACTCCCGGGTACATTATTTTGACTATCTTGACCCTTCCGGACACATTGGCGCACTCGAAATGATCATACGGGCAACTTATAATTTATTCACTTTTAATAATAATAATTTAGTCCTGACACGACACGGGCACGTCCCGACTTAAATTTCCATAATTGTCATTTTATTCACTCGTGACAATTTTTATAAAATCAATCTTATATATTACTTTACTCATTTAGTAATATTCGACAAATTCCCAATAATTATTAACTCTCGTCACGCTAGTAAATAATTAAATTAATTTCCGAATTAATATTAAATTAATATCTCAATTTAAATTTAATAAATCCCCAAATTTTGAAACTCATAAAAATACGGGGTATTAAAGATAATTTCTTAAAAACCCTAATTTCTCCATTTTTCTTCAAGAACTTAGAACAACCCGGATTTCTCACCATATTAAATCTTCTTAAATCATAAATTTCATTCTACATGCAATATAGAATTAAGAGTAAAGTACCCCAGTTGTCCCTTACCTTTCTGTTGGTTTCAATTTAGTCCCTTACCTTTTTACTGTCTCAATTTAGTCCCTCACCTTTCAAATTGGCTCAATTTCGTCCCTGTCCTTTTTTTGTTTCAATTTCATCCTCAACCTTTCATTTTGTCTCAATTTAGTCCATCTGTTAACTATTTTGGATACAATTGACTATTTTATCCATCTTTATTGAAAAATAATATAATGAATGTTATAAAATTTGAAATATAAGTTATTTAATTATTATTTGGGGATAAAAAATACTTTTTTATCCGAGAATAATAAAAAAAATCGGTTTTATTTTTATTCTATCTCAGTTGTTTTTAATTTTTCAAAAAAAACTCGAATAATAATTTTAATAGTCAACATATTTTTTTTTATAAAAAACTCTTTTTCTAATTTTAATTAAAATTAGAAAATTTGATATTTTAGATTCACAATTGATTAGTGCCGCTGATGCGGACTCACGTCATAGAAAAAAATTTATTTATCAATTTTATTACATAGATGGTGGGAAAATTGATGTCTTAGATTCGCGATTGGTTAGTTCGTTGGATCGGACCCACATTCATTAAAATAAGGGGCTTGACTACAGTGGCTTATTCTCAAGTCCCTTATTTGAATGAATGCGGGCCCGATCCAGCGAACTAACCAATCGCGAATCTAAGACGTCAATTATTCCCTAATCTATGAAATACAATTGATAAATAAAAACTTTCCTATGATGTGGGTCCGCGCCATCGGCATTAATCAATTGTGAATCTATAACATCAAATTAAACTTTTTTAATTAAAATTAAAAAAGGAGTTTTTTATAAATAAAAAAACTATGTTCACTATTAAAATTATTATTTGAGTTTTTTTTTTAAATTAAAAACAACTGGGATAGAATAAAAATAAAAACTATTATTCTCGATAAAAAACTATTTTTTATCCCCAAATAATAATAAAATAGCTTATTTTTCAAGTTTTATAACATTCATTTTATTATTTTCAAGAAAGAGGGATAAAATAGTCAATTGTATAAAAAAATAGTTAATAAATGGACTAAATTGAGACAAAATGAAAGGTTGAGGATGAAATTGAAACAAAAAAGGATAGGGGTGAAATTGAACCAATTTGAAAGGCGAGGGACTAAATTGAGACAATAAAAAGGTATGGGACTAAATTGAGACCAATGGAAAGGTAAGGGACTACTGGGGCAGTTTACTCTAGAATTAAACCTAGCATGATTCTGATTTAAGATCATCAATTTCTCTTTCCAATATAACCCAATCTCAACATAATCTTGTGAAAAATGTTTCTATACTAACATGGATATATTATGTACACGGAATTTAGCAAGTTTAAACACTTACCTTTGTTTGTAGGTCTGATTTCCACAGATTTAATGGTGTTTTTGTGTTGTCCTCTCCCCGATCTACAATCCTGTAGTGGTGGTGGTGCAAGAAGGTGGTTCTTGGCCTTGGAACTCCTCACCTCTTCCTCCTATGGCTTCATTTTGTTTCTCACATTTCCAACCCTAGCTCCCTTCTCTTATCAGATATATTACACTTAGGGAATTCATAGGTATTAATACTCCAAAAATACAAATGACCCAAATGTCCTCCCGAGATGCCGGTTTGGTCCAAAATTGACCCAAAATCCAAATCAATCCCCCAAGTAGAATTTTCTGAGTATCTCGACCCTTCCGAACACCTTGGCGCACTCAAAATAACCATTTGGATTACTTAAAAATAAATTGCTTTTTATCTCATTAAATTGAGTCCCTACATGACTGATACGCGCGTCCTGGCTTAATTATTACTCACTAAGTAGTATTAAATATAATTCACATTAATAGATACTAACCCTTGTCTCGCTAGTTAATACTTATTTTAATCCAGATTAATTATCAATTAATTTCCCATATTTAATTTAATTAATCCATCATTTAAAATTATTAAAAATACGGGGTGTTACAGCTCCTGCTAGGGTCAGGTCTGAAATACGCCAACATACAAACCCAAGGTTTCACCAGAAAAGGAAAACTTCTGAAGATAGCCATGGGCCACCAAGGTCCACTCAAATTTCTAAGTTGGTCGATGCCTATGAAGCCAGACTTCGAGAACAAAAAGAGGCAACGCGCCACTAAGAAGAAGAAAATGATCGCCTTAAGAGGTGACTTGAAAGAATGGAAAGAGATCTCCCCAGAAACACAAGGCGGCATCAAGATATGACTCTTAGCCCTCAGGGAGGAGACTCTCCCAGCCGAGGAAGTAGCACTAGGAATGACCAGGAGAGAACTGAACGTGGCAGATCAGAGCGAGCACGATCAGATCGTGGCCAGTAAGAGAGGTGTCACAGGAACAATAATCGACCAAGTGAAGATTTAAGGATCCTGGTATGTAGGGAGATGGACCAACACCCGACACACCGAGGAGCCAGATCAACCAGAGATCTTGCTAGAAGAGCTCTCAACTCTCAGATGAAGACCTCGTTTTCAAGGGAGATCGGACGCGAAGATCCCCCCAAGAAATTTATTATCCCCGAGTTCAAGATCTATGATGGGAAAACAGACCCTATAGGCCATGTTAGGTAATATCGGTAATCAATAACCTTATAGAGCCACAAAGACGAACTCATGTGCAGGATATTCCCTTCTAGCCTACATGATGTAGCATATAAGTGATTTGAAAGGCTATCCCATAGGTCAATCAGGAATTTTACAGCAATGGCAGAGGTTTTCATGACACGATTCATAAGGACAGTTCCCATCCAAAGTGAATGAATGCACTGCTCGCTATGAAGAAGAACCTCAGGGAATACGCCAAGAGATACTGGGAAGTTTTTAATGAGATCGAGGACTTCTCGGAGCAGGTTATCGTAGCATCCTTCAAAATTGGTTTATCGTCCACCTCTCTCCTATACCAATCCCTCGCCAAGAAGGAAGCCATAAGCATCGATGATCTTATGGCTTATATCGAGAAGTACGCCAAGGTCGGAGATTTGGTCCATATTAATGGGGGAAATAATGGTCGAGCAAAACAAACAAGGGGACGGAGATGAATGAAACCCAGAAGAAAGGAAGCAAGAATAGGGGCAAGAATGGCTCCAAAGGTGGAAACAAGAATGACCTATTCAAGGCATTCCAGGATATTAATATAGTCTTTAAGGAACCCATCTATAAAATTCTTAGCAAGATCAAATATGATCCTTTTATCAAATGGCCCAAGAAGATGGGCGACCATCCAACTAAAAGGAATAATGCGCTGAGATGCGCGTTCCAAAAGGAGGGCGGTCATCGAATCGAGAATCGCAAACCTCTAAAGTCACATTTGGAAGAACTAGTTCAGGCAAGGCACCTCAGCGAGTATGTTGAAAATAAGGAAGAGAAGGTTGCAGCCAACAGCGACCAAAAGCCAGACAATGTCCTTTATGATGATACAAAACATGATTTTGCAGTAATTCATGGGGCGTCCGACCCAAACATATTCAGGGCAACGCCGTTTGAATGGAACTTAAGAAGGTGACTGCCGTAATGGAAGCTTTTCATATTGATCCTACCAAAGTCCAGGTAGGAAAGCGTAGGCGATCGGAAGACGTTGATTACATCAAGCACATTGTGTTCACCGAAGAAGACTTGATCAGGGTAGGACCCCCACATCATGACCCATTGGTGATCACACTCAGGATTTCTAACTGGGATATTGACAAGATAGTTGTGGACCAGTGAAGTTAGTCCTAAGTGATGTATCTAGACCTGTTACATAAATTGAAATTAAATGTCGCCAACCTCAAAGAAGCCACTGTTCCACTAGTCGACTTCGCAGGAAAAATTATCATGCCGTTAGGAAAGATAATATTGCTAGTCATGGCAGGAAACATCTCTAAGTTAATAGAATTTTTAGTAGTGGACATTGAGTCCCCATATCATAATATTTTAGGCAGAGGTTGGCTCCATGTCATGAGAGCCGTCACGTCCATTTATTATCAAAAGCTGAAATGTATTACAGATCGGGGAGTGGTCGAGATTCGCGACGACCAAGCTACATCCCAAAAGTTCTTTAACACAGCCATCTGCCCAAAGAAAAATAAGAAGAATGAGCTCAAGAAAGCCTAGGAGGGGGTTGTTCTCTCCAAATAGCAATTATGGTATAGTCAACTTGGGGTGGAAGAGACCAGGGTCCACCCCACCGACAGCGTAATTGAAAGCCTGGAAGAAGTTGTAGCCGATGACAACTTGACAGAAAGGAAATTTTTGATTGGATCTGCTCTTACCGATCAAGAGAAGAAGGAATCGGTTGCACTCCTTAAAAGCAATATCGATGTTTTCGCATGGGAGATTTAGGAGTTACCATGGATTGACCCTAGCTTGGCATGCCACCGCCTACATGTCAATCCCACATTTAAGCCCATCACTCAAAAGGCTCGCCGAACGTCTCCCCATAAGGCTAAGGCAATGGAGAAAGAAATAGGGAAGCTACTGGATGCAGGATCCGCCAGGGAATTTCAATTCCCTGTATGGTTATCCAACCCAGTGGTTGTACCCAAAAGCAATGGAAGTTGGAGAGTGTGCATCGATTTTACCAACCTCAATCCGGTGTAATACCCTGTAATTTTTCAGAATAAAATATTTCGACATAAATGAATTTAATAATTTCGGATTTATTTTAAGAATAAATTAAATTTGGATGATTTAAATTAAACAAGTAAAAATTTTAATTTTAAATAAATAATTATTCATGAATATATAAATATAAAACTTAGTTGGACATAAAGGGGCTTGCTAGTGAAAATTAAATCACGCATAAATAAATTTATGGACGCGTGTCATTTTAACATAATAAAATGTCTAAGTGAAATAAAAATAATTGGGACTCATTTTGGGAAGCATTAAAGGCTCGTTTATATGTTTTAGACCTTTAAAAATAGTCATGGGTCAATAGTATATAGGTTGGGGAACTTTGGGGCTAGTTGGGTTATGGATTCGGGTCCATTTGAGGGTCTAAAAGTTAGGTTTTAAGCCCAACTCGGGATTAACCACTTTTTAGTGTTTAAGTATGGGTAAACTAGTCCCCCACTATAATTCCACAAAACCTAAAACAACAGTTAACAGGAGAAGAAAGGAGAAAGTCCAAAAGAGAGGAAAAAGGGCAAGTAACCAAGGGAAAAATCAAGGGGATTTCAAGAGGCTTTCTTCTACAAATCTGAAAGGCAAGAATTCTCTTGCTTAATTTATGTTTTCAATATATTTCTTGATGCATCCTAATTGTCCCTTAAATTTCTAGGATTTAGGTTTTAATATGATTGGTTTTATGATGAACAATGCATATAGAGGACTGAATTTAATGTAGAGTTTGTTCCAGAAATTTAGGTAACATAAATCTAAAAGTTGAAGGTAGATTCCTTAGGGTTTGGATTGTTAAATTTGGGGATATTTGATTTATTAATATAAAGGGTGTAATTGTTAAATCATAGACTAAAATTTGGTACAAATTTCATGACAAATGCCTTGTATTGTGAATTGATTAATGGTTGAAAGTTGGAAAAACATCTTAAGCATTTAAGCCTTGAACAGATTTAATTTTTGTGGTTGAATACATGAAATTTTGAGTTATGTTTTGGATTTCGTATAAATAGTTCTGGGTTTGAGTTTTCGTATTAACAGTTTTGGGTTTGAGTCGAAGATGAAAAGAACCGAAATTGAGAATCAACATCGTTCGAGCGACATGATGAGTTTTTTTTACTTTCGTTCCTTCTTAGAATTGGTTTTGCTTACTGAAATTTGGTTTTGGCTAGGTTTGGTTTCGTTTACCAAAATTGGTTTGGTCTATTGTATATAAGATAAAAAGGGGTTGGTTTATTGTGTATGAGTTAATAAGGGAAATTATTGACATTTAGAATATGCCACCTTTAATTGGGAAAATCATGTGGCTAAATAATTATTATATGCGGTGAAATTAATAATTTAATATATGATAGATTATTAATAAATGGAAATATTGTGAACTTTAGGAGGGGTTGTAGGGTAATTGTGGAGTAGTTACCTAAATCTGACATCTTCTTCCTTTTTCCTGAATTTCTTTTGGGACTTATTTTGGGATTTAATTAGAGAAAAGTTAGATGAAAATTTAATATCTAGGGTATTGGGAGATTGGGATTTAAGGAATATTAGCATTAATGAGGGCACTAAGCCTGGGGCTTGGTTGTGAGTATTTTTATGAGTCCAAGCGAGTGAGTGGAACCGGGTTTGAGATAATAAAGAATTTATTAAAAATTCAGATGTACCCACATTAAACAGGGAAAATTTCAATTAATTAGTTGGTTAAGTAATTATTCTATGGAGTAGAATCAATAATTCACTAGATGGTAAATTATTAATAAATGAAAATATTGTGGACTTTATGTGGAATTTTTATGGTAATTATGGAGTAATTAGCTATACATATTATATGAGATAATAATATGTACTTATATGTATTTGTGTGGACATACCAATGTTCGTGGACTGTCCTATCGGCTCGAGGGTTCGTGCGTTCGGCTCGGGTAGCACACATCGGCACAGGTGGGCTTGACGTTGTATAGGTCATATAGGTACTATGTGGAGGCGCCATCTACGAGGAGGTAGGTATGGACGCTGACCCAGCCAGTGTCATTATTGGGTATGGGTCGTGAACAGGTATCCTGCGTAAGGACCACCCCCAACTTGTGTGTGTTTTATGATGTCTGCTTAGGATAAGAGATTCCTACAGACTTATCGATAATGTACGTACAGACACCAACGGTAGATGCCCTTGTGTGTCATATATATGAAGGACATATATGTAATTACTCGGACTATATATGAGATAAATTGAAATGTCTAGGAATGTGGACATAAATTACCACTGTGAATTCTTTAACACATAATAGATGTTTATGATATTTATATGAAACTTGACAGACTGGAATATTACGGTTATTGGTAACTAAATGTAGTGGGTACACTTAATCAATTAATTATCGACAAAATTAATTATTATTTAATTTGACACGTTGTCGTAATTATTATATGGGACTTGTTGGGATGTGGATGATATCACACTTAGATGAGGTGTTAAACGCATGTGAGTGACGAAGGGGGAATATTTATTGTGCATCGACTGTATTGTTGCATCATAAATTAATTAAGTTAATTCTTGCACACCTCGAGCTCTAACCCAAAATTTAAATGTCCCTTTCCCCCCCCCCCCCCCCCCCAGGTGCTCCTAGACAGGGATAGCTGGTGTTGATACCAAAAATTACCCACCAACGTGGACCAATCAGATGTGAACACGTGTCATCCTACATGGCAAGAATCCTATTCATCAAGCAATGGCTTCGCCAACCAACACCAGGAAGCCCGACCAACAGTAGAGAGGCCGACCAACTTTATCAGCAAAGCGCCAACAGCCAAAAACATTATGGACATTATGTACTGATGTAAATGCCTAATTTATAAACGTATTCCATCTATTTATCTCCCTACTTGGCTATAAATACGATGTAATCCCTTCATCAAGGGCAAGGGATTGAGAGGAAAACACAAGGCAATATAAAGCACAATTGACGTAGGCTTTCTTCCATAGATGAACCACTTTAAAAATCTTTTGTCTCTTTCTTTTACTTACTCATATTTATATGTGATTAAAGAATTAGACTACTCTATTTTTTTACATCAATAGATTGGCGTCGTCTGTGGGAACGTATTTCTAAACGTTTTCACTCATTCATTCACCAGTCGTCTACAAATGGCTGACATTCCCGAATCTAGTGCCAAAAACGATGGCAATTTGCATATTCCATTTAGTCCTATAACAAATAATGATCTAACTGGAATTTTTGCTAGTCTTGCCAGATAACAGAAGGCTATGCAGGATACGATCAGGCAATTGGCCCAAACATTACAATCTGGATCTCCCGCCTTGTCTATTCACAGGATTAGGAATATTCCACCACCGCCTCCAAGAACCAGTAGGCACAACCAATCCAGAACTACCAGGGACACGTCCTAACTTCTAAGAGCAAGTTCTTCTCTTAGGAATTCAGAGCCTTACGATGATCAATCCTTTACTCCTGAAAGATTAAGTTGTTTAAAAAGGTTGATCAAAGCGTCTCCTTTTGATCATCTGGAACCTAGAGGGGATAGAAATGTTCCTAGGGAATTGTAGAGGAATACTTGACGACCAGTCAATTAACGTGACGGCTCATCCCAATCCAGATCAGATGTCTGATGATCTGTCCATACCGAGCAAACCTCACAGGAGGAGGAGAGCTCAGTACAAATAGTTGTTCGGAATAGCCGAACTGCAATGCATAAATCTGATGCTGGCAATAATGCATGGAAGGGCTCTATTCAATGATTGGAAGATAGGTTAGGAGAAATGGCGAAGGCGAAGAACCCTTTACAATGAAGTTTTGTGAAAGGATCTCCTTTTGTACAAGCTATTGTAGATTTTCCTACTCCTTCAAAGTTCAAAGCTCCTGTTGTTACTCCCTAGTATGATGGTAAGATAGATCTTGTTCTTCATATAGAGAAGTACCAAGCAGCAGCTGATATTTATGTTGTCCCCGATGGAATCAAATGCAGGGCGTTCTCAAGTCAATCACAGGTCCTGCTCAGATTTGGTACAACAGCTTTCCTCGGGGATAAATCTCTAGTTTCAACCAGCTTGTCGAGCTATTTATTGGCAACTTATGCTTCAAATCCAAGCCGATAAAAAGAGTATCTCACCTGCTAAGTGTGAGGAAGTGGGTAGGAGAAAGTACAAGGGACTATATTACTCACTTCAATAATAAGAAGTTGGAGGTCATTGATTATGAAGAGAAAAAATCCATCACATCTCTCATGAGTGGATTGCTTCTCTAGAAGCTTTATTACACTCTTTCCAAAGATCCTCCCAAGACTATGATCGAATTAATGGCCAAAGCAGCTAAGATAATGAATGCCGAGGAAGCCATGTCAGCAAAACAAAGCTCGAGCATAAAGTCTGAAGGCAAAACTGAGAAAAGGAGCAGAAGGAACACAAGGAGCATAAGGATTCAAAGAAAAAGAATATTAATGATAGGCTCAAGAAATAAAACAATTATACTCCATTAACGATGGGCATTCACCATATTTTAGAGGAAATTAAGCACAACAAGGAGGTACGTTGGCCTGAGAAGCGTAGAGCACCTGTTGGGAAGAGGGACATATCCAAGTACTATGAGTTTCACAAGGACCACAGGCATACGACAGATCGTTGTGTAACTTTGCAAAATGAGATAGAAACCCTCATCCATTGAGGAAAACTGGACAGTTTTATTGATAGGCAGGATGATAGAGGATCTCAACGAAGGTCAAAATCTCCATACAAGACCAGGGATGAGAAAAAGAGAACTCGTGAAAATGATCAGGAAGATGATCCGGATCTACGCAAGAAACCCAGGCAACCGAAACGAGAGGTATTTATGCTTAGTTTTGGATCTTTTGATTGTCAAATGATTACAGGAGGAGGTGCTGGGGGAGGAGATTATACTGTCGAAAGAAAAGGTTATGTCAATGAGGCTCAAGCTTGTTCTTATATTCTGAGGATTAACCTGGCCGAGGAAGATCGGCCAAGGAAGGTCAACAAAGACAAGTTGGTGATTGGTTTTTCCAAAAACGACGTCTCTAGAGTATTTTATCCCCATAATGATCCCCTAGTAGGTAAGTTTCGAATGCAAGACATAATTGTCTTCAGGGTACTAATTGATAACGGGAGTTCGACGGATATCATGTTATATCCCTGCTTTGACAGTTTGGACCTGAAGCTTAGTCAGTTAGAGCCTTATCACAGACCCTTTATAGGCTTCTCTGGAAAAATAGTATATCCCCTGGGCGCAATCAAGTTAGAAGTGTTGACTGAAACCTGGCCAGTAAGTCGGACAAAGAAAATTCATTTCTTCGTAATGGACAAAAAAGTTCACTCTGCTTATAATAGGATCATGGGTAGTGTAGGATTAAATAAGTTCAAAGTTGTGCCTTATACGGTCTATCAATGCTTGAAATTCTCAACCAACTTTGGTGTAGGTGTGGTAAAAGGCGATCAAAAGGTAGCCAAAGAATGTTATTACTCCTCTACCGAGCAAGAAGATTTGAATGAATTGAAAAATAAGGCCACCACTTACCAAGTGGATACCACTGAGCCCAATAGTGAATCTGAGGTTGAAACCTTGGATCTAAGAGAGGAGACAGAGCTAGTTAAAGGTCAGATTATAGAAGAAATGAAGAATATCATCCTGGATGATGACAAGCCAGAACGGACTACACAGATAGGCTCAATACTGGAGCTTGTTCTTAAACAGGAGCTGGTAACATTCCTAAGCCAGAGAAAGCATGTCTTCGCTTGGAGTCACGAGGATATGTCTAGGATTGATCCTAATTTCCTTTGCCATAAACTCAACGTTAACAAGGAGGCCAAACCAGTGAAGTAAAGTCATATAGTGTTTAACCCCGAAAAGAACTAGGCTATCCAAAAAGAGGTTAAGAAGCTTCAGAAAGCACCATTCATTGAAGATGTAAAATATCCAAATTGGTTGGCCAACGTCATTATGGTCAAAAATAAGAATAACAAATGGAGAATGTGTGTGGACTTCAAAGATTTTAATAAATCCTGCCCAAAGAACCACTTTCCTTTAACCGAGATTGATCAACTTGTTGATGCTACATCGGGACATGAGCTATTGAGTTTTATGGATGCTTATTCTGGTTATAACCATATTAAAATGAATCCAAAAGATAGGGAAATCACCTCTTTCATTACTCCCCGAGGAATTTACTGTTATAATGTGATGCTTTTGGTTTAAAAAATGCAGGTGCTACCTACCAAAGGTTGGTGAGTAAGGTCTTTGAAGATCAAATAGGCAAGAATATGGAGGTGTACGTAGATAACATGCTGACGAAGAGAAAAATATCCTCTGATCATATTGTCGAGCTCAGCCAAACCTTTTATCAGCTGGAGAAGCACCGGATGAAGCTGAATTCGACCAAGTGCGTATTTGGTGTCCTGGAAGGCATGTTTCTCGGGTACATAGTGAATCAGAGGGGAATTATGGCCAATCCAGACAAAATAAAAGCTTTGATTGAAATGCAGTCATAAACTAGCAAGAAGGAGGTTCAAATGCTCACTAGACGAGTAGTTGCTTTGAACAGATTCTTGTCCCAAGCAACAGACAGATGTCTACCATTATTCAAGGTGCTAAGGAAGACCTTAGAATGGAATGAAGAATGTAAGAAATCTTTTCAAGAGTTGAAGAAGTATTTGTGTAGAATCGCTACAGCGGAGATATTGCGACTTCTCAAATAAAATCCAATTTTAATTAATCCCAAATTTTAGTTAAACCCTAAAATATGCATCTAGATGATTTATCAAATAAAATATAGCATTCGGGATAAAAAAAAACAATTTCAGGAAAAATCCCCCAAATGTGCAAAACCTTTTATTTTTACTAAAATATTATAAGAAACGGTTACACGGATTACAGTAAAAATACAGTGACACAGAAATACCCGCGGGTGTCGGTTCTGTAGTCGGCGGCTGGAATCTCCCACGGGAACTCCAGGTGGTCAGTAATGAAGAAGAGAAACGGCTTCTCCACAAGTTTGTCGGCTGGAATTTTCCCTTTCCAAGAGGGTAGCAATGAAGAAGAAAGACGATCTTCTCCACAAGGGTTTGAACAAACACGAGGTTGTGTTCTTGGGTTGCAAAAGGATTCACAAAGGTTTGGCAATGATGTGTGAATCAAAACATGAGTTTTGGGACTCAAAAATATGAAGACTTGAGTAATTGGGACTCTCAAAGACGTCTTCCAAAGTCTTGCAAAACTGCTCTCCCGAAGTTGGCTTTTATAAGGAAACCAAAAGAGTTTTAAAACTTTGGGACTCTTGCAGCGTCAGGTACCCCGAACCGGTTTTGGTGTACCCCGAACCTATTCCCCCCCGAACCGGTTCCCCATGCGGTTTGCGGTACCTCTCTGGTTTTGGGTTAAAAGAAAACAGCATTCTTCAAGGAATTTTCTCCATCTTCAAAAGGTCATAACTCCTTCACCGTAGCTCGGATTGGGGTGACGTTTCTTCCAGTATCTTCGTGACATCGAGCACTTCAACTTTATAGTTGACCAGACCTCCGGAATATGGCTGTAAAATTACGAAAATTCCCTTGAACTTTCATATATTGCCTTCTTTCACTGTTTTGACTTCTCTTGCGTACCACTTGCATAAAGTCCCTAAAATCATGGAACGTGACGTCGTTGAGGCAGATGTGGGACACTTGATGGAGATAGTGCATGCTTGATTCCCGGAATTTGAATTGAGTGCCAATTGTAATGGCGTACGACATATACACATGTAAGATAAGGGACATGAGAAATATGTCCTTACAAATCTCCCCCTATGTTTATGCCAGTACATACATAAAAAATCCGAATTATCAAATAAAACAATTGCCTATACAAATCTACCCTTCCATGAACCCAAAACTGGAAAGATACAAATGAATAAGTCTTCATCGTTTGATCATCTTCAAGTCTTCAGGAATCTCAAATCTTTTCTCATAGGGTGTGCAATTCAGTGATCATCAATGTAGTACCTACACACATGAGATAAAGAAAAAATACCAAGTGATGTATCGAGTTTGAAATGAGATAAACATAGATACCAATAAATGATAAGCATAAGTCAAATCTCAAAACTCCCCCAAAATAAGATAATTCTGTCTCCCCCTTTTTATGATGTCTCCAAATAGACAAATAAGAAGAATGAATCAAACAAGAAAAATTGGGGTGTCACGGTATTCAAAACAAGTCATCAAACAATATGGCAAATGTGCTCTAGCAAAGAGTTGCTCAAAAAAAAACTTCACCAACTATTTTTTATTTTTCAAATTTTTCGAACAAAAAAAATCTGATACCATTTGAAAAAAAATATGTAAAACATGATACAAAAAAAATCACAACATGGATTTAAACTCGAACAACCAAGTCATGGAAATGGAATGTATGGGTGTGAACACATTTGATAGGTAAATCAACTCAATCAATCATATGTGCACGATGCATATGTGTACTCCTAACGAATGAGCATCAAAAGTATCCTTAGGTGTAAAAATTTATTGAATTTAGATGACATCGACTTATGCAAATCAACAAATCAAAGTCAAAGTGATTTCCACACCAATAACGTCCAAAACTATATAGCGCATTTTCAAGAATTTCAAGGACGTGCAAAGCCGTTTTAATTCTCCATCCAAACTCCCTCATATATATTTTCTTTTAGAGGTGAATAAACTAAATTCTCAAACTTTGGAGAATTGGTGCAAAAACCTAAATGGCCCATAATTGGCATGAATATCTTTTTAATGCCTTAAATTTTTTTCGGGCTCTTTTAAACCTCTTTGGACCCCGGATAATAAAATTCCTCCATTTTTTAGGTCCAATTTAACGGTGGCTTAGTATTCGCAAAGGCAAAATGAATATTTCGCAGCCCTTTCCCGTTTTCAAACAAAGCACAAACTCACAAAACGGTTTTTATATGCACAATTTCCTTATCAAAATTTATCGCGCTTGGTTCGTTTTAAGGACAGGATTGAAGTGAAAACACCCAACCAACATGTGATAAGACAAGCACAACAATCAAACAAATTCGTGCGTGTGTGCAATAAAGGAAATCATGAGTCAAACATGTAGGAAGTAACACTTAAATACATCTCAATGACTCCAAACATTATAAAGCACATGGATGAATTGACATATTGTCTCAAAACACTATCAAATAGTCACATGAAAATAATGGAATGATGTTGTGACTCGGTCATCCTAAGTGTTCATCCATAAACGGTGTAAACAAAATGCAAAAATCTTTTTGGATTTTTCAAAATTTTATCAAAATAAAATCTTTTTGTATTTTTCAAAAAAAATTCAAAAACAAAAATTTATACAAAGAGTACAAGTCATCACACTAGTAAAAATATATCATGAAACCACAACTAGTGTATGACAAACATGCAATCACAATCAACCAAAAGATTTCACATGGGGTGAATTACGTGCAAGCAAACAAGAATCGTGGACAAATAAACCATAAGCCTCTAAATCCGATTTTCTAACCCAAATTGATGTGTAACGGAGTGTGGGGGTTTTGGGAATCGAATTTATTCTTTCATTAACCTTCCTAGGTCCATTTTAAAAGCTTATAACAAAAGTGCCTAATATGAAAACTTGAGTAATTGGGACTCTCAAAGACGTCTTCCAAAGTCTTGCAAAACTGCTCTCCCGAAGTTGGCTTTTATAAGGAAACCAAAAGAGTTTTAAAACTTTGGGACTCTTGCAGCGTCAGGTACCCCGAACCGGTTCTGTTGTACCCCGAACCTATTCCCCCCCGAACCGGTTCCCCATGCGGTTTGCGGTACCTCTCTGGTTTGGGGTTAAAAGAAAACAGCATTCTTCAAAGAATTTTCTCCATCTTCAAAAGGTCATAACTCCTTCACTGTAGCTCGGATTGGGGTTCCGTTTCTTCCAGTATCTTCATGACATCGAGCACTTCAACTTTATAGTTGACCACACCTCCGGAATATGTTTGTAAAATTATGAAAATTCCCTTGAACTTTCATATCTTGCCTTTTTTCACTGTTTTGACTTCTCTTGCATACCACTTGCATAAAGTCCCTAAAATCATGGAACGTGACGTCGTTGAGGCAGATGTGGGACACTTGATGGAGATAGTGCATGCTTGATTCCTGGAATTTGGATTGAGTGCCAAATGTAACGGCGTACGACATATACACATGTAAGATAACGAACATGAGAAATATGTCCTTACAATTTGGGATCGCCCCCATTTCTCTCTAGACCAGTTTTGGGAGAAAAATTATATTTGTACTTAGCCATTTATGATTCGATTGTAAGTTCTTCTTTGATATGAGAAGATAAAGGAGTTCAAAAACCAGTCTACTACACAAGTAAGGCCATTCGAGGAGCAGAAATAAGATATCCCCAATTGGAAAAACTAGCTTTGGCACGTATAGAGGCATCCAGACGTATGAAGCCTTACTTCCAAGCGCATACCATTGTGGTATACACTGACATGCCTCTTTGGCAAGCAATGTATAAACCTGAGAAGTCTGGGAGATTAATATATTGGGTAGTAGAACTAGGGGGATACGATATTGTATATGAGCCAAGGTCCTTATTAAAGGGTCAAGTTGTGACAGACTTTATTACAAAATTCACTTATCCGGAGGTCCTCAAGCAACAAAGAATTCGGGTAGAACAAATTTCAAAAGGGGAAAGCTCAATTGAAGTCATCACCGACCAACAGCCCGGGCAGACCCCAGCAGGAGAGAGCTCGGAAGAAGTTATTATCAACCCATCAGAACAACCAACCAAGATGCAGGAGATGGCTCAATGATATGATCAGGAAAAAAGAAGGTATTCCACTATGGGATATTGTCAGGTCAAGACTTTGACAACAACATCCTAGTATGGAACTTATTTATGGATGGATCTTCATATGCGACAAGAAGCGGAGCACGGATTATACTAAATACCACTGATGGGATTGATATTGAGTAGGCACTTAGATTCCAGTTCCAAACCTCAAATAATGAAGCAGATTATGAAGCTTTAAATGTAGGATTAAGTTTGGCTCAATCACTAAACGTCGAGCAAATTATGGCACAGAGTGATTCTCAATTGGTAGTTAATCAGATTTTAAGTCTGTATGGAACCAAAGGAGAATTAATGATAAGGTACCTCACCAAAGTACTGGAAATCATAGAAAAATTACCAGTTATATGGATGAGTAGAATTTTAAGATTAGAGAATGTCCGGGCTGATGCACTTACTCGACTAGCATCGATAATCAGAATTGAACTCAGGAGAACCATTCCAATTAAAATTTTGGCCAATAGAAGTATTGATGAAGACTTGATGATTAATTTCATTATAGTAGACATGGTAAATTCTTGGATGGATCCTATCAGAGCTTATATTGAAGAAGGAATTTTACCTACAGATCCAATTGAAGCCAAAAAAGCTTAAGTATAAAGTGGTGAGGCATGTGCTAGACTAAGGAGTGCTATAAAGAAGATGGTTAATGCTACTTTGCAGTGATGTGTCCACCCAATGGAGGTTGAAGATCTGATAGAAGAAGTTCATGAGGGATCTTAGGGAGCTCATGTGGCAAGAAGAACATTACTACAATGAATGATTACACAGGGATACTATTGGCCAACCATGAGGGCAGATTGTACAGCTTTTGCAAAGAAGTATGATAAGTGCCAGAAGCTCTCCAACATTCGTAAAATTCCACATGTTACTTTGAATCCAATTACTTTTCCCTGGCCATTTTCTATATGGGGGATAGACTTGGTTGGGCCATTACCAACCACCCGAGGAAAATTCAAGTACTTGGTCATAGTTGTTGATTACTTCCCCAAGTGGGTTGAGGCAGAACCATTGGTGGACATGCCTTATGAGAAGGTATACCAGTTTATCTAGAAAAACATTATTTGGAGATATGGTTTGCCATATGCCTTCATCACCGACCATGGTACACAATTCGACAATGATGAGTTTACATCTTATTGTGCCTAATCTAAGATCTAAATATTGCACTCTGCTCCAAGTCATCCTCAAAGTAATGGGCAGACTGAGGTAACAAACAGGAATTTGCTCAATGGGTTGAAGAAAAGACTTGACGATGCTAAGGGGAACTGGATAAATGAATTGCACTCAATTTTGTGGGCCTACCGAATAACTCGAGCAGCAACTAGAGAAACACCGTACATGCTGGCATTTGGAACAGAAGCAGTCATACCAGCTGAGATAGGTTTACCAACTCATAGAGTGTTAAACTTTTATTCTCCCATGAGTGATTTAATGCGAAAGCTAGACCTTGGTATACTATAAGAAGTACGAGAAGATGCAGCCTTGAGGAATGTTGCATATCAACAAAGAACAACATGCTTTTACAACAAAAGGGTGAAGTCGACCAACTTAAAGTAAGGGGATTATGTACTTAAGAAGGTTATTCAGAAGACTAACAAGCTTGAAGCCAACTGGAATGAACCATATCGTATCTCGACAGTTGTCCGACCAGGCACTTACAGAAACTCTAGAGGGGGAAGAATTAAAAAATCTTGGAATGCCAAACATCTTAGGAAATACAATCAGTAATGTAGTGAGCAATGCCTTTTGTAGTCAATTTGCTTCAGTATTAATAAAAAGTTGGTTTCTTCCATTTTTTCATTTTTTTTTTGGAGTAACCTTTTGATATTCATCCCCATAAATACTTGGTCGGCATGAATTCAGTACTTGGTCGGCAAAGCACAAAACGAAAACCGAAGTCAAAACAGGACTTTACGTCCTCAGTACTTAGTCAAAAAAATCAAGAATAAAACTCTGTATAAAAATCAACAAGTTTTATTTGAACTGAGCAAAATGGAGGAAGAATGTTGTGAAGATTCCTAAATAGGAATGTAGACACATATTCCTCATACGCTTGTTCACCACTAGTAACTAATGCTGAACCTAAAAATTTAGGTGCATTAGTAGAACCTATGGAAATACCACGGGTAACTAGTGCTAAACTTAGATTTAAATCTTGGTGCACTAGTAGAACCTATGGCCACATCAATGGTAAATAATACTAAACTTAGAAATCTAAGAGTATTAGCAGAACCTATGATCATCTCAGTGGTAACTGGTACTAAATTTAGGCAAATATCTAAGTGTATCAATAGAACTAATGAAACAATAAGGTCATTCAAGCATCCAGAATTTAAAAAGATAAGTTGATAAAATGCCTTTCATTTATATAAATGATGATTACATGAAAATATTAATTATAAATGAAATGCAGGAATAAATTATTCTACTCGTCGCTTTCCTTTATCCTTTGAGGAGCTCGGTACTCGTTCCATGCCATCTGGAGGATCATCCAAGGTATAAGGAGAGTTGATAAAATTAAAATCTTGAAGCATTCAACTGTAACTATTGCTCAGTGTATCTAACAAATGAGGAGGTTGAACTCCTCTAGCTCGTCGTGCAATTTGTAGTCCCCTAAGTATTTGGATATCAAACATTGTGGAATCAAAATAATAGAGATCCAGCTGACATCCATTTTGGAGGGAGGATCTTGACACTCTAAAATCCCAGGATCATTCCAATGCCAAAGACTGTTGTTCTGCCCCATCTTCATAACTGCCAAGCAATTGGTCCAGCCCCATTTATAACCTTCACGCTGAGCTTGGCTAAAATAATTGTCAAATCGTCTAAGGGCTTCATTGTACCCTTCCATCCAAACTTCTCTGGGTTACTTGTGAAACTCGAAAGTTAACTTTTCAACCTAGTGTTGCAGTTTCTTCAGCACTCCATCTTTAGTTTGTAATTGAGAAGACTGGGTGGAAAGTTGTTCGTCCTGAGTTTGGTTCTTTTGAGACATCTCAGCAAGGGCTAGATTATGGCCCTTTTAATTGTACAACCTAATTTGCAAGCATTTGTTGAGTTCTGTCATCAGTTGTAGGTTGACCAGATCTAGATCTTGATCGGGAGGTAGAAGCAGGTTTGAATTTCAATAAAGTTTCCAATTCCTCCCTCAGCCTAGCATTTTCCTTTTCCAAGAATGTTACCCCTTCATCAGTAGCAGAAGTTATAGAAGGAGCCTTCAAAGAGCCCAGTTCACTCGTCAACTTGTTATTTTCTTCCTCCAATAACTTAGCAATGGCTCTAGCTTTATCAACTTCACACTTCATCAAAAATTATTTCTTCATACATGCAGATGCATATTTCTCCAACTTATCTTCAAATGCTTGAACTCCACTCAGAGCTTTATATTTAGCCTTATAATCAGCCTGTAGGAGAGCTTTGGCTTCTTTGTCTTCCTCTTGAAGCTCTTCAATTATTTCGAAGTAGGCCACATTATTAGCCACTGCCCGATCAATAAGACACTTCAAGTATAAGTAAGCTTCCTTAGCTTGATCTAAAATGTCTGTACTGAGCAAGTTTGATAGATCTTCCTCGAATAGAGTTATATAACTAGCCTTGAACATATCATTGCATCTCTTGAGTATCTCGAAGTCATTAGAAGAGATTTGTTCCATTTTGGCCATGAACTGGGAAAGGGAAGCAACGACATAAACCAAGATTTTGAAATGTAAAATAAGGAAAGAGAAGATATTCTTAAATAAACTTAAGGATTCGGCAAGAACTAATGAACAGTAAGAACGATTGCTCACAAAAGCTTAAGTTCGCACAAAAAGGCTCAAGAAATGCAGCAAAGCGTTAGAAGATTGGAGGTAAGAAGATGAACGGGATTTTACCGCCCTTTTTATAGATTGCCTCGAAAATCGGCAAATGCAATGATTAAAGCGAAACGACATTGGAATTTCGGCGGCGAGGCATAAAAAGACGTCTTTGCCCTATGATAGTTCGCTACTACCTGGACTCAATACTCCATACTTTCAAGCAAGCATCAAATATGGAACTTTGGGGGATTTTGTTGATACCAAAAATTACCAACCAATGTGGACCAATCAGATGTGAACACGTGTCATCCTACACGACAAGAATCCTAGTCATCAAGCAATGGTTTCGCCGACCAACACCAGGAAGCCCGACCAACAGTACGGAGGCCGACCAACTTTAACAGCAAAACGCCAACATCCAGAAACATTATGGACATTATGTACTGATGTAAATGCTTAATTTATAAAGCCATTCCATCTTTTAACATTTCATCTCTTTATCTCCCTACTTGGGTATAAATACACTGTAATCCATTCATCAAGGGCAAGGGATTGAGAGGCAAACACAAGGCAATATGAAGCACAGTGGACGTAGGCTTTCTTCCGTAGTCGAACCACTTTAAAAACTTTTTTGTCTCTTTCTTTTACTTACTCATATATATTTGTGATTAAATAATTAGATCTACTCTAGTTTTTTACATCAACAGTTGGATTGTGCTATAGCAGTCTTGTAATCTCACTTGTTCTTCAATTTTCAGACCCGTCGATTCTAGCATAGGAGTTTTCTGAACCGTATCTATTTATTTATTTGGAACAATTGTAAGGGCATAAGCTCGAGACTTCTTTACTTTATGTTGGTTGAGATTTCTGTTACAGTGGTTGGATTTATTATTTTATTTGTGGTAGTTTGGACTATTTAATCATTTTGAGTTTATCCTTAACATTTCGAACGCGAACTTTTAGCAAATAATTATTTATATTTACATATGTGCTAAGAATGGTATTAATTGACAAGCAAGACCAATATTCGGCATATCGTGCCTGACCAGCCTTTACGTGAGAAACTAGTGGTTGTTGCAGTGGGCATATCCTAAGGATTGCTCCCCTCTCCCAAAGATAGACCAGTTGGTTGACGCCACAACGACACACGAGAGGATGAGATTCCTTGACGCTTACTCAGGATATCATCAGATCCCCCTATATGGGCCCGACCAAGAAAAGACCTCCTTTATAACCTCAATTGGGTTATACTACTATAAAGTCATGTCGTTTGGCCTTAAGAAATGAGGGGCAACTTACCAAAGAATTGTAACCAAGATGTTTATCAACTAAATACCAGAGACGATGGAAGTGTACATCGATAACATGCTCGTGAAAAGTAAGAACAAGGTCGAACACCTTGTAATACCCCGTATTTTTGTGGGATTTATTTTAATTATGGAATCGGGATTAATTAACTTAAATGGAGAAATTTATTTTACAATTAATCCATATTTTATTGTAATAATTACTAGCGTGATGAGGGTTAGTATTGATTGGCGATAATTATGTTGAATATTACTTAGTGAGTAAAGTAATATACGAATACGAAAATATTATTATGGCCGGGAGTGAAAAAAAATACGGCAGTTGCAATACACTTAGTTGGGACGCATATGTGGGTCGTGTCGATATTACTTTATTGGGTTAAAAAGATGATTTATTTTTAAGTAATTCGGATGACCGTTTTGAGTATGCTAGTGTGTCCGGAAGGGTTGAGATAGTCAAAAAATACTACTCGGGTGTTTTATTTGGATTCCGATGCAAGTTAGGCCAAACCGACACCCCAGAGGGGTATTTTGGTCTTTTGAGATTTTTGGGAATTAAAATGGACGAAAATAGGAAATTAAAAAGAGAAATAAGGGCATTGGGTTATCTGACAGTTTCCAAACTTACGAGAGAGAGAGAGAGAGAGAGAGAGAGAGAGAGAGATAGAGAACCAAAGAGGGAAAAGAAGAACTCCATACGTGCTTTGGGCTAGGCCTCTAAACGGATCGGATTTGGACCGAATCAGGCAAATCCAAATCCATATCTATTTATGTTAAACGGATTCGGTTCCGATCCGTTTATTAATCGAATCGAATCATGCAAATCCAAATCCATATCCGTTTATGTTAAACGGATTCGGATCCGATCCGATTATCCGATTATCCGTTTATGTTAAATTTGATTTGCAACATTTTTATTTTCAACTCTTATTTCATAAATTTATTTTGCAGATGTTCCAAAAAAATGGATAATGAAATAAAGAACTATCATAATATATATTCAAAATATTATTAAATACAATATATATTAATTAAAAATATATTACATATAATTTATATATATATATATATATATATATATATTAAAAATATTAATCGGATCGAATTATTAACGGATCGGAGTATATGAATCCAAATCTGCTCCATTTAATAATCGGATAATCGGATAATCGGATTTTAGGCATCATCCATATCCGCTTAAATGGATCGGATTCGGATTCGGATAAAATCCGATCCATTGATAGGCCTACTTTGGGCTAAGGATTCAAGTTCTTCACCAAGAAACCACACCAACGCGTAGATCGCGAAGAGAGGATCATCCTCATTCATTCAGCGATTCAAAAGTTCGCAAAAAGGCAAGTGTTTAATCTTGCTTGTTTTTAAAAGCATATGATGTCCATGTTAGATCAATTAAGGTTTTAATCGTGATATTATGCATCTGAGATTGAATTGGGAATTAATTTTGAATTGGGAGTATAGGTTTGCATGTAGATGAATCACCTTGTTCTAAGAATGATAAATCTGGAATTATAATCTAAAATCACGAAATTTAAATTGGGGGTTTGATTATTATTAATGGTGGGTTTATGATAATGGAATTTTTAGATGTTTGGGGAATTGATTTAAATCCCTATGATCAATTTAGGAGTTGATGTTGAAAACATGTGGAAAATTACTCTGTGATAACTAGGAATATTTTAGAATCATTGTTTGAGGGTTAGAATAAGTTTTGGGTGTATTGTATGATGAAAAAGTTGGGAAAACGCAGAATTGAGAGGACGGGGACGATCTCAGAAATCTCATTCAAAGACCCCAGGTCGTTCGAACGAGATTTCTAACGATGCTTCCAATGAGATTTTGGAGTTCGTTTGAAGCGAGAATGTCGTTCAAACGATCTCGTTCAAACGAGAATCCTGAACTTCAAACGAGATTCCATCATGCTTATTTATGGCCCGAACAAGTTAAAATCCTTCTAGGTTAGTCCAAGTGAGAGAAATTGACCTATGCTAAAATCGAGCGACTTAAACTCCTAGTTAGTGGTGAGATGAGAGCGTGACTACTCTAGGGATATAGCGGGATGATAGTGCCTTAAAGAGAATGTACTTGTTAGAGAAATAAGTTGTATGGTTGAAACATTGCGAGTAGTAGGACGATAATGCTACATATAAACTCGAGGATTTGGGTTACATGAATTTCTATTGTATATAATATAAGTTGTGTGTATACTTATTGATTGAACTATTACGTGTATAACATACCTACGCTTCTTGCTATCGAGTGGAGGTTGCGCGTTGTGGACAATCATGACTTGAGGAGCCTTTGGGTGGGATATTGGTTTGTACCACTAGAGCATAGAACCTAGGTACGGGCTATCTGTGACAATAATAGTGATGACGGTCATATCGGTGCGTAGGTATGTGCGTAGCCCATCAGCTTGGGACTATATTCGCCTCCAATATATGTATTTTGTTTTAATGGTTCGCGAGAGATTGAAAATTTAGTCCTTTATGCAATGAGCAATGCAACGGGACATGATAGCAGAGTATGCAGGCACAACAGCTGTGACTCGGGGTGCAGTATTGTGTATATATATATATATATATACTTGCGATGATATCTACTATGTGAATTAATTAAGTAGTATTATAATAAAATCCGAAATGAATTAAGTAGCGAACACTTAATTATATTAAACTGAAAGTCCACTTTTATGCTAAAGAGAGATTGATTATATATATTATATTGTGAGGGAAATACATGGGAACGAGATTGGGCTAGGAGTAGATATTAGTGAGGATGGACTAGTTAGTATGGGAATAGGAACTAGTTGGATTGGAAAGTACGCTAGATGTGCATATTAGATGAGAGGTGAGCATCTCAAGTGAGTACGATAATCTAACATCAATAACGTATGTGTTAATAACTCATTTTAAGCACTTGCTGAGTTTTAAATTGTTTTCAACTCGGGCTCTGACCCGTTTTATACAAATCTCTTTTTCTTGTCAAATTCTTTTAGGTGCCCAGCCACAGGGACCTAGGAGTTTTATTCATTCGACAAGTTGTAACTTCTGTGGAGGTTACAGGACTTTGGTAGTAGACGCCTCTATGTCTATCATTCCTTGCTTTTGAGATATTTTCATCAGTTGGGCATGTAGCCCTTTTCTATTCAGATGTTTAGAGATTGTGGATTTAGTTACTTACTCTTTACAGTTCTTGGATTTATTCAGTCGGACTATTGTATTTGACTTTTGACTAAAAGTGTTTACTTCGGTCCCTTTTTATTATGTCAGTTACTTCATTTCTTATGAGATTGGATTGAATGGTGAATGTTTAGTTATTTCCTTAAATGGTTTTATATTAATTGTAAAGATAAAATTTTGACATCAACCTTTTTAAATATTAGGTGGTTAGTTTTTAATAATAAATTTTCAACAGTGATGCATAATTTGAACCAACTAGATATTCTGATTTAATTAATAAATGATTGATCACCCGGTATTTAATTAGGCAGGGTGTCACACACCTATCAAATCTAGCAGCAACCTTCAAAATCTTCAGGATGTATTGAATGAAGCTTAATGCAAGTAAATGTCCATTCGGTATCCAGTCAGGAAAAATCTTAGGTTACCTAGTGAGTAAAAGGGGAATTGAGGCCAACCCAGACAAATTGATGCTATCATCAGATTCCAGTCTCCTCAGACATTGAGGGATGTTCAGAAGCTTACTGGGATGCTCGCAGTGCTCAATCGCTTCATCTTCAAGTCTTCGGAATGCTGTCGACCATTCTTCCAGCTCTTAAAGAAATGCAAAGGCTTTATATGGGATAACGATTGTTCACAGGACCTAGGAAAGATTAAGTCTTACCTTAGCAAGCCTCCACTGTTGGTAATTCCAAATGATGGGGAATAACTGTATCTTTACCTAGCAGTATTAGACCGTGCTGTAAGCTCTACCTTAGTATGTGAAAAGGAGCGAGAATAGCACCCCGTTTACTATGCCATTAAGACGCTCCTAGACGCTGAATAATGGTACTTGCCTCTAAAAAAGCTTTCATATGCCTTAGTGATCGCTTCAAGAAAGTTGAAGCACTACTTAGAAGCTCATTCCATAATAGTAATCACCTCTTACCCGCTCAAAGTTTTTCTACGAAGGCCTAACCTCTCTGGGCATCTTTTAAAGTGGTTATTCGAGCTCGAGAGATTCGACATTCACTTCAAGCCCAGAACAACAATTAAGGGGCAGATCTTAGCAGATTTTATTGATGAGTTCATAGAAGATCGGTCAGTAGATCATCTGAACGAAGAGCAATTGGTCAAGTGTGAAGCACCAACCAAAGATTGGACAATGTATGTTGATGGAGCCTCAAATTCCAAATGGGCGGGAGTAGGGATTGTTCTCATCACCCCCGAAGACACCATAATTGAGTAGGGAATCAGATTGGGATTTGAAGCCTCTAACAACGAAGTTGAGTATGAAGCAATGATCACCAGTTTGCTAAAAGCCAAACTACTAGGGGCTAAATGCATCCATGTATTCGGTGATTCCAAACTGGTCTCCAAGCAGGTAAATGGAGACTTCAATGCCAAAGGCGATCGAATGGCAGCATACCTTAATGTAGTAAAAGGAGTCATGGGAGACTTTGAAAAAGTGGAAATTCAACAGTTCTCGCGAGGACAGAATAGTCACGCTGATGCCTTAGCAGCGCTAAGATCGGCAACTGACTCTGACTTAAGAAGGAGAATCCATATAGAGTTCCTCGTACAGCCCAGCATCGATCATTCAGTCGTAGCCGAGCGAGCCCTCCTCACAGATAAAGCCCCAAGTTGGATGGACCCCATTATCAACTACCTACGGAGTGACATACTGCCAGATGACAAGAGGCTGGCCCATCAAATCGGGATCAAGGCTGCTCGTTTCTACCTCAACCCTGAAGGGAAACTTTATAAGAAATCATTCGCAGACCCCTATCTCCAGTGCGTGCACCCACAAGATGCCGACCAAGTACTCAACGAACTCCACGAAGGCATATGTGGGAGTTACGTAGGTGGAAGATCGTTAGCCTTTCGAGCGATCAAGGAAGGATATTGGTGGCCTCTTATGCAGAAAGAAGCTGGTGCATACGTTCGCAAATGTGAAAAGTTCCAAAAGCACTCGCCAATGGTTCACCACCCCGCCAGCGACCTGAAATCAGTTACTAGTTCATGGCCTTTCGCTCAATGGGGATTAGACATTGTGGGACCACTACCTACTGCGTTTGCAAATCGCAAGTATATACTGGTCGCCACAGATTACTTTACCAAATAGGTAGATGCGTAACCATTGGCAAACATTCGAGACTCTGACATGACAAGGTTCATATGGAGGAACATCGTAACTCGCTTTGGGATACCAAGGACTATCATCACTGACAACGGTACACAATTTAAAAGTGGTTTCTTCCAAGCTTTTTGCGACGAGCATGGCATCAAGCACCACTTCAGTTCTATGGCGTATCCCCGAAGCAATGAGCAAGCGGAAGCTTCCAACAAAACCATGATCGATGGAATGAAAAAAAAATTGGAAAAAGCTAAGAGCGCTTGGGTGGATGAACTCCCTCGTGTTATATGGGCCCATCGCACAACGCCCAGGAGACCGATTGGGGAAACACCATTTGCCCTCACTTATGGCATAGAGGTTGTCATCCCTCTGGAAACATGTCTCCCCACTATGAGAGCCACTCTGGTCGACCAAGTCCTCAACGATGAAGCATTACGCATTGAACTTGACCTAGAAGATGAGCGACGAGAGCTAGCCTTGATCAAGTTGGCCTCTACCAACAGTAACTAGCCAAGAAGACAACAAAAGAGTCAATCCGAGGAAGTTTTCAATAGGAGACTATGTCCTGTGAAAAGTCATCGGCACTGTTGTAAAACCATCAGACGGAAAACTAGGACCAAACTAGGAAGGACCCTTCAGAGTAATTAGAGATGATCTTCAAGGATCATATCATTTGGAAACGCTGGAGGGCAGGGCTATACCAAGAGCATGGAATGCATCCAATCTCAATAAGTTCTACTTTTAGATCTTCTTTTTTATGTTTTAAATTAGTGAAATTTTTATTTTTTTTGCTCGATAGACAATTTCTACTAAATAAAGGTCGGTTGGCCCCTCTATTCTCATATTTTGAAATGGCTGCATAACTTATCTTGATTATATCACATCAATTTGCACCTTTTCCAATGATAACTCCTCTGCGCATATCTAAATGTCTAACGAGCGAGGTTAGCAAGTTAACTGCAAGCACTTCAAATTACCCTCAGGCCCTTGTTGCAGACACAAGAAGCCTCATGAGTTGCCTCGGCAACAACAGAAACCCTACATGGGACCCTTAGGCAATAAAGCCAACAGGACCTCACCCACTTGGTCAACCTAAGTCCTCTCCAACAGTTGGGCCCTCAAGGAATTACCTCCTCCTAAACAGAGGCCCCTATTTCTCCCATTTCCTAAATATCGTCTTTCAATTTGGCAATTACTTCAGTCTGGTTCTTGTACTGCTCGCTCTCAACGACTTGCAAATTTTCACAAATTCTTTGCGAGACTGTAGGCTGATGTCAGAACCAAGAATTCTCCCCATGTGAGAGTTGGAAGAAATATAGCGATCTAAATCAGCAGACTACAAACGATACGCACCAGACCAAAAGCAAGTATATTAGCATATTGAAAGATAGATAAATGCATACAAAAGAAAAGAAGGGGGAGAAAAGTTCCACTGCCATATAACATAAAAATGAGGCCAAAGGCCAATATGTAATGCTCTCAAAAGATGGGTACATCCTAACAAGACTAAAAATTGTACAAGGAAAATGTAAACTCCTAGTCTACAAAGCCCTAGTCTCTCACCTGGTCTCCTTCAACTATGGCTTTCCCCTTATCGACCACCTGCTGCTCCTGGTCTAGTACTCCCGCCAACCACAGCAGGAACAATCTCAGTGTTACCAGCAGCATGGTCGCCACCTTCTTCTTCTTTAACATAAGGGTCAGGACCAGAGGAATTAAGACTGAAAAGATTAGAGTTTGCAAGAGTTCCAGTAGCATTCAAACCTTGGTCCCATCCCTTCTTGAAAGAAACTTTGCAAGCATAGGTAATTTGGCGCTTGGCATCCTCATAAGCTTTATAAAAGCCCTCACGGTAACTGTCATCCTTGGCTAGGGGAAGATCACCCTCCAGCTTGGCAACCTTGTCAGTCAAATTTTTGTTGGCATCCACCAATTCGGACTTCTCAACATTTATCACCTTCTGAGTAGCCCCAGGAGCATCATAGGCCTTGGACATCTCCTTCTTTTCACGCTCCCACTCTTGGCGAGCGTTGACAAAGGCCTCCTTCTCAGCCTCCAGGGTTTTCTTTAGCTCCTCCTCTCTTCTGAAGCTATCAACTTGATTGTCCAGAAGAGTAGTGAAATTAGATAGCATCTGCAAACATGAGAGAATAACAGAGAGTGAAAACAGAAACAGAAAGAGCGAAGGAAAAGAAACAAGCATGAAAGACTTACCAAAGCCATCCCTTATGCAATCTTGAAGGCGAGTTGAGTTGGGCCCAGCCTAGAGGAACGTTCACGGTCAGCAGCGAGCACAGATCTCTTTAGGAGGTCAGGGGCAAAGAGGGGGAATCACCCACACTAGCTCCCTCGAGACTAGGGAAAGTAGGCACCCCATAGGACTGCAGGACTAACTTCCTCTTAGCCTCAACCCTTTCCTTTTCTTTCCTTTTCTCTTCTTCTTTTCTCGATCTTCCTCCTCCTCTTCTTCTTCTTCTTCTTTTGTTTATTTCTCCTCTTCTCTACCCCTACCTCTCTTCTTCCCTCTTCTTCGCTCTCTTCCTCTTCTTCAGAACTATCCTCTTCAATAACAACTGGATCAGAAGGACCCACCTCTGGAGCTTTCAAAGATGGAACCTTATCAACCGATCGAGCAATAAAGCTCCAAGAGAAAGGTCGTCGACCTTGGATGCTCACCATCTGCCAATCTTTCCCTGATGCTCCATGCCTTCACGAGCTCGTCAGAATTAATCTCCCTAAGATCAGGTTTCCAATTTTCGACACGAGCTGCTATAACAAAGAAGATGACTTTCAGCCACATGAATGGGAAGAAATCAACAGAAGTTAGCAGAAAGAAAACAAGAAGAAGAGACCTATTTCGGCCACTCCGTATTCAAAAATCGTAGGGCCATGTGGTCTTTCCCCCTCCAACGATGGGGGCGCTGCCAGTTCCTAGCAATGAACCCATTTTCCCAATAGTCTTTGTGGGAGTTCGAAAGATTTACCACCAGAACTCGCTCGGTTTTTATAGTCTTCAAATATAACAGACTTTCTTTGGTCTTTGAGAACCCGTAGTAGTAACATATCTCCGCAAGACATAACCTTGTTTTATATAGTGTATTTATTCTGTGGAGTCCATTTACAATTTTCCACACGTTGGGGGCACATTGGGCAGGAATAGCTTCAAAGAACCTAAAAAACTTAAGAAACAACTCATTTGGGGGGGAATGTAAAACCCCCTTGAGTTACCAAAAGGGTGTGAATCGAGTGCCCTCCATCAACGTTACGAACATTCCGAGGAAGGGGGCACAATCGATAATCACCCAATTCGAAATATTATACTAACGCATGAAATCTTCTACAGACTTATTATCTAGCATCGCCATAATTGCACAAGCAAGAAGAAACCCTAGCTACAGTAAAAAGCTAATGCAAAGAAAAAAACTGAAAGGGCAAAGACTAGAACTTACAGGTAGTAACAGAGCTTTGGGAAAGCACAGAAGGACTTCGATTTTTGAAGTAGAGGAGAAGCTTAGGAGCGAAGTATGCTCAAGAACAACCAGAGACATTGAACGAACGGTCGAGTATACACCAACTGATCCCCAGAACACTCTAACGATGAGTTTCGTATTCCCATAAAGATTTTGGCCCTTCAATTTCTTTTTAGACAATCGTACCCCTTATGCAAGACTTGCTATTACAAACATGCCATGACGGTCTCCCATTATATTTTAGGGCCTTGGGCCTTCGACCCAATTTGAAATCTATTGACCCATAATTATTAGCCCAAAGATTTCATGGGCAATTATGGGAGCCCATTTTCTACAAGTCCATGAGAGTAGTCGACCAAGATAATTTAAGTATTCGGCCTGGCCCAAATCATAACTTGATTTCTATACGAGTAGTTTAGTTGAAGCATGACTCCCGCATGTATGGTCAAATCAAATACCAAGAATCTCGAATGAGATATTCAAGTACCTCATGTATAATTCGCACCCTCCGATGTTGTTCCTTAAGCAACTCAATCTCTATAATAACACTTGTATAAATTGTACACCCTGACCCGAGGCATAGGAATGAAAAAATCTATAACCTTGAGAGACACTTAATAAGAACAAGTAACCTCTCCATAGACATATATAAATTGCCGAACCACGAACATCTTTATTGTTTATGATTCCATTTACTTTCTACTTTCTGCTATTTGTAATTGTTTTCGCAAATTCTTTTATCGTAAATTTTTCTGCACTCGCATATATACATGACCTATTGATAAAATTTTGTTTTGACAAGATCTTGCAAAAATGTCATACGTATTTAAGACTTGTAAGTCAACAAAAAAATTGTGTAAATATTTTTCTAAAAATTTTAGTCCAATGTCCTCTCTCTCATGTTACACTGTTGATTGTTGCAGAACACATTTGCTGCATCCAAGTTTCTAAGTAACAATAAACTTATGATTTTTATTGGGTGGTGGTAAACAAAATTTGGATTTAACATTCCGGTGACAGCCTTTAAAGAGGCTAGCTTTACCACACTTCAGTCTCCACTAATGAATCACAAGGAAGTCAAAACAAAGGAGAAAGATTGTATCATAACAAGTGGCATTAAGGTTTCAACAAAAATTATCTTGCCCCATTCACTCTATTGACAAGTATTTTCTCCATCTACACATCCACTAATCGGCAATTAGGAAATCAGTAATGATAAAGAACTCTTAAACAAAGACTTTCAAGTAAAAACTGAGTTTTAACAGCATGGCAAAATAGGTAGGACAAACAAGACATCCAAGTTCAAAATCTTCCAGGGAATAAATATCATTTATGCAAAAAGTATAACAAAGAACAAAAAATTTCAAAACTTGAAGTTGCTGGGTTCTACAACTCTAATATTCAAGAGGAAGCTCCACTGCGTAGAGCTTGAGACTTCTTGGATTTGCTAGTTGCAAGCTGAGACTCGGGCTGCAAAACCAATTAACATTTATTATTAACATCAATAAGACCCTTAATTACATTAAAATAAATCTCAATTTAGTTGGAAGGGAAAATTTTACCTTGGGTAAAAGATAATTTTAATGATTTGTGGTTGGAATTCATTCTCTATTTTGTAGAAAACACAACCTAAAAGTCCATGCTTGTTTACATGTTTATTTTAACAAAAGATTTAATCCTGAATAGGGGAATATATGGAAGGATGTTTTGGAGGCAAACTCAAAGATTACATATTTTTGAACTCTTAGTGTTTAGTTTGTACTAATGTAAGTTGGAAAGAAAAAATCGTGGCAAATAAATGCCATCGAACTTGCTTATAAAGTTGGAACATCCCAAAGATTCTTTATTTCTCATGACAAATAAAGTTATCAAACAAGACCTTAGTGTTCTTCTATTTAAATCTCATTCAATTTGTGCCTACTTTTTTCTACTCCAATCTAATACATATCTTTGCCTAATATTATTTTGAATTCAAAAAATAGACAATGGATTACCTCCTTTTTGACGGGCTCTTCTTTTTCGGCCAATATCAACTCGATATGGCATGGGGACGACATATAGGCTGAAAGAAAAAGAAAAAATACAGTTTTTATTTGAAAACAAAAGAGAGATTTATAATTTATAAAGCAGTTAGTACAAGAAATCAAACATACGGTTAATTCTTCCGTGAGCACGGTATGTTCGTCGCCTTTGCTTCTGTGCCTGGTTCACCTGAATGTGAGATATGTAAAGTGAATCCACATCCAAACCTTTCACCTGCAGGATAAATCAACTATAAAGTCAATATAAAGGGTAAGCTGAACTTCAAAAAATACTACTAGAAATGTTGGAACTTATTTGGCAGGCCATCTCCTATCATTATTTAAAACAGTACCTCGGCATTACTCTCAGCATTCTTGAGCAAATCAAGAATGAACTTCGCAGATTTGGCAGGCCAACGTCCTTGTCCATTTGAATGCCTGTTTTTAGCCTGGGCAGTTCGTCCAACACCCCTACAAAATCTTGTGAATGGTATGGCCTGTTTGTGAACAAGAACATCCTCCAGATACCTCTTAGCCTTGATCAAAGGTAACTTCCTGATGGCATGGGCTGTCTCCCTTGTGTTCTATCAAAAAAGTCAAAAAGGACAACAAACAATGCAACTTTAGAATACGATAACCTAAAAATATTGATTACTTCAATAAAACAAACCAATATATTTAATGCTTAGAATAACCAAAAACAGAATAAACTATTACTAGGTGGGAATTCAAAACAGAATAATTGCGAACAATTGAAAAAATTGTACTTCTTACACCAAATTGAAGTCAAAAGGTATCTGGAGGGGTGTTGTCATGTGATATAATCAATATAGTATACATGTGTGTCATCGTTTACTGAACCTTTCAGTCAATAAAATATACAGAGGTTCACCCAATAACAATGAATTGATTTTCCTGAAGTTTACGAGAGTCATATTCACAAGGCAAGGCCCTGCTTTTTTCATCAGGATAAATAAACAAGACAAAACAATTCTACTGCTATTTCACAATAGATTACATACAACTAAAACAAATTTGATGTCATTAGAGGTTTGGTTAAATGTGCCATCAATTACTGAACCTTTCGGTCACTAAAATAAACAGAGGTTCGCCCAACAATAACAATGAAATGATTTTCCCGAGGTTAACGAGAGTCGCATTCACAAGGGCAATGAGGCCCTGCTTTTTCATCAAGTTGCACAATCAAGACAATACAATTTACTGCTTTTTTTCAATAAATTACACAATCAAAGTATAAAAATTGTTTTTACAACTAAAACCAATTTTAACTAGTTGGAGGTTTAAATGTGCCATCATTTACTGAACCTTTCAGTCACATAATTTAACAGAGGTTCACCCAATAACGATGAAATAATTTTCCTGAAGTTAACAAGAGTCGCATTCACAAGGCAATGAGGCCCTGCTTTTTTCATCAGGTTACATTATCACCGGCAAAATTATGGGTTGGGCCTAATGTGGACGGGTCAAATATGGGTTGGGCTAAATGTGGGTTGGGCCAAATATGGGTTGGGTTAAATGTGGGCTGGGCCAAATATGGGCGGGCCAAATATGGGTTGGGCCAACCCATTATTTTTTTACTAAATTAAGTATTACAATTCGAGGTATATATAAAAAAAACTCATATTTTACTCATAACTTTTTAAAATGAGTATTATATTTGATTTGTATCTTTTAAAATTGGGCTCCATATTTGATTTCTTGCTTTGAAATATGGGCCCCATATTTAACTCATAACTTTGAAATATGGGCCCCATATTTAACTCACAACTTATAAATATGGACCCCATATTTAGATGCTTGGGCTAATATGGACTGTTTTATTATTTGGGCCACATTTTGCCACTACTAGGTTACATGTATATAAATAAACACAAAGTACTGTTTTTCTTCCAATAGATCACACAATCAAAGTAGACAAACTTTGCGTACTACAAAAAGCAATTTTCACTAGTGAGAGGTACTAAAAAACAATTTTAAGTTTTAACTAGTGAGAGGGTTATACATGTGCCATCATTTACTGAACCATTCAGTCACCAACATAAACAGAGGTTCACCCAATAACAATGCAATAATTTCCCTGAAGCTAACAAGAGTCGCATTCACAAGGCAATAAGGCCCTGCTTTTTCATCAGGTTACAGGTATAAATGAAAACAAGTTAACATTTTTCTTAAAATAGATCACACAATCACAGTAAACACATTTTTCGTACTACAAAAACCAATTTTGACTAGTGAGAGGGTTATAAATGTGCCATCATTTACTGAACCTTTCAGTCACTCAAATAAACATAGGTTCACCCAATAACGATGCAATAATTTCCCTGAAGTTAACGAGAGTCGCATTCACAAGGCAATGAGGCCCTGGTTTTTTATCAGGTTACATATAAAAAATAAAATAATTTACTATTTTTACAATAAATATAGACAACGTTTAAACAGCCGAAAGGCGATGCGTAAGCCTCGAGGCGTTTGAGGCGTAAGCCTCACCGAAAAGAAAAAAAGAGCAAAATAATATTACAAAAATGCTAATAAAACCATAAAAATAAAATAACAAAGAAATATAAAATAAAACTACAAAAAAAAACATCCTTGAGGACTTTCTCACATAGTTTTGTTCCCCCGAGATAACTTTTAAAATAAAAAAGTAATTTGAGAAAATCAATTTTAACATATTGGTTATTTTACAATATGACAATAAATTAATCAATGCAAAATCATATTGGAAAAATCATTTTTTTAGCTTCATTCACACACTGGTTATTTTATAATGTGACAGTAGATTAATCAATGCAACTTAACAAGCAAGTTTATTAAAAAACATTGATTTTCAAGCTAAAAGATTAAAAAAACAGCAATTTTAGTAAAAAAATAATAAAACATATCAACCAAAGTTTATTAAAAAAAACAGCAACCTTTAAAATATACTAGTTTCTTAATATATATTCAGTTTAGTTAAAGATAACATATTAATCTAAGTTAAAAACAAAAAATAGAAAACTTTTAAAAAGTCAGATAGAAGTTAATTTAGTACATTTATTTCAAACAAAATTAAATTGACAAAATCAGTTTTTTAAGTTTCATTAACATTTTGGTTATTTTTTAAAAATTTCTCTCAAGTTACAATAGTAAATAGTACAAGTGAAGTGCAGTTTTAAAACAAAAAAAAACGAACAAGAGATTTTTTTTTTCGCGCCTCAGCAAAAAGGCGTGAGGCGCACCGAGGCGCAAGCCTCAAATTCAAGCCTATGGCTTGAACCTCAATCATTTTTTGCCTGCCTCGCCTCAAGGCGTAAGCCTACGCCTTTTAAAACATTGAATATAGATGATCACACAAATCAAAGTATCACTTTTTTTCCTACTAAAAAAATCAATTTTAACTAGTGAGAGGGTTATATATGTGCCATCATTTACTGAACCTTTCAGTCACCCAAATTAACAGAGGTTCACCCAATAACCATGAAATAATTTTCCTGAAGTTAACGAGAGTCGCATTCACTAGGCAATGAGGCCCTGCTTTTTTCATCAGGTCATACTTGCACAACAATACAAATTACTACTATTTCAACAAATTACACATTCAAAATAACACTTTTTCCATTTTACTAAAATCAATTTGAACTCACAATTGGATTGAAATGTGCCATCATTTACTGAACCTTTCAGCCACTAAAATTAACAGAGGTTCACCCAATAACGATGCAATGATTTTCCTGATGTCAACGAGAGTCGCATTCACAAGGCAATGAGGCCCTGCTTTTTTCATCAGGTTTTCAATAAATTACACATTCAAAATAACACACTTTTCCAATTTACTAAAACCAATTTGAACTCATGCATGAGTTCAAAATGTGCCATCATTTACTGAACCTTTCAGCCACTAAAATTAACAGAGGTTCACCCAATAACGATGAAATGATTTTCCTGATGTTAACGAGAGTCGCATTCACATGGCAATGAGGCCCTGCTTTTTTCATCAGGTTAAACGAACAAAACAAAACAACTTACTGACTTTTTCAATAGATTACGCAATCAAAATAACTTTCTTTATTACTACTAAATACTAATACTGATTCGAGCTCAAGTGGGTTAAGAAGTGACCCCTAACCCATTATTTGGACAATAAAAAGTGACCCCTAACATTGCCCATTGTAACATGTTGGCCCTTAAAACTCTTCTCTGCAACAGTTAAGCCCCTTAAACTATGTTAACTTTGCAGTGTTGGCCCTTCCATTAACTTTTAGTTGAATCTTACCACCCTTGAACAATGTTAACTCTGCTATGTTGGCCCTTCCATTAACTTTTTAGTTAAATCTTAAGATTTTTTGAGTGACTTGTAAATCAAAGCAAAAACATCTTTTAACATCCCCATAGTCAAAACATATACCTAAAATTAACTCTAAACCCATTATTGAGAAAAAAAATTGGATGAAACATGGTAATCTTTCTAAATAATTAGTTTGGGTAAATGTTCAAAATGCTATTTACTCGAACTAATATCATAATCATAAAGACTCAAACTTTCATATCAACAGCAGTCAAAAACCTAAAAAAATAACAAAAAAGGTGATAAAGAACTTGCAACACCTTAAAATGACACCTGAGATCCGAGCCTCTAGCCTTGCAAGCTGTAATATAAACAACAATACAATAAAAAACAATCACTAAAAACAGAAATCATGGGTTTTTTATTCATTGCTTAAAGAACTCCAACAACTAAAAAAAATACTTACATTTGGTGGGATTATCAGGCTCTCTTGAGTATTTAACCTGAAAAGATCAAATGAAACAACATTCACAACTGAACATACGTACATATATATATATATAAGAGAGAGAGTTTACCATGGCTGCTGCTTCTGCGTGAAAAAGGGTGTGAGAGAATAGCTTTAGTTTTCTCTCTCTCTGTGGCAGAAGAGGAAATGAGAAGAAGTGGCGCTTGGTATTTATACAGGGTAAAAGATTAACCCTAATTTCTTTAGTGGTTACATTGGGCTGCAATGGCCCATATAAGTTTTATAGTCTCAGCCCAACCACAATGGGTAACATAAAATCATTGTAGATCCTTTAAAGTCACACTCGTGGAGAATCCGTTAAATGAGGGACGAAGTCCGGTAAATGTGAAACACTTTCACGTCTGAAGGGGGGGTATTTCCTTCCAGTTAAAGGTTGTTTTCTTGGAATTAGACCGTTACGGTAAATATTTGAGTTTTGATCCTAAATTTTAACTTCATGTTTCCAAAGTAATCAATTCGGTCTCTAAATATTTTTACAATGACTTTCCCATCCTTTACTACAAAACTATCAAATTTAAGTGAAGTTGATAAAATTGCATTGTGTCATACATATTGTAAATTTTCCATTGATGGAATAATGGGAACTAACCAAAGAAGGGGGACGATGTGGTCAAAAATCCAACATGAGTTCAATAATACCGAAGGTGTGTTGTATCACCGATCAATAAAAGTCCTGCAAGGTAAGTGGCAAGCAATTGGTCGTGATTGTATGTTGTACGCTACAATGATGACTTGTGCATTGGGTGCGACAGGAGAGAGTGGGACATCACGCGCTGAATGGGTATATGTTTAAAACTATTTCGTTTCAACTTGATTAATATATAAATTTCATTTCAGTACATTTTTTTGTAATCTTTACCTCAAAATATTTTTCTTACTTTACAAATTTATGCATGTTCAGATTTAACGTGCTCGCGATGACTTTAAAAATGAAAGTGGTCGTAAATTTGCATTGCTTATGATCATTGCTATGCACTTTTGAAAGATGTGCAAAAATTTCATTTAGCGAACACACCAACTCAATTCATGGATAAAGATTCAGGTCCATCAACGGGTGGCGAGGATGTTGAGTTAGCTGAAGACTTTGAAGAGATGAATCCCCCACTGCCATGGCCATTAGGACAAAAGGCTTAAAAATAGAAAGTTAAACGCAAGGCAATATTTAGAAGTCTACAAGCTCACACCATACTAATTCAGAATTATGAGAAATTTACTGACACATATAATGAAAGCTCAACAGCAGCATAACAGAGCCAAGCCGTGCTAAATATGAAGTTGGATAAGTTACTTATAATAACAAAACAGGAATTCCAATCGCAACTTCAAATGGATGAGAATGTTATAATTTTCATGGATGCCTCACATTTCTCTCCCATTCAACTACAACTGCATGAAATACAAACAAATCAGATACTCGCGAGGAGACATGCAGAAAGTTCGCAGAACCTAACATCTCGAGGCAATTAATGGTTCAATTTTAGGGGGGTATTTTATTTTGTTTGGTTAATTAATTTTGTCGTATTTATTTTTTTTATATTAATTATGCTATGTTATGTTATAATTTGAATGAACTCTAATTATTATACATTTGTGTTTTCAGTTGTAATTTTGTTATAGTCTAAATTTATGAGTAGGTAACTTTGTAAATTATGTGATATGACCGTACCGTTATAATAAATCCAAATTTTAGAGTAGGTAACTTTATAATTATATGATATGACCAAACCATGATAATAAATCAAGATTATTTAGTAGGTAGCTTTATAATTATATGATATGACCACGCCCTAATAATAAATCCAATTTTTTTAATAGGCACCGTAATAATTTATCGATCAATTGTAAACTTATGTCGTGGCTTCATCGAAATATGCAGCAATTTTCATATTTAAAACAAACGACATAATTACAAAACATAAGTAGAAACTTGATAATATCCAAACATACAAATGCAACCACATACAGGAAAAAAATACTATAACATAACAACTAAAATGTAAGATGCTTTTTCGGGCTACTCGTCAAGATTTGCATCTGCATGTAAATTCCATACAAGTTCCATAGGGCCATCTCTCAGTTGATTGTGTTGTTCCCTGCTGTACACCTTCGTCTCTCGCGCTCTGTATTGATATGTATTTGCGAGACTAAATCGATTGATTGGTGGCATTGGTATTGTAGGATCAAACTTAATGCGCCAATTAGGATCCCGTCGTTCATCCTGAAGTGTCATGTTATGCAAAATTATACACACTTTCATAATTACCTTCAGATCTTTGTGCTGCCACAACCTCGCAGGGTTGTTTATGAAATGGAACTTTTGTTGCAGTATTCAAAATGTGTGCTCAACATCTTTATGTGCACCCTCTTGAAATTTGGCAAACACACTTTGTTTTTTAGTTGATGTCGTTTAAAACTCTTAACAATTGTTGCTAATGGTGGGTATCTACCATTAGTGACGTAATATCCCATGTCATAAGTGTTTCCATTTATTTCTTAATGGATTAGGTTGTGCTTCCTTCCAATAAATCTTCAAAAACCATTGATTTAGCTAAAACATTTAGGTCATTACATGCACTAGACAGGCCAAAGAAATCACATTAAACGTTAAGATGATTATGTGGGATGTTGTGTTTGATAAAGCACTTTACCTGGTGTCGACAGAGGTGCAATAGGAATTCTAAGGTCAAGAGGCGCTACAACCGTAAATACCACAACGTCGTGGTTAACCCATCGAAATAACTAAGACAAGATATACCCACGAGAGACACGAGTCCAATAATTATTCCACTTTCCTTGGTTAGTATTGATTATATCATCAGTAACAAACTCCTAATTATTGTCACGATTAAAATAGTGTGAACGTGCCAAGTAAGATATTGGGTATGGTGAATTTTGGGGGATGGAGATGTTACCCATCAATTGTCTGTGACATTTATCACCTAAATACCATGTCCCTCCCAATTTTAGATTTAATAGCATATATCGTCGTACTGACAAATCGTGGATGCATGTTCATTTAAATAGGCATGGGGGCAACACTCATGGTATATCATTCATATGAAAAGAATGATAAAACGAGGTCCTTCGGAATAACCTATGAGATCAAAGCCTAAAAAGAATTGAGATTTAAGATATGAGATTGGTGTATATCATGTAACTGAGATATGAAATATGAGATTGTAGTATATCATAAAATGTTAGATATAAAGTAAAAGTACATCATCAAGATGAAAATGAGGTACGAGATTATTACCCACGATTCACAGGTTGATCGAACATATCAAAACCGACTAAAGGTGTTTCGTACATACAGTCGATATATTTTAGACATGCATTAATATATCAACTATATGTACGAAGGGGCAAATGTAGGAGGAGCTTAATGATAAACCTCTCATTAAATTATTAAATGAGATTATAGATGATTAAAATTGATAAAAGTCCATGTGTTTTTGCAACTGGAGTATTATTATGCGCGTCGGACATATCACGCATACTTGTGTATTATTTACGCATTAACTAGACCATGTTCTAGTGTTGAGAGTTTGACATATGTTATGGGACACATGCCACTTAAAATAGGACATGTGTCACCACGGGTTATTTGACATGTGGCGACCCACTTGTGTTGGTTTTAGCTAAAAATATGCCTCGCCCCTATACATTTGAGAGAGAGCTTCTTGGGAGTGGAAGAGTCATTTTATTGTCTTATGAGTTTTTAGAGAGTTTGAGAAAGGAGTTTTGAGATGAGTTTCAACACCTCCTATCTCTCCGAAAACCCACCACAATGAGTTTTTCGACGAATAGTACGAACCCACGAACTACGCTGACTTTGATTCCGAGCATAACGGATACGTAGGCGCAACCAAAGTTGCTCAAGTCAAATACGTACGAAAATTGGGTATTTCCCCAATATTAAACTGCCCTCTTACATTTGGCGACTCCGCTAGGGAGGCATTCGCGATTTATATCGTGTAACGCCTCGTTCGTGCTCGGAAAAGTGGACGGAAATGAAGGGAAGAAGTTGACAAAGTAATTTATGGAAAATATTCAGCTTCATTTCAGATAATCATTTGATATTGTTACTTATAATTTATTTTGCATTACATGAAAATTATTCGATATGCTAATCTGAAAAAAAATATCCAAAGATTATTCCTAGATTCATGCTAGGTTACTGATTATGAAATATTTATTATGTGAACCTGGTTTTCCCATTCATTTTACTAATGGAGGAATCTGAAACAAATTACGTGATATTTATATTTTATCATTTTAGTAGTTGTATCCGAACTGGCTCACACTACTAGAAGAGTTGTGCATGATTGTGCATTTTTTCTCCATATAGGAGGCGCATACGAGTAAATTATTATCATTAGGAGTTCAGTAAAGTCATTTTTTTGGCAGAGAAAAAAAAATGACGTTTTATTTACATTGCAACACCTACATTCATGATATTTTATTAGTAAGCGTGACATATGTGAATCTTGAAAATAGTGATTTGATGACAGTCGATTTGAGTATAGGCTTTTGGCCTGTAGACATGTATGTAGGGTTTGACATAGTGGTAATGGTCATTTTGATATGACTCAGAGATCTTTGAGAACCCTTTAGTCAATATCAACAAATACTGGCACAAAGATTTTTCATATTGATGATGACGATTGTAGTACAAAAAACTACATATTTTATGTGCCCATGTGTACTAGCCAACAGTAACCATTTAATGAATAATTTTTTATTTGACTGTTGCGTGTGATATGTCTCTCAACCTACTGTACAGCCACATGCGTGTTGTACTATTATAGAGTCAGTTTCCTTTGTACAACTAAAATGAGATGACCCATGTGCCTAGCTGCACAGTTTATTTTCTAAACCCAGTTGTATTGAAAATAGTTCAATCCTATCACAAACTATCAGTGAGCCAACAAACATCGTCGATAAATCTCCGGCATGAAAACCGACGAACCACACTCTATCGTATCAGCTGTGATTCACCATTTTTTTCTAGAGACATAAAACAAATATAAAATATAGAACGAGTGCTCCTTCAGCAATTCCTTGAGAAACCAAAATACCCACATAAGTCTGTTTTGTAAACACGGAAAGCAAAGCTCCGAGGAACCTCAGATCGACAGAAATTTAGCATAAGTAGATCGACATACCACATCTGAAGAACCTTTGCTCCGATGAACCTTTGCTCCGAAGAGCCTTTTCTCCGATGAACCTCGTGTTCGTGTCTATAAGTAGATTCGACATAAAATTCAGCAGATTCACCTGGGATTTCCCAAAAAATGAAGGACCACATATGAGCTCCCTCCCATTTTGTGTTTTGCATTTTAATAAGTGATCCCTCATGTTTTAATATATGCTACTTCGCGAAAATAAACTTTATGCCGATGAAGCTGAGTATTAGAACCGATTCACCATCAATGGAAATCAATGGAGCTGGCTTCGAGAAACATCGAGTTGGTGGATCTTGAACCGTTACGTCTTAAGTTTCTATGTGAAGAGTGCGCTTTTGTTCAAATAAAGGAATTATTTAATTAAACACAGTTTTTCAATTAAATCCTAAAAACATGTGTCTAGATGATTTATCAATTAAAATAAATATAGCATGTGACACAACATATCAGGAAAAATCCCCGCAGGGCAAAACCATATTATTTTCACTATAATTTGTAAAGAACGGTTACACGGATTATAATGAAAATAAGTGTGACATACGAAAATACCCGTAGGTGTCGGTTCCGATGTCGTCGACTGAAATCTCCCGCAAGAATTCCAGATGGGCAGTAATGAAGAAGATACCGGCTTCTCCACAAAGTACTCCAATTGAGTGTAAAAGACCTCTTGAAGGTTTAGAAAATGTGCAAATGTAAATGGGAATTAGTTTTCCTTTTATAAGAAAACTTAAAAACATAAAAACATCTTTTAGGAAAACATGGAATGTTTTTAGCCGAATTTTGCTCAACATGCTGCAAAAGCATTTTGACCAGCAAAGAGTGCTGACAGCATTTGGCACAAAAACCGAGATTCGGCGGCGTCGTTCGAACGACATTAGGTGTCGCTCGAACGAGATGTCTATGTCGTTCGAACGACAGTGACATCTCGTTTGAACGAGCACGCCTTCCAAAAAAGTCCGAATCTATTTAGAAAAAAATTCTGCAATTGATAAAAAATAATTTCATACTTTAAAAAATATTTTCTAAAAAATTCTCAAATATATATGCAAATATAAACAAACTCCAATTAATCATTTTACGGATAATGTGTCGTGGAGTTTGTGGGAAACGGTTGAGCAGAACGTAGCATGTAGCTTGATGCATGAGTGAAGATGATGAATGCATGGATTCGGATAACGGTCGTCGTGGATGATCGTGATGACGTGCCGAATGTAGCGGTATCAGACATACAAACTGTGATCTAGGGAAAATAGAAAATTTCTAGATTCTACCCGGACATTTATAAAATTATGTCCTTACAAATCTCCCCTCATGTCCATGCCGGTACATACATAAAAAATCTGAATTATGCAAACTCTCAAAACAAATGACATGTGCGATAATATCCCCATTAAACCCTCGAACTCAGAATACTAAATGACATGTCTTCAATCAAACTTCAACATCTTTAAATCTTTAACATTCCAGAAACTCCCAAAGCTTTTCTCATCAGGGTGTGCAATCCAATAGATATCATCTTTGTACCTACACACATGAGATAAAAGCAAATACCCGTGACACGCAACAGTTTGAAATATAATGATATGCAACAAACCAAAGATCAATTAAGCTTAAGCAAATCATAGATAAATCAACAAGATTTTCTCCCCCATAATTCATTCTCCCCCTTTTTATGATGTTCCCAAATAGACAGATATGATAAGCATAAATATGAAAAATGTCACAAAAAAATGTTCTATTTTTTGAACTTTTTCCAAAATTTGTACATAAAATATACACAAAGAGTCAAAGAATGTTCTATTTTTGAATTTTTCAAAATTTGTACAAGAATATACAAAAAGAATCACACCATGAAAGAACACAAAAACAAATAAGTCGATGATAGCGTAAATGTAGGGGTGTGAACACATTCGATAGGTAAATAAAATCAATCAATCATATATGCACAATACATACGTGTACTCCTAACGAATGAACATCAAAAGTATCCTTAGGTGTAAAAATTGTTGAATTTAGATGACATCGTATTAATCAAATCAACAAATCAAAGTAAAAGTGATTTTCACACTAATAACGTCCAAAACTATTTAGCGTTTTTTCAAGATCTTCAAGGACGTGCAAACCCGTTAAAATATTCCAACCAAACTCCCTCAGATATATATATTTTTAGAGGTGTTAAACTAAATTCTCAAACTTTGGAGAATTGATGGTGAAACCTAATGGCCCATATTTGGCATGTATTGCTTTTTACTACCTTTAAATTTTTTCGGGCTCTTTTAACCTCTTTGGACCCCGGATAATAAAATTCCTCAATTTTTTAGGTCCATTTTTAAACGGTGGCTTTTGCGCAAAGGATAGATAATTACCTTTCGCAGACCCTCCCCGTTTATAGAATATCACACAGTCTCACCAAACGGTTTTTACATGCACACCTTTCTTATCAAGTTTTATCACGCTTGGTTCGTTTTAAGGACAGGATTGAAGTGAAAACACCCAACCAACATGTGATAAGACAAGTACAAAAATCAAACAAATCCGTGCATGTGTGCAATAAAGGAAACCATGAGTCAAATATGTAGGAAGTAACACTTAATTACATCTTAATGACTCCAAACATTATAAAGCACAAAGATGACAAGATATATTGTCTCAAAACACTATCAAATAGTCACATGAATAAATGAAATGATATTGTGACTTGGCTATCTTAAATGCTCATCCATAAAAGGTGTAAATAAAAAATCTTTTTGTTCTTTTCAAAAATAAAAAGAAAATATTTTTGTTCTTTTCTAAAAATTTTGATAAAGGGCAAAATCTTTTTTATCTTTTCACTTTTTTTAAAAACAATAAAAAATAATAATAATACACAAGATACAGTCTAGCAATAGGAATCATATGATATAAACATGACAGAGCATCCTATCCTAGACACGGATCATCCCCTCAGTCAACTGTGCAAATTCCTAAAGATTTCCTAAGACACTCGAATATAAGGGCATCTAAAGGTTTCATGAAAATATCGGCTAACTGACGGTCGGTGGGAACGTAACTCAGAGATACGACTTTCTCCTCAACAACCTGTCGTATAAAGTGCTCGCGTATCCTGATGTGCTTTGTGCTCGAATACTGGACTGGATTGTGGGATATGTGTATCGCGTTCGTGTTATCACAGGAAATGGTCATGGTGTCCTGTGAAATCCCATAATCCTCCAGCATCTGTTTCATCCACAAGAGTTGCGTGCAACAACTCCCGGCGGTGATGTACTCAGCCTTCGTAGTGGATAAAGAGATGGAGTTTTGCTTCTTGCTCAACCAGGAGACAAGAGCAGAACTAAAATAAAAACACCCACCAGAAGTGCTCTTACATCCATCTACATCCCCAGCCCAATCGGCATCTGAGTAGGCGGACAAACGGTCATTGGTATTAAAGGAATACCAAATACCATATGAGAGAGTCCCACTCACGTATTTGATAATATGTTTTAGAGCAAGTAAGTGTGACTCTTTCGGGGACGCCTGATATCGTGCACAGACTCCAATACTAAAGGTAATGTCGGGACGACTAGCAGTCAAGTAGAGAAGACTACCTATTATACTCCGATACAAGGTTTGCTCTACGTCCTTACCTGAAGTGTCCTTACTAAGCTTGATAGAAGTACTCATAGGTGTACGAGCATGCTTAGAGGAGTCTAAACCAAATTTCTTCACTAGGTTTCTAGCATACTTGGATTGAGAGATGAACATCCCATCCTCTAGCTGACGAACCTGGAGACCAAGGAAGAATGTAAGCTCACCTACCATGCTCATCTCAAACTCACTTTTCATCTCCTCCTCAAAGTGGTGAGCATGCTAGGAGCATGTGGATCCAAAGATTATGTCGTCCACATAGACTTGGGCAACCAAAATAGCACCGTCATCTCTCCTGACGAACGTCATATCAACTCCCCCTCTCTTGAAGCCGCGGGCTAAGAGATAAGAAGTAAGCCTCTCGTATCAAGCACGGGGTGCTTGCTTCAAACCATACAAGGCTTTCCTTAGATAGTATACGTGCTCTGGGTGTATGGGGTCTTCAAACCCTTTTGGTTGAACCACATAGACCTCTTCCTGTAGAATGCCATTAAGAAAGGCACTCTTGACATCCATCTGATATAACTTAAAGCGCAGATGACATGCGATGGCGAGTAGTAAGCGGACGGACTCAAGCCTCGCAACAGAAGCAAATGTCTCCCCAAAGTCTACACCTTCAATCTGTGTGTAGCCTTGAGCGACCAACCTCACTTTATTTCTGATTATGGTACCATTTTCATCCATTTTATTCTTGAAAATCCACTTGGTACCTATCACATTAGTCTCACTAGGTCGGGGGACTAGTTCCTAGACATTGTTCTTTTTAAACTGAAGCAACTCATCCTGCATAGCAAATATCCAGTGTTCATCCTTGAGTGCTTCTTTGTGATTCTTAGGCTCGACTGTGGACGTGTAGCAAAAATGACTAACAACGTTCTCTAGCTAAGCACAAGTCTTGACCCCTAAGGTGGGATCGCCAACAATGGCAGAAGGATCATGACTCTTTAGAACCCAAGCAGGTGTGTCCCCTAACACAGGAGTAGAGTCCACAAAATGTGGGTGAGGGACAAGTAAATCACTATCAGAAAAGTCCTCATCCTCACATTGAAGGTTAGAATCAATAAACGTAGAAGGTTTGTCATCTTGCACGGTGACGTTTATTGACTCCATAACCTTGGAGCTCTTTAGGTTAAAAACCCAGTATGCTCTACTATTTGATGAATATCCTAGCAATATTCTCTCGTCGCTTCGGGAGTCAAACTTTCCTAATTGCTCTATATCCCGTAGGATGTAGCATTTACTCCCAAAGATACGGAAATATGCAAGGTTGGGTTTCTTGCTAGTCCATAATTCACAAGACGTCTTAAGTGTGTGTGGACGTAGGTAGATCCCATTCACCATATGGCATGCGGTAGACACTGCCTCTGCCCAAAATTTCCTAGCAACCTTACGACCTAGAAGCATAGGTCTAGCCATTTATTGAATCGTCCTATTCTTTCTCTCAATAATCCCATTTTGTCAAGGAGTCTTCACAACAGAAAACTCATATTTAATTCCAAGGCTGTCACAGTAGAGATCTACCTTCGCTTCTTTAAATTCTGTGTCGTTGTCACTACGTATCCTGTTAATAGTGACACCGTGCTGATTTTGCAGGATACGGCACTTGGTCGTTAAAAACTCAACAGCATCTGATTTCTCTCTCAGAAAACCAATAATCGAATATCTAGAGAAATCGTCTACCATCACGAGGATATACCTCTTACCACCCAGACTCTCAGTGCGAGTAGGACCTATAAGATCCATGTGAATTAACCCAAGCACACGGTAGGTGGTAATGGAATGCAGCTTCCGGTGGAGACTACGGATTTGTTTTCCCATGTGACAGGGTCCACAAACCATGGAAGTTAGTTTTCCAAGAGATGGTAAGCCACGTACTAGGTCCTTTTTAGCTAAATGTGACAAATCACTTTCGTTCACGTGACCTAGACGCTAGTGCCACCCATAGGAGTGATCGTGGCGCTGTTGCAAACAAGTGAGGATGTGGACAAAATCCCGTAGAAATTATCTTTTGTCCTCACCCCTTGCACTAAAAGTTTACCGAATTGATTATAGACATTACACACGTCCCGGTCAAACTTTACGGTAAAGTCATCGTCACACAGCTGGTTAATGCTGAGAAGGTTTACCTTCAAACCTTTGACGTACAAAACATTCTCTAGCTTAGGAAATCCTGGTAAAACTATTGTACCTCGTCCTACAATGCTAGATTTGCTCCCGTCTCCAAAGGTGACTCTTCCATCCTTATAATCCTCTAGGTGGGTAAAAAATGAGACATCACCTGTCATATGTCTAAAGCAATGACTATTAAAATACCACTGTGAGGTATTATGTGCTTTGAGGGCGACATGAACAACAAGGGCCTTTTCGTCTTTCTTAGGAACCCAAGATGTGGTAACCTTTTGTATACCCTTGTTGTTGTTGATTTTAGCCGGGATGCGAGAAGCATTCACTGACGGTAAAGATGTACATCAAAATTGCTCCATCAAACTCTGTGATGTGGCAGCTAAAAATTCAACACGCTCTCTCAGATTTGCAAAATCATCAGTATGATGTGGTGGAGCAGTAGTACGTCGTGTCCGACCCAAACTATAGCAAAACTCCCTGAGGTGGACATTTCTTTTGCAATAAGTATAAAAGAACACAGTATTAGGCGGACCTTGGTTTGCTTTTCTTGGTCGAATTCTCTTACGTGGTTTTTTACGATGGCCATATGGAGTCATAGTAAACTCAAGAATTGGTCCAGGTGCAATTTGGGATGTGGTGGCATCATCATAACCTATTCCTTGCCTATCACCAAAACCTAAAGCGGGATCGAGGAGCATCTTTCCCATCTTTCCAGATCTGTCCTCGATTTGTACCTTGACTTCCCGTGCTCTCTAAAGATCATGAGTGAGCTGGGTAACACGGGCTTCAAGTTTCTTCCGAGTTTCCATGGAGGAATGGAGCTCACTCGTAAGACTAGCCACTTGATTAGTCAAGTCCCCTATCTCTTTCTCAAAACCACTCTCTCTCTCTCTCCAAATAGTCTCTCTCTTTCTCTAAACAAATTCTCTTTCTCAATAAAGGTAGTGCAGGTGGAGGATTATCTCTTTCTCGCTTCTTCTAAATCTTCTTTTAAAGCGGTGATCCTAAGAACTAGCGCTTTGTTACGCTTTTTGGTTGTAAATGATTCATTATATAACTCAGCATAGGCGCGTTGAAGATTATACTCGCTCTCACTTGCATCATCCTCCCCCTCACTCACATCGTTCTCACTGTCGAGGAGTCCCTGTGAAGTAGCATCCTCATCGTCGTGAAGAGCACTAGATTTATGACTAGCCATGAATGCGGTGAAGTTACATTCATGCGGTGACTCATCTCCGGAGTCCACCGACTCGACCTCACTGTCGTCACTAAGGGTAGCATTTAGGACAACTTTATTTTTTCTTTTGCAAGTCTATTCAGTCTAGTGGCACACTCAAAAGCTCTATGTCCCTTACCATCGCACTCATATCATCTCTCACCATCTTTAGGAGGGTATTTAAAACCTTTTTCATTTTTCTTATTTTTCTCAAAAATCTTTTTATTTTTGAAATTTTCATTTTTCTTGAATTTGAGAATTTTCTTGAAATTCTTAGCAAATAGGGCCAAATCATCTAAATCAAAATCACACTCGGAATCTGACGTTTCTATCTCTCTTTTTCTAGATGATTCAACTCTCTTTCTTGCCGAACCCTCACTTTTTCTAGCTTGGGCATTAAGTGCAATACCCTTATCTTTCGGTTTGAAGGTTTTAAAAAACATATCAATTTCATAAGTTTGTAAGTCTCCTACAAGTTCCTCCAATTTAAGCGTGTTTAAATTTCCTATATAATTTAGCACAGTGACTTTAGGGATAAAACGCTTAGGAAGTGATCTTAGAATCTTTTTAACAACTCTAGCATTAGAAATGTGTTCACCAAGATTAAAACTAGTGTTAACAATATCAGATAACCTAGCATAAAATTCATCAAAACATTCAGTCCCAAGCATGGTGATAGTTTCAAATTGAGTTGTTAAATTTTGCAGTTTAGATTCTTTTACAGCATTAGTTCCTTCATGGATGAGTCGCAAAACATCCCATGCCTCTTTTGACGTGGAGCACGTCATAATTCGTCGGAACTCGTCAGAAGTGACGGATTTGAAAATAGCACTTAAACCCTTAGAATTAAAGGATGACCATTTAAAATCTTCTTCAGTCCAATCAGTCACAGATTTTAAATTAGTCACGTTATTAGAAGTGATGGAGGGAGGAGTCCACCATTTTTCTACTAAAATCCAAACACGTTCATCTATGGCTTTTAAGGCAGATTTCATGCGGGCTTTCCAGTGAGCATAGTTTGTCCCATCAATAACTGGTATTTTATTATATAATTTCTCCATTTAACACGCCCTTTTTCAAATCAATTTTTTCAGAAAATTGATATCTTAAAAAAAAAATTGCGGAAAATTACACGGTATATTGTGTAATTGGCTCTGATACCAATATGAAGAGTGCGCTTTTGTTCAAATAAAGGAATTATATAATTAAACACAGTTTTTCAATTAAATCCTAAAAACATGCGTCTAGATGATTTATCAATTAAAATAAATATAGCATGTGATACAACATATCAGGAAAAATCCCCGCAGGGCAAAACCATATTATTTTCACTATAATTTGTAAAGAACGGTTACACGGATTATAATAAAAATAAGTGTGACATACGAAAATACCCGTAGGTGTCGGTTTTGATGTCGTCGACTGAAATCTCCCGCAAGAATTCCAGATGGGCAGCAATGAAGAAGATACCGGCTTCTCCACAAAATACTCCAATTGAGTGTAAAAGACCTCTTGAAGGTTTAGAAAATGTGCAAATGTAAATGGGAATTAGTTTTCCTTTTATAAGAAAACTTAAAAACATAAAAACATCTTTTAGGAAAACATGGAATGTTTTTAGCCGGATTTTGCTCAACATGCTGCAAAAGCATTTTGACCAGCAAAGAGTGGTGACAACATTTGGCACAAAAATCGAGGTTCGACGGCGTCGTTCGAACGACATTAGATTTCGCTCGAACGAGATGTCTATGTCGTTCGAACGACAGTGACATCTCGTTTGAACGAGCACGCCTTTCAAAAAAGTCCGAATATGTTAAGAAAAAAATTCTGCAATTGATAAAAAATAATTTCAGACTTTAAAAAATATTTTCTAAAAAAATTCCCAAATATATATGCAAATATAAACAACTCCAATTAATCATTTTACGGATAATGTGTCGTGGAGTTTGTGGGAAACGGTTGAGCAGAACGTAGCATGTAGCTTGATGCATGAGTGAAGATGATGAATGCATGGATTCGGATAACGGCCGTCGTGGATGATCGTGATGACGTGTCGAATGTAGCGGTATCAGACATACAAACTGTGATCTAGGGAAAATAGAAAATTTCTAGATTCTACCCGGACATTTATAAAATTATGTCCTTACACTACGGGTTACAAAACCCACAAACTTTATTTTACAAAAAACGAAGCCTCATCGCTCCGATCAGATATTCGGTGGTCCGTCACAAAATTTCGGGGTGATACACCATCAAAATCGACCAATAGTTATTGCTAAGAGATTGAACGAGTAGTTACTTCGAATATTTATAAACGAGATAAGGAATCTAACAATGTAAACCAAAAAACTCCAATATACCTTGTTTACTGGTATTGTAAATATGACGCGAGGGAGTGAGTATATTTGACTAATGGGTAATAATATATGTAATACTTAAAACTACCTCATGTAGTCGAAAATATATTTTGGAAAAGAGTACGGAGCTTATGAGTGTCAGGAGCATTTAATGTTTTTTGGGATAATCAATAGATATCAAGATCTTACCGCGTACCATATAGATTTGTTTGTGACTACATCTTTTATATTAGTTGGTTAATAGTACAAATGCAGGTCTATTAATGGGACTACACATCGAGTGGATTTTTCACTGTATTTTGTTGAGACTGGCCATTTGTTACAAAGGACAAAGGTTAAATATTTTATTTGACTTGATAAAGTGCAAGATTATTTGATTGTACCTGTTAATGGATAATCAAACATTTTTTTTTCTTCTAGATAATAAAAAAAAATTACATAGATTTTATGATAGTTTCTTTTCTTGTGGATGTTAAGTATAAAATAACAGATTTTATGAAAAATTGAGAGCTTTTGATAAACTTTAAAGCGGTGTAGTCTAGAGTGTGTTAATGTGTCACAATATTTTGTGCTACAACGAGAATATTATGATTCATGGCAAGATATTTCTAGATGCTATTACATAAAAGTAAAAACGACTCAGAGGGAGCATGATGAAATATTATTTAATATTTCATAGAAAAAATTTGCAAATGTTATTTTATGTTTATTTCATAAATTATGAATCATTTATGAAAGTGTTGAGTATGTTACAACTCATGGTTAACATTGAGATTATACACTCTCGAATTTAATATGTCGTGTACTCAAACAACATTAAATTGTGCACGATACACCTACGAGTATGGGTGATTATGATTCATCACACAAATATCCCCTGACTTTATTTATTTTTTATTTTATTACATCAAATAAAATAAAATAAAGGGGGCATGATGATAATTGTACTTGGATATTTCCCGATTTTTACTAACCATTTGCATAATTATGTTATTGTGTCAGAAATAAATTATTTTGCAGAGGCTTCTGAATGAGCAGATATTGAGCGACGCAAATATCAAGTCATTATTGAAAGATGTGATAGTTTGAGGTACACCCCATGAAATGTATTGATTAGGTTGCTTTCATTTTTTTTCGAGCCGGCACTGTAACTGATATATGTAATTTATTTTATCTTATCTTGAGATAAAAATAAAACAAAGGGGCCAAATGGATATTATGATCTAACGTAGCTGGTAGTTTAAAGCTTCTTCTACATCCTCCGCGATAAGGTTAGATTATTGAACCTTCAGAGTATAGTAACGTCCAAGCAGGCCATTACAAAAGCTTCTTCAATTTTTTCGCAAAGAGTTCAAACGGGTTAATTAGTTGTCACTCAGAAATTGATAAAGTCATAGTCATCCTTCAGATATAATATCATATTATGAGAACTTTGAGAGTATTGAGACAAGTCTTCTAAAGAGGTGTATTATATTCCAAAAAACTTTATCAAAATTGGTCGGTAGTTGAACCACGATCGTTATGACTTGACTCGCCCGAAGAAGTTGGTTATTGAAGCAAACAGGCGAAGGACCACGCTCAGTTTGTCATTTGGCAGGTATGGGCTCCCGTCCTGAAAAGTGATACAGAAGAATGAGTTTACGAAAAATCTTAACAAATGGTTGTCATTGTTAAGTCACCATTATGGGTGTCACCGTTATTGGTAGAGTTTTACAAAAATCTTAACAAGTGGTTTTCATTGTTAAATCACCGTTACTGGTGGAGTTTGACAAAAAATCTTAACAAGTGTTTTCATTGTTAACTCACCGTTATAGGTGGAGTTTACGAAAAATCTTAACAAGTGTTTTCATTGTTAAGTTACCGATTTAGGTGGAGTTTACGAAAAATCTTAACAAGTGTTTTCATTGTTAAGTCACCATTATAGGTGTGGTTTACGAAAAATCTTAACAAGTGTTTTTATTGTTAAGTCACCGATATAGGTGGAGTTTACGAAAAATCTTAACAAGTGTTTTCATTGTTAAGTCACCGTTATAGGTGGAGTTTACGAAAAAACTTAACAATTATGTTTTCATTATTAAGTCACCTTGTAGGTGCAAGTTTGCGAAAAACCTTAAAAAGAGGTAATTTAGGTGAGTCAATAATACGTACATTCACAATAAATCTCGTTGTGATGTGCATGAAATAAAAGATTGAAAGAGAACGATGAAACCATAATAATACTTCCACCAAGCTTGTTGAGAATGATGAAAGAGAACGATGAAGTAGTTATTATGTGTCCATGATAATATTTTTTACCAAAAGCAGAGTTACGAACAACCACAATAAAATCATGGTTGCATGTTCATTTAAATAGGCATGGGGGCAACACTCATAGTATATCATTCATATGAAAAGAATGATAAAACGAGGTCCTTCGGAATAACCTATGAGATAAAAGCCTAAAAAGAATTGAGATTTAAGATATGAGATTGATGTATATCATGTAACTGAGATATGAAATATGAGATTGCAGTATATCATAAAATGTGAGATATGAGGTAAAAGTACATCATCAAGATGAAATGAGGTACGAGATTATTACCCACAATTCACAGGTTGATCGAACATATCAAAACCGACTAAAGGTGTTTCGTACATACAGTTGATATATTTTAGACATGCATCAATATATCAACTATATGTATGAGGGGGCAAATGTAGGAGGGGCTTAATGATAAACCTCTCATTAAATTATTAAATGAGATTATAGATGATTAAAATTGATAAAAGTCCACGCGTTTATGCAACTGGAGTATTATTATGCGCGTCGGACATATCACGCATACTTATGTATTATTTACGCATTAACTAGACAATATTCTAGTGTTGAGAGTTTGACATATGTTATGGGACACATGCCACTTAAAATAGGACATGTGTCACCACGGGTTATTTGACATGTGGCGACCCACTTGTGTTGGTTTTAGCTATAAATATTCCCCACCCCCATACATTTGAGAGAGAGCTTCTTGGGAGTGAGAGTTATTTTCTTGTCTTATGAGTTTTTAGAGAGTTTGAGAAAAGAGTTTTAGAAAAGAGTTTTGAGATGAGTTTCAACACCTCCCATCTCTCTGAAAACCCACCACAATGAGTTTACCGGCGAATAGTACGAACCCACGAACTACGCTGACTTTGATTCCGAGCATAACGGATACATAGGCGCAACCGAAGTTGCTCAAGTCAAACATGTACAAAATCGGGTATTTTCCCAATACTAAACTACCCCCTGACAGTATGAATTAGGAAAACCTTCTCAGAAAAGGGTATACCATTCGTAAATATTAATGTAGTGTTTCACTTGTTTGACACCTTGAATTTGCGAATACATCTCCACGCGCTACAAATATTACCATGCATGTTAATAAAATCTTAGTTTGGAGACGTTGTCATTGTGACAATATCACTAATGACATGTCGTTCGTCGCCGAATAGCCACTATCGATCGAGATATACTCTCTCTCTTTGCAGTGCCAGAGAGTGTCGATGGTTGGGAATGGGCTCGGCTTTTTTATTCGTAAATTTCCTCTTGAATTTTACAACCAATATCATTTGGAAAAATATGATTATCTCAAAATAGCAAAATATTGAAATAATGCCACAAACTTTTAAAAATTGCAAGGGTTTTTACAAAATAAAGGAAGATTGAATTAGTTTATGGGGTGAAATGTGAATTTGGAATGAATGAATAATGTTATGAAATGTTTATATAGGGGGTATGCAATGGTAATTAACGGGAAGAAGCCCATGGTAAAATATGGGCAAAAATTAGTCGTTTGAATGGGGGAGATGAACCAACACCCATTATCACCTGTTAATACTCCAAAACTATGGGATCCCATTGAGGATGGCCTTAGGATAAGCCTGGGGGGACATCTAAAGAAATAATTTAAAGGAGTCTTTAATAGTTTATAAAAGGGATGGGGGTGACAATTTGTGTTTTTTAGTCGGGTTTTGAAAAACACGACAAGTCAAAGATTTTTTTGACATGACGCGACTAGTACGATCTATTAAAATTACACTCAATTAAAAAACATAAACACGATAATTCGAATAAAAATATAATTAACACGCCAAAATGCGAGAACACGGTTAACCAGACTCATACTTTTGACACAAACATGTGTCGTGTGTTTCTAAAATTTTCACCCCTGGATGATATCCAACATTTGAAATGGCAAAATGTGAAAGATTCCCTTTCTTACATTCTTGAGAATCAATTCATCTTTTAGATCTTTTCAAAACTCTTGGTTACTATTTAAACATACTTATCCAAACCTGATCGTGGGGGGTTTTAATTTGAGTTTGCTTCAGTATCTTTAAGTTTCTATGAGATTGTATTTTCTTTGTTATAGTATTCTTATTGGTGGTTGGTAAAAATTTAGTTTTTCATAAATTTTTATAAAAAAATATTTTTAATCATATATCCTGATTGTTGATACCAAAAATTATTCATCTACATGGACCATTCAGATACCGACACGTGTTATACAGTGGGAGATTAATCCAAATCATTAAGGATGGAATACTGACCAACTCCAGGAATACCGACCAACACCAGGGATGTCGACCAACGTGATAGGAAAACACCAACAGTTGGATATATTAATGATTGTACAAATGTAAATGTCTACGATAAAAAGACATTCCATCTTTTGATATTCCAGCTCTTGTACACCCCCTGAGGACTGTAAATACATTGTAAAACCTACATACAGGAAGGGACGAAAAAAGAGGCAATTGAATAATCCCAAGGCAACATAAAACAGTGGACGTAGGCTCTTTCCTTAAGCCGAACCACTTTGAAAATCTCTTGTATCTTATTTATATTTATCTGTTATCAATTAATTAGCCTCGTCTAGTTTTTTTCATCAACAGGTTAGCGCCGTCTATGGGAACGATATTTCTAATTGATCTCACTCAATCAAATACCTAAATGGCTAAAATTCCTGAATCAAGTCTTAGGAATTAAGGTATTCCGCCTGCTCCTTCTGCAAATGATTTAACCAGGATTCTGTCCAGTCATGCAATAGGCCAAGAGGCCATGCAAGATACTAACAGACAACTTGCATAAACCCTTTCGGCCAGGGCACCTGCTCTATTTGCTTAAGGAAATATGCCACCACCCCAGCCAAGGGGTGGCCGATGAAGCCACTCAATATCGATAAGAGATGTCACTTACCATCCAAGGTCAACTTCATTACTCAGGACATCAGAATCTTTTCATATGCAGTCTTATTCTCCAAGAAGGCCAAGTGCCTTATAGAGATTAAGTCGTGCTTTTCCCTTCAATCGTTTGGAACCCAAGGGTAACGGAAATGTTCTTAGGGAAAGATCTGGTAATACGAGACGACCATCTAATCAAAGGGAAAGCACAACTCAATCTAGATCAAGTGCCCGATGAACTGTTGCTCGGTTCGAGCAACGGCTTTAGGAAGAAAGCTCAGTAACTAATAAAGTTGCAACGCATAAATTCGTTATTGCCAGTGATGCCTAGAAAGGCTCCATATTGAGATTGGAAGACAAATCAGGAGAAATGGTGAAGACAAGAAACCCACTACAAAGAAGCTTTGTAAAAGGGTCTCCATTTGTGCAAGCATTTATGGATTTCCCTACTCCAGCAAAGTTCAGGGCTCCAGTAGTAACACCTAAATATGATGGAAAAACTGATCCCGTCCTTCATATAAAATAATACCAGGCAACTATTGATATTTATGCCATCCCCGACGAAATGAGGTGTAGAGCATTTTCTGGAACCATTACTGGATCTGCCTAAATCTGGTACAATGGTCTTCCCCGGGGACAAATTTCTAGATTTAACTAACTGGCCGAGCTATTCCTTAATAATTTTTGCTTTGGAGCAAAGCCTGTGAAAAGGGTGGCAAACTTACTTAGTGTAAGATAGAAAGAAGGCGAGAACACCAGAGATTACATCACTTGTTTTGATAACGAGAAACTATAAGTCATAGATTATGAGGAGAAGACTACAATAACTGCCCTCATGAGTGGATTGCTCCCCGAAAAACTGTATTACACTCTTGCTAAGGATCCTCCGAAGATAATGGCAGAATTGATAGCTAAAGCAGCAAAGATCTTGAATGTTGATGAAGCAATGGCAGCCAAGGTAGCTCGAGCAAAAAAGTTGATGGCAAAAATGATGAGAAAGATCATAAAAAAAAACAAAGAACACATGGAATCAAGACAGAAAAGGAATTTCGGAGCGACTCAAGAAGTACAACGACTACACTCTGCTAACTATGGGAATTCATCATGTTTTGGAGGAAATCAAGCATAATAAAGATGTGTGTTAACCTGATAAGTTGAGAAGTTCCCCGACCAAGAGAAATAAAACTAAATACTGTAAATTCTACAGGGATCATGGCCATACGACGGAATGTTGCATAGCTCTTCAAAATGAGATTGAAACTCTCATCCAAAGAGGAAAGTTGAATCAGTACGTTAATCGGTAAAACAACGAAGGTCAACGTAGATCAAAATCCCATTGTAAGCCCAGAGAGGAAAAGAAAAGAGCTCATGAAGATGACCAGGACGATGATCTTAAACTCCTAAAAAAACCCGGCAACCAGAACGTGAGGTATTCCGTATCAATTTTGATTCTTTTGATTGCCAAATTATTACAGGTGGAGATGCAGGATGAGGAGATCATTCAGCATAACGAAAAGCTTACATCCATGAGGCACAAGCTTGCCAGTACATACAAAGGATCAACCTTGCAGAGGAAGATCGACCAAGGAAGGTTAACAAAGATAAACTAGTAATTGGTTTCTCTAAAAACGACCTTTCATGAGTACTGTATCCTCACAACGACCCATTAGTAATCAAAGTCAGAAAGGAATAATTCATTTTCTCTAGAGTATTAGTAAATAATGGTAGCTTGGCGAATATCATGTTCTATCCTTATTTTAACAGCTTGGATTTTAAACTCAACCAATTAGAGACCTATCATCAACCGCTAATAGGTTTTGCAGGTGAGAAAGTCTTTCCTCTGGGAACCATTAAAATGGAGGTGATGATAGGCACCTGGCCAGTTAGCCGAACATAGAAGATTCGTTTCTTTGTAATGGATAAAAATGTCCATTCAACTTATAATATCATCTTGGGAAGAGTATGGATAAAAAAGTTCGAAGCAGTACCATCCATTGTCCATCAATGCTTAAAATTTCTAACTAACTTTGGTGTGGAAATTATGAAGGGTGTTCAGAAAGTGTCTCGGGAGTGTTACTATTCTTCTGCCGAGCAAGAAGACTTGGAAGAAATAAAGAAGAAAACCACTACCTACCAAGTGGATACTCCTGAGCTTGATGAAGAATTTGAGGTTGAAACCTTAGATCCAAGAGAGGAAACAGAGCTGGTAAAGGGATAAATTATGGAACCAAATGAAAGCATTGTGTTAGAGGATGACAAATCGGAGCGTATCACTCAAATAGGGACAACTCTGGGTCTTGTTATTAAACAGGAACTAGTGAGCTTCCTTAAGCAGAAAAAGCTTGTGTTTGTCTGGAGTCATGAAGACATACATGGGATAGATCCCAATTTCCTTTGTCATGAGCTCAACGTTAACAAAGAAGTTAAACCAGTCAAACAGAGGTGAAGAGTGTTCAACCTCGAGAAGAACCATGCCATACAGAAAGAAGTTGAAAAGCTTCAGAAAGTAGCTTTTATTAATGAAGTGAAATACCCAGACTGGTTGACCAACGTAGTTATGGTCAAAAAGAAAAACAACAACTGGAGAATGTGCACGGATTTAAATAAAGCACGCCCAAAGGATTATTTTTGTCACACCCCAAACCCAATATCCATACTAATCATTTGTTATTAGAATAATTGGATCAAAATCTTGAGCCCGTTGGAAATATACTTCATTTATCAATATTTTTCTTTCATAATGTGCAAAATGAACATAATATTATGATTATACCATAATGAAATCAATATCAGAGTCATAATTAAGCGGACATACAATACTATGATTAACTATGATAAAATTTCACAATCATCAACTCAATCCATACTAACGCAATATATACATTGTGTGAGTATATTAAAATCTTGAGTGTGACAATGATAAAATCCCCATATTTAAACCCCAGCTCTTTCCAACGGTGCAACTCTCAAAGTTACCTGTCATATGGTATCCTAGCTGGCAGCATACAAACCTGAAATTGTTAAAATTTAAACCGTAAGCATTAAGCTTAGTGAGGTACTCCTTCCCTACAATGAAATAATAATTCTATATCGAATATTTAGGTATAAAATTCGAACAATCCTGCCCATTGGCAATAACAAATCCTGGATCATAAGATCCAAATAATTCTACCCATTGGCAATAACAAATCCTGGAACATGAGTTCCAACAAATCCTTGTCATAAGACAAATCAAATTATTGGATCTTTGTCCAATTCCAATCCTGGATCATAAGACCCAAACAAATCCTGGATATTTGAATATCCAAACAAATCCTGAATACCGAAGTATTCAAACAAATCCTGCTCTTAGAGCTATATTCATATATTTGCATATATGAGACAATCATAAGTACACTCACCTTGGAAATTTAACAAGATTTCCCTTTTCCTTTATCTGGATCTTGTTAGTCGGTTATTCTTCTCTTCCTATCATTCTTACAATATTAGTATCATCATAAGAATATTAACAATTCAATGAACAACTTCAACATAACTTAATTCATAAGCATCATATGATTCAATTCAAATCATTCATCATAAATGAAGTCCCATCTAGACTCGGTAATGATATCTAACATATTCAAATTACAACCCAAACTAACTTTAATTCTTCTTGGTAATCCAATACTTATCATATTAGGTTTCCAACACAAAAGACTACACATCATTCTAAGTTTCCTAGAGCAACATATGCCCATTTCTTTACCACATAGCAAATCCGCCCTATAGGCTCATCTATTGTTCAGTCATCTTCCAAGAATTTTCATAATTTTTATACATCATAACTTTCTATCATATTTTGACCCAATTTCAGAAAACATATTGAATAATACAAGGTTAAAATTTCATAATTTTTAGGGCTCATTTGCTATGTCAAGCAAAACATAAAACATATGGTATGCATATTTACTCTTTTGGGGCAGATTTCATACCCGAACTTTAAACCATCACCCAAGATTCATTTCTTAGATTTTTTACTTGATTTTCGGATATGATATACATATATGAGTCTATTTTAATCTCCAATTGGAATCAATCAATTTAAGTAAGTATACAAAACGATATGATAGTTTGAATACACAAGGTTTATAAACAAGGCAATTTCAAGGGTTTACACATTCAAGTTTGCTTAAACATGCATCTATCCATGAGTACACATCAAGACATGGAATTTCAGTAAACAAATGATTATTTCTATCATTTAAATCAGCAATACAAAAAAATCAAACAAGATTTATGGATGGAATTACCTTAGGGGCTTTTATGTAATTTTCTATGAATTTTTCTTCAATTTCTCCTCACACTTTCTTCCTAAACTTCGAAACTCTCTTTCCTTAGGTTAAAACTCTTCCATGGCTGAAATATGCTGAAGGAAGAGCTTAATTAAAGGGTTATAAGTAGGCATAAGGTCACCCCCCCTTGGTCCAATCAAAATATAACATGTGGCATCATATAAAACAAAATATCATTTAAGGCTAAATGACTACTTTACCCCCTGTTCGTAAAAAGACAATATCTTCCCACTCGGATGTCCGTTCGATGAACTGTTTGTTGTGTTACAAACCTAACTCATATATCTACAAATATCTAGCTTATACCTCAAGTCAATTGTTATATTGCAATGGTCAAAACTTGCCTCCAACATGAACATTCTTATCAAAAACATCAAAATTTGGTGTTTGTAACTAATTCAATATTTCATACTTTATGAAGGTAGAATTAGACTAAATACAATGAATTAACATTATATATACTAATAACATATTATCCATATCACATAAGATAATCATAATTTAAACATAATTTATCATAATTATATTCGGATTGTCACAATTCTCCCCCTGTTAGGAAATTTCGTCCCCGAAATTGACATACCTTGGTTGTCCGAATCAAACAAATACGGATAACGCATCTTCATGCTATTCTCGCTCTCCCATGTAGCTTCTTCCATGGAATGCCTTCTCCACATAACCTTCACAAGTGGGATCACTTTTTATCTCAATATTTGTTCTTTCCTATCGACGATTGCAAGTGGTTCTTCCACATAGCTCAAATCTTCTTTTAATGCAATAGGTTGTTCCACCAATACATGTGAAGGATCCGCTACATATTTTCTCAACATAGAAACATGGAAAACATCATGTAATCGTGCTAGCTCCTGTGGTAACGCTAACTTGTAGGCAAACATCCCGACTTTCTCAAGAATTTCATAAGGTCCAATGTAGCGTGGACTTAATTTACCTTTCTTTCCAAACCTCATAACTCCTTTCCATGGAGATATCCGAAGAAACACGTAATCCCCCTTCTGAAATTCTAAATCTTTTCGTCGCTTATCCGCATAACTTTTCTGTCTGCTTTGATCCGTTCTCATTCTATCTTGAATAATCTTCACTTTTTCAGTGGTGACTTCAATCAACTCTGGACCCTCTATCTTCCTTTCACCAACTTCACCCCAACATACAGGTGTACGACACCGTCTACCATACAACGCTTCATATGGTGCCATACTAATAGTAGATTGAAAACTATTGTTATATGCAAATTCTATCAAAGGCAAATATTCATCCCAGTTTCCTTTAAAATCAAGCACACAAGCTCTAAGCATATCTTCCCAAATCTATATTGTTCTTTCAGACTGTCCATCTGTCTGAGGATGAAAAGCTGTACTAAACTTTAAGTTAGTACCCATAGCATACTGCAAGCTATCCCAAAATATGGATGTAAAAGTAGGGTCCCTATCTGAAATAATAGATACGGGTGCTCCATGCAATCGAATAATCTCATTAACATACAATATATCATACCTATCAACTGTATACGTAGTCTTGACTGCTAAAAAATGAGCGGACTTGGTCAATCTGTCCACCACTACCCAAATCGAATCTGACCCCTTCTGAGATCGAGAAAGCCCAACCATAAAATCCATCGTTACATGATCCCATTTCCATTCCGGTATTGGCAATGGTTGAAGTAGACCAGTAGGTTTCTGATGCTCCACTTTCACTTGCTGACATATAAGGCACCTAGCAACAAAATCCGTTATTTCCTTCTTCATATTATTCCACCAATAATGCTCCTTTAAATCCCTATACATTTTAGTACTACCAGGATGCATAGTATAAATAGAATTATGAGCCTCATCTAAAATTTCCTCTTTCAATCCACCCACACTAGGCACACATAACCGTTGCTTATACAATAAAGTGCCATCATTCACAATACAAAAATCTCCAGACTTACCATCTCAGACATCTTGTCGTTTCTTCTCAAGAAAAGGATCTTGACTTTGCAAATCACGAATACGGGTAGCTAACAAAGGTCTCACGCTTACATGAGCAAAGAACATGTCCCCATCTGCTAGCTTCAATTCTACTCCCATCAATCTCAACTCCATGATGTGGGCAACTCCAGCACACCGAATACAAGATAACCTGTCCGAAGCCTTTCTACTCAGAGCATCTGCAACTACATTTGCCTTCCTTGGGTGGTAGTGAATTGTACAATCATAGTCTTTAATTAACTCCATCCACCGCCTCTGCCTCAAATTCAACTCCTTCTGAGTAAATAAATACTTAAGGCTTTGGTGGTCAGTAAAAATTTCACATACCTCACCATATAGATAATGACGCCATAATTTCAAAGCAAACACAATAGCAGCAAGTTCCAAATCATGTGTAGGATAATTACGTTCATGTGTACGCAACTGCCTAGAAGCATAAGCAATAACTCTACCATGCTGCATACAAACACAACCCAACCCCTGGTGTGAAGCATCAGTATAAATAACAAAACCATCTCCACCATGCGGAATAATAAGAACAGGTGCAGTTACTAACCTCTTTTTCAATTCATCAAAACTATTTTTCGCAATCAGAATTCCATTCAAACTTAACATCCTTCCGAGTTAGTTTAGTCATTGGCAAGGCAATCGAAGAAAGTCCCTTAATAAACCTTTTATAATACCCAGTTAAACCCAAAAAACTCCTCACCCCAGTCACATTATTGGGCCTCTCCCATTTTACAAAAGTTTCTACCTTTTTAGGATCAACACATATACCATTTTCGAAAATAACATGGCCTAAAAATACAACTTGTGATTGCCAAAATTCACACTTGCTAAACTTAGCATACAACTTCTTATCTTTCAACATATTCAAAATAGTTATAAGATGTTTTTCATGTTCAACTATATCACGTGAATAAATCAGAATATCATCAATAAAAACTATCACAAATGAATCAACAAAAGGATGAAGTACCTGATTCATAAGATCCATGAATACAACTGGAGCATTAGTCACCCCAAAAGGCATCACCAGAAATTCAAAATGACCATACCGAGTATGAAAAATAGTTTTTGAAATATCACTCTCCTTGACCCTCAACTGATGATAACCCTATCGTAAGTCTATTTTTGAAAACACTTTAGCACCTTGTAACTGATCAAACAAATCATCTATAGGAGGTAAAGGGTATTTGTTCTTAATTGTAGCTTTATTCAGTTGCCTATAATCAATACACAAACGCATGGTACCATCTTTCTTCTTCACAAATAAAACTGGTGCACCCCATGGAGATACACTAGGATGTATGAACCCCCTATCAAGTAAATCCCGTAACTGAATCTTGAGTTCTTTCAACTCAACAGGTGCCATTCTATACGGTGCCATAGAAATAGGGATTGTCCCCGGTGCTGATTCAATACTAAATTCAACTTCTCTTTCTGGAGGTAATAATGGCAACTCACTAGGAAACACTTTAGGAAAATCTCGCACAATAGGAACATCGATTAATTGTAAAGCCCCCTTCCTAGTGTCAAGAACATATGCAATAAAACCCTCACGACCCTTACTCAATAATTTCCTCGTCTGAATAGCAGAAATGATGTAACTGGGAACAATTTTCCTTTCCCCCACAAATTTAAGTTCAAGCTCACCAGACATATTAAAAATAACTTCCTTACAGAAACAATCCATAGATGCATGATATTTAGATAACCAATCCAGTCCCAGAATTATATCAAAATCAGAAATATCCAATTTAAGTAGATCTATAACTGTATCTCTAGACCCCACAGTCAAAACACAATCACGAAAAGCATATTCAGCTACAACCATATCCCCATAGGCATATAAATGCCCAACCCCACATCTAAATGAGTACATGGTCTATTCAGATATACAGCAAAAGCATATGACACAAAAGAATGTGTGGAACTAGGATCAATCAAAACATAAGCACTTCTATCAGTAACAGAAAGTGTACATGTCACCACATCTGGAGTAATCTGAGCTTCTTTCATTGTAAAAACTCGTCCACCTGGTCTGGAACTACTAGCTTGTCCTCTGCCCATACTTTTCACTGCACTGCCTGGAGATAACATTCTGCTTGCTACTTCACTATGTGCTGCTGGAGTCTCTGCCAACTGCAAACAATTCTTCTTAATATGCCCCACTTTATGACAATGGTAGCATTCCAATCCCTTAAGCTTAGGACACTCAGATTTATAATGCATGTTCTCTTTACAAAAGAAATATGTAACACCTCCTATTGGGGCCTCACCTCTTCCTGACTTTCTAACTGAACCAAAAGATCCTCCACCCCTAGTATCTCTACCAAATCTCCCCTGACCTCTACCACTATATCTCCACCACCTCTCTGAAATTTATGAGGTTCCATCTTAACACTTCCACCCTCACCTCCCATAGAGTGAGATGCGTCGAATCTATTTTTCTTAAAACTCTCTCTACTAGCCACCCCTTGGTTCATTTGCCTTTCTGCTATCGTGACTTTGTTTACCAGAGAAGCATAATCTTCTAACTCATAAGTGGCCACTCTATTTTGAATAGGCCAAATCAGTCCATATTGAAAATTACTACATTTATCTTCTTCATTCTCCACATATTTAGTAGCAAATCTAGACAAAACAGTAAATTTAACCTCATACTCCCTCACAGACATTTTCCCTTGGGTCAAATTTATAAATTCCCTCAGTTTCTCCCTCTTATAAACTTTACGGAAATACTTAACATATAAAGATTTAATAAATTCAGCCCAAGTAATAACATCAGTACCTTCTATCCTAGGCACCAAATGGTTGCTGGCTTCCCACCAATATTTCGCCTCTCCTTTCAACTTAAACACAACTAGATTCACTTTCTGGTCATATGGAACCTTCATAACTGCAAAGATAGTTTCTAGATCTCTTACCCACATCTCAGCTTATGTAGGTTCAACTGACCCTGAATATTCTGGAGGATTCAACTTCAAAAACTTCTCATGCATGGAATCTTTCATTTCCTTCCTTGCCTCTTTCTCAATCCTGGTCACAGTCCTTGATTCTAGATATCTAGCCTGTTGTTCTGCCATTTGCGCCATATTTCTTTCTTGTTGCTCCGCCATCCTCATCATTGCCTGCGCTATTATTTGCATCTCTGTAGGCTGCTCTTGCTCTCAAGCCCTTCCAACAACACTTTGCTCTACTTCAGTATTCTCTGTACGAGAAGCCACCCCCTCTTCTCTATGTTGTCCATTCCCAGGTTCCATCTGGAATTATCTGTAATACAACAAAGTTCTAACAACCAATATAAACAGTTTATGATACTAAACTATTGGTTAGTACATAAACAATTCATAAATATAAAATCAACTCAATACTGCCATCTAATCGTCACACACGTCCAGAATTAATAACCATGATCTGATACCACTAATTGTCACACCCCAAACCCAATATCCATACTAATCATTTGTTATTATAATAATTGGATCAAAATCTTGAGCCCATTGGAAATATACTTCATTTATCAATATTTTTCTTTCATAATGTGCAAAATGAACATAATATTATTATTATACCATAATGAAATCAATATCAGAGTCATAATTAAGCGGACATACAATACTATGATTAACTATGATAAAATTTCACAATCATCAACTCAATCCATACTAACGCAATATATACAATGTGTGAGTATATTAAAATCTTGAGTGTGGCAATGATAAAATCCCCATATTTAAACCCCAGCTCTTTCCAACGGTGCAACTCTCAAAGTTACCGGTCATATGGTATCCTAGCTGGCAGCATACAAACCTGAAATTGTTAAAATTTAAACCGTAAGCATTAAGCTTAGTGAGGTACTCCTCGAATATTTAGATATAAAATCCGAACAATCCTGCCCATTGGCAATAACAAATCCTGGAACATGAGTTCCAACAAATCCTTGTCATAAGACAAATCAAATCATTGGATCTTTGTACAATTCCAATCCTAGATCATAAGACCCAAACAAATCCTGGATATTTGAATATCCAAACAAATCTTGAATACCGAAATATTCAAACAAATCCTACTCTTAGAGCTATATTCATATATTTGCATATATGAGACAATCATAAGTACACTCACCTTCGAAATTTAACAAGCTTTCCCTTTTCCTTTATCTGGCTCTTGTTCAGTCGCTTATTCTTCTCTTCCTATCATTCTTACAATATTATTATCATCATACGAATATTAATAATTCAACGAACAACTTCAACATAACTTAATTCATAAGCATCATATGATTCAATTCAAATCATTCATCATAAATGAAGTCCCATCTAGACTCGGTAATGATATCTAACATATTCAAATTACAGCCCAAACCAACTTTAATTCTTCTTGGTAATCCAATACTTATCATATTAGGTTTCCAACACAAAAGACTACACATCATTCAAAGTTTCCTAGAGCAAGATATACCCATTTCTTTACCACATAGCAAATCCGCCCTATAGGCTCATCTATTGTTCAGTCATCTTCCAAGAATTTTCATAATTTTTATACATCATAACTTTCTATAATATTTCACCCAATTTCAGAAAACATATTGAATAACACAAGGTTAAAATTTCATAATTTTCAGGGTTCATTTGCTATGTCAAGCTAAACATCAAACATATGGTATGCATATTTACTCTTTTGGGGCAGATTTCATACCCGAACTCCAAACCATCACCCAAGATTCATTTCTTGATGTTTGTAAGGACATAATTCTCATGTCCGTTATCTTACAGTTTTGTATGTCATACGCCGCTACATTCGGCTACATCTGGCACGTCTCTACACGATCGCTCACGACGGCCTCTATCCGAATTCCAAGCATCAAGCATTCAACAACTCCTAAATGTGTCCCTCATCTGCCGCAACGACTTCACGTTCCTTGATTTTAGGCACGGAATGCAAGTGGAACGCAAGGGAAGTCAAAACAGTGAAAAAAGGCTTGATAGGGAAGTTCAAGGGCATTTTCGTAATTTCACATCCATAGTCCGGAGGTCTGGTCAACTTGAAAGTTGAAGATCTCGCCGCAACGAAGATACTGGAAGAAACGGCACCTCAATCCGAGCTACGATGAAAAAGTTATGACCTTTTGAAGTTGGAGAAAATTCCTTGAAGAATGCTGTTTTTTTAACCTCATACCAGGATGGGAACACCAAACCGGTTCGGTGTACCCCAGATGGGGTTCGGTGTACCTGTACGCTGATAAGTTTTTAAGAGTTTTAACAAAGCGGGATTCTTCATATTTTTTCCTATAAATACCAACTTCGGGGGAGTTGTTTTGCAAGACTTTAGAAGACGTTTTTGAGAGTCCAAATACATCTAGTCTTCATATTTTTGAGTCCCAAGACTCATGTTTTGATTCACACAATTCTTCCAAACCTTTGTGAATCCTTTAAGCAACCCAAGAACACCATTGATGTTCAACCCTTTGTGAAGTGGACCGCTTCTTCCTCTTCATTGCAGCCCTACTGGACAGGGATAGTTCCAGCCGCCACCCCTACTGGAAAGGGTTTCTTCCAGCCGCGACTACAGAATCCGATACCCGAGGGTAATTCTTAGTCAATCTGTATTTCATTGTAATCCGATTGTAAACCGTATTTTACAAATTATAGTGATATACAAATGGTTTTGCCCCTGTGGGGGATTTTTCCTTAAACTTTGTGTGTTGAATATCTTGCGCATGATTTCATATTGTTTCAATCACACCTAGTTGCATGCTTAGGGTTAATTTGGGTTAAAATTGGTGTTTATTATATTATTTCTTATTTGAACGCAAGCGCCAACTCTTTCAAATTGGTATCAGAGCAGGTTACGCTAATCTATCGCGTATTCCTTTTTCCGCAAAATTTTTCTAAAGATATCAATTTTTGAAATAAATTGATTTTTGAAAAGAGCGTGTTCAAATGGAGAAGTCATATTATAAAATGCCTATTTTTGACGGGTCGAATTATGCCTATTGGAAAGCCCGTATGAGGTCGGCTTTAAAAGCCATTGATGAACGTGTCTGGATTTTAGTTGAACGAGGATGGACTCCTCCAACCGTGACTGTTGATAATGTGACCAACTTGAAACCTGACATCACTTGGACTGATGATGAATTTAAATGGTCGTCTTTTAACTCTAAAGGTCTAAGTGCTATTTCTGGGTCTGTCACTCCTGATGAGTTCAAACGCATAATGACGTGCACCACGTCAAAAGAAGCATGGGATATTTTGCAACTTACCCATGAAGGAACAAATGCTGTTAAAGAGTCAAAATTGCAAAATTTAACAACTCAATTTGAAACCATCACCATGCATGAAAATGAATGTTTTGATGAATTTTATGCTAGGCTCTCTGACATTGTTAATACTAGCTATAATCTTGGTGAACATATTCCAAATGCTAGGGTTGTTAAAAAGATTCTTCGTTCCCTTCCTAAGCGCTTTATACCTAAAGTCACTGTGCTGAATTCCTTGGGTAATTTAAATACTCTAAAATTGGAAGAACTGGTAGGAGATTTACAAACTTATGAAATAGACATGTTTCCTAAATCTGCCAAGCCAAAAGATAAGGGGATTGCCCTTAAAGCCCAAGAGAGAAAAAGTGAGGGGTCGGCAAGAAAGAGAGTCGAGTCGTCTAGAAAGATAGAAACTTCTGATTCTGAATGTGAGTTTGACCTAGATGATTTGGCACTTTTTGCTAAAAACTTCAAGAAAATTCTGAAATTTAAGAAAAATGGGAATTTCAAAGATAAAAAGAATTTTCAGAAAAATAAGTTTGAAAAGAAAGACTTCAAAGAACCCCCTAAAGACAGTGAGAGGTGTTTTGAGTGCGACGGTAAGGGACACAGAGCGTTTGAGTGTGCCACTCGTCTGAATAGGGAAAAGGGTAAAGCTGTCCTAAACGCTACCCTTAGTGACGACAGTGAGGTCGAGTCGGTGGACTCGGGAGATGAGTCACCGCATGAGCGTAACTTCACCGCGTTCATGGCTAGTCATGTGAGTACTCCTAGTGCATCTCACGACGATGAGGATGCTACTTCACAGGGACACCTCGACAGCGAGAGCGAAGAGAGTGAGGGAGAGGAGGAAGGTAGTGAGGACGAGAGTAGCCTTCAACGCGCCTACGCCGAGTTATATGATGAGTCTTTCAAAACTAAAAAACGTAATAAGGCGTTAGTTCTTAGGATCACCGCGTTAGAAGAAGAGTTAGGAAAGATGAGAGAGAGAGAGTCCTCCACCTGCACCGCCATGAAAGAGAGAGAGTCTGCCTGGGTTAGTAAAGAAAATTTGCTTAAAGAGAGAGAGTGCGGTTTTGAGAAAGAAAAAGCGGACTTGACTAAACAAGTGGCTAGTCTTACGAGTGAGCTCCATTCCTCCCTGGAGACTCGAAAGAAACTTGAAGCCCTTGTTGCTCAGCTTACTTATGACGTTGAGAGAGCTAGGAAAGTCAAGGTACAAATCGAGGACAGATCTGGGAAGATGGGAAAGATGCTCCTCGGTCCCGCTTTAGGTTTTGGTGACCGGAAAGGAATAGGTTTTGATGGTGCCTCCACGTCTCAAATTGCACCCGGACCAATTCCTGAGTTTACTACGACTCCTTATGGCCGTCATAAAAAACCAAGAAGGAGAGTTCGACCAAGAAAAGCAAACCAAGGTTCTCCTAATATTGTGCCCTTTTGCTCCCATTGCAAAAGAAATGGACACCTTAGGGATGATTGCTATAAGTTGGGTCGGACACGACGTACGGTTGCTCCACCACTTCAGACTGATGAGTTTGCCAGTCTGAGAGAGCGTGTTGAGTTTCTAGCCGCCACATCACAGAGCTTGATGGAGGAATTCCGACGGATGACCTTACCATCAATGAATGCGCCCCGCATTCCGGCTAAAACCAACAACAACAAGGGAATACTAAAAGGTACCTACTCTTGGGTTCCTAAGAAAGAGAAAAAGGCCCTTGTTGTCCATGTCGCTCTCAAAGCCCATAATACCTCACAGTGGTATTTTGACAGTGGTTGCTCCAGACATATGACAGGTGATACCTCATATTTTACCCATCTTGAGGATTATAATGATGGGAGAGTCACCTTTGGAGATGGTAGCAAATCTAGCATAGTAGGACGAGGTACAGTAGAGTTACCAGGATTTCCAAAGCTAGAGAACGTGCTGTACGTCAAAGGTTTGAAAGCAAACCTTATTAGCATCAGCCAGCTGTGCGACGATGACTTTGAAGTGAAGTTTGACCGGAAAACTTGTAAGGTCTATGATCAAGCCGGTAAACTATTAGTGCAAGGGGTGAGGACAGAAGATAACTGTTATGGGACTGAGCCCAAATCCTCACTTGTCTGCAACAGCGCCACGATCACTCCTATGGATCTGTGGCACCAACGTCTAGGTCATGTGAACGTCAGAGACTTATCTCGTTTAGTCAAAAAGGACCTAGTACGTGGCTTACCTTCACTTGGAAAGCCAACTTCCATGATTTGTGGACCCTGTCAGTTGGGAAAACAAATCCGTAGCCCGCATAGGAAGTTGAATTCCATTACCACCTCCCGTGCTCTTGAGTTGATTCACATGGATCTTATGGGTCCTACTCGCACGGAGAGTCTAGGTGGTAAGAGATACATTCTCGTGATGGTAGACGATTTCTCTAGATACTCCATTGTAGGTTTTCTAAGAGAGAAATCTGATGCTGTAGAATTTTTAACGACTAAGTGCCGTGTCCTGCAAAATCAACACGGGGTCACTATTAACAGAATACGTAGTGACAACGGCACTGAATTTAAGGAAGCAAAGGTGGATTTGTACTGTGATAGCCTTGGAATCAAACATGAGTTTTCTTCTGTGAGAACTCCTCAGCAAAATGGGATTGTTGAGAGGAAAAATAGAACGATCCAAGAAATGGCTAGATCTATGCTTCTAGGTCGTAAAATTTCTAGGAGATTTTGGGCAGAGGCAGTGTCTACTGCATGCCACACGGTGAATAGGGTCTATCTGCGTCCACACACACTTAAGACGCCTTATGAATTGTGGACAGGCAAGAAACCCAACCTGGCTTATTTCCGTGTCTTTGGGAGTAAATGTTACATCCTACGGGATAGAGAGCAATTAGGAAAGTTTGACTCTCGGAGCGACGAGGGAATATTGCTAGGATATTCATCGGACAGTAGAGCGTACCGGGTTTTTAACCTGAAGAGCTCTAAGGTTATGGAATCAATAAACGTCACTGTGCAAGATGACGAACCTCCGACGGTTATTGATCCCAACCTTCAGTGTGAGGATGAGAACAATTCTGACAGTGATTTACCTGTTCCTCTCCCACACTATGTGGACCCTATTCCTGTGTTAGGGGACACACCTGCTTGGGTTCGCAAGAGTCATGACCCTTCTGCCATTGTTGGTGATCCCACTCTAGGGGTCAAGACTCGTGCTCAGCTAGAGAACGTTGTTAGCCATCTTTGCTACACGTCCAAAGTCGAGCCCAAGAACCACAAAGAAGCACTCAAAGATGAACACTGGATATCTGCTATGCAGGATGAGATGCTTCAGTTTAAGAAAAACAATGTCTGGGAACTTGTCCCCCGACCTAGTGATACTAATGTTATTGGTACCCGGTGGATTTTCAAGAATAAAATGGATGAAAATGGTACCATAATCAGAAATAAGGCTAGGTTGGTTGCTCAAGGCTACACACAGATAGAGGGTGTAGACTTTGGGGAGACATTTGCTCCTGTTGCGAGGCTTGAGTCCGTCCGCTTATTACTCGCCATCGCATGTCATCTGCACTTTAAAGTATATCAGATGGATGTCAAGAGTGCCTTTCTGAATGGCATTCTACAGGAAGAGGTTTTTGTGGAACAACCAAAAGGGTTTGAAGACCCTAAGCACCCTGATCACGTCTACTATCTGAGGAAAGCCTTGTATGGTTTGAAGCAAGCACCCCGTGCTTGGTACGAGAGGCTTACTTCCTATCTCTTAGCCCGTGGCTTCAAGAGAGGGGGAGTTGATATGACGTTGTTCGTCAGGAGAGATGACGGTGCTATCTTGGTTGCCCAAGTCTATGTGGACGACATAGTCTTTGGATCCACATGCTCCCAGCATGCTCACCACTTTGAGGAGGAGATGAAAAGTGAGTTTGAGATGAGCATGGTAGGTGAGCTTACATTCTTCCTTGGTCTCCAGGTTCGTCAGCTAGAGGATGGGATGTTCATCTCCCAATCCAAGTATGCTAGAGACCTAGTGAAGAAATTTGGTTTAGACTCCGCTAAGCATGCTCGTACACCTATGAGTACCACTACCAAGCTTAGTAAGGACACTTCAGGCAAGGATGTAGAGCAAACCTTATATCGGAGTATGATAGGCAGTCTTCTCTACTTGACTGCTAGTCGTCCCGACATTGCCTTTAGTGTTGGAGTCTGTGCGCGTTATCAGGCGTCTCCTAAAGAGTCACACTTACTCGCTCTAAAACGTATTATCAAATACGTGAGTGGGACTCTCTCATACGGTATTTGGTATTCCTTTGATACCGATGACCGTTTGTCCGCCTATTCGGATGCCGATTGGGCCGGGGACGTAGATGGATGTAAGAGCACTTCTGGTGGGTGTTTCTACTTTGGTTCTGCTCTTGTCTCTTGGTTGAGCAAGAAGCAAAACTCCATCTCTTTGTCCACTGCGGAGGCTGAGTACATCGCCGCCGGGAGTTGTTGCACGCAACTCATGTGGATGAAGCAAATGTTGGAGGATTATGGGATTTCACAGGACACCATGACCATTTCCTGTGATAACACGAGCGCGATACACATATCCCGCAATCCTGTCCAACATTCGCGCACAAAGCACATCAGGTTACGCGAGCACTTTATACGTCAGTTAGTTGAGGAGAAGGTCGTAATCCTGAGTTTTGTTCCTACCGACCGTCAGTTAGCCGATATTTTCACGAAACCTTTAGATGCCCTTAGATTTGAGAATCTTAGGAAGTCTTTGGGGATTTGCACAGTTGACTGAGGGGTTGGTCTATGTCTAGAATAGGATGCTTCTTCATGTTCATATCATATGCTTCCTATTGCTAGTCTGTTTTATATGTACCATTACTTTGTTGTACAACTTTGTTTTATTCTTTCTGCTTTTTATATTTCTTTTGAAAAAAAAAATACAAAAAGATTTTCTTTTTAGAAAAATTTTCAGAAAAGCACAAAAAGATTTTATTTTGATAAAATTTTTGAAAAATTCAAAAAGAGATTTGCCTTTTATGGATGAGCATTTAAGATAGCCAAGTCACAACTTCATTCCATATATCCATGTGACTGTTTGATAGAGATTTGAGAGGCTACATCATTTCATCCATGTGCTTAACATTGATTGGAGTCCTTGAGATGTAATTAGTGATATTTCCTACATGCTTGACTCCTATATCCTTTATTGCACACATGCACGGCTATATTTGATTATTGCACTTGTCAATCTCATGTTGGCTTGAGTGTTTCCATCTCAATCCTGTCTATACAATGTATAAAATGCGATAAAACTTGACAAGATTGGATTGCATGTAAAAACCGTTTTGGTGAGACTGTGTGATAATTTTCATAACGGAGAGGGGCTGCGAAAGTTGATTCTTATCCTTTGCGCAAAAGCCACCGTTAAAAAAAAAAAAGGACCTAAAAAATGGAGGAATTGTAATATCCGAGGTCCTAAGAGGTTAAAAGAGCCCGAAAAAATTTAAAGGCAATAAAAAGCAATACCTGCCAAATATGGGCCATTTAGGTTTCACGCAATTCTCCAAAGTTTGAGAATTTAGTATACCTCTATTCAAAATATAAATCTGAGGGAGTTTGGTTGGAGATTGATAACGGGTTTGCACTTCCTTGAAAGTCCTGAAAAAGCATGAAAATCATTTTGGACGTTATTGGTGTAGAAATCACTTTGAGCTTTGATTTGTAGATTTGATATAGTCAATGTCTTATATTTCCTATCTCTTACACCAAAGGAAGCATTTGAGTTCATTCGTTAGGAATATCCAATATTCATCGTGCACATATGTCATGTTTGTATGCTTTGATTTTCCTATCGAATTTTGATCACACACATCCTTTTACGCTATCACCGACTTGGTTGTTTTATGTTCATTCATGGTGTGATTTTATACCGTGACACCCCGATTTTGCTTGTTTGATTCATTCTTCTTATTTGTCTATTTGGGGACATCATAAAAAGGGGGAGAAAGAATTATCATTTTATGGGGGAGTTTGAATTTTGGGGGAGTTTTGAGATTTGACTTATGCTTATCATATATTGGTATCTATGTTTATCTCATTTCAAACTCGATACGTCACTTGGTATTTTTTTCTTTTTCTCATGTGTGTAGGTACTACAATGATGATCTCTGAATTGCACACCCTGATGAGAAAAGATTTGAGATTCCTGAACATTTGAAGAACAAACGATGAAGACTATTCATTTGTACCTTTTCCAGTTTTGGGTTCATGGGAGGGTAGATTTGTATAGGCAATTTCATATTTTATAATTCGGATTTTTTATGTATGTACCGGCATAGACATAGGGGGAGATTTGTAAGGACATAATTCTCATGTCCGTTATCTTACAGTTTTGTATGTCATACGCCGCTACATTCGGCTACATCTGGCACGTCTCTACACGATCGCTCACGACGGCCTCTATCCGAATTCCAAGCATCAAGCATTCAACAACTCCTAAATGTGTCCCTCATCTGCCGCAACGACTTCACGTTCCTTGATTTTAGGCACGGAATGCAAGTGGAACGCAAGGGAAGTCAAAACAGTGAAAAAAGGCTTGATAGGGAAGTTCAAGGGCATTTTCGTAATTTCACATCCATAGTCCGGAGGTCTGGTCAACTTGAAAGTTGAAGATCTCGCCGCAACGAAGATACTGGAAGAAACGGCACCTCAATCCGAGCTACGATGAAAAAGTTATGACCTTTTGAAGTTGGAGAAAATTCCTTGAAGAATGCTGTTTTTTTAACCTCATACCAGGATGGGAACACCAAACCGGTTCGGTGTACCCCAGATGGGGTTCGGTGTACCTGTACGCTGATAAGTTTTTAAGAGTTTTAACAAAGCGGGATTCTTCATATTTTTTCCTATAAATACCAACTTCGGGGGAGTTGTTTTGCAAGACTTTAGAAGACGTTTTTGAGAGTCCAAATACATCTAGTCTTCATATTTTTGAGTCCCAAGACTCATGTTTTGATTCACACAATTCTTCCAAACCTTTGTGAATCCTTTAAGCAACCCAAGAACACCATTGATGTTCAACCCTTTGTGAAGTGGACCGCTTCTTCCTCTTCATTGCAGCCCTACTGGACAGGGATAGTTCCAGCCGCCACCCCTACTGGAAAGGGTTTCTTCCAGCCGCGACTACAGAATCCGATACCCGAGGGTAATTCTTAGTCAATCTGTATTTCATTGTAATCCGATTGTAAACCGTATTTTACAAATTATAGTGATATACAAATGGTTTTGCCCCTGTGGGGGATTTTTCCTTAAACTTTGTGTGTTGAATATCTTGCGCATGATTTCATATTGTTTCAATCACACCTAGTTGCATGCTTAGGGTTAATTTGGGTTAAAATTGGTGTTTATTATATTATTTCTTATTTGAACGCAAGCGCCAACTCTTTCAATGTTTTAACTTGATTTTCGGATATGATATACATATATGAGTCTATTTTAATATCCAATTGGAATCAAGCAATTTCAGTAAGTATACAAAACGATATGATAATTTGAATGTACAAGGTTTCTAAACAAGGCAATTTCAAGGGTTTACACATTCAAGTTTGCTTAAACATGCATCTATCCATGAGTACACATCAAGACATGGAATTTCAGTAAACAAATGATTATTTCTATCATTTAAATCAGCAATACAAAAAAATCAAACAAGATTTATGGATGGAATTACCTTAGGGGCTTTTATGTAATTTTATATGAATTTTTCTTCAATTTCTCCTCACACTTTCTTCCTAAACTTCGAAACTCTCTTTCCTTAGGTTAAAACCCTTCCATGGCTGAAATATGCTGAAGGAAGAGCTTAATTAAAGGGTTATAAGTCGGCATAAGGTCACCCCCCCTTGGTCCAATCAAAATATAACATGTGGCATCATATAAAACAAAATATCATTTAAGGCTAAATGACTACTTTACCCCCTGTTCGTAAAAAGACAATATCTTCCCACTCGGATGTCCGTTCAATGAACCGTTTGTTGTGTTACAAACCTAACTCATATATCTACAAATATCTAGTTTATACCTCAAGTCAATTATTATATTGTAATGGTCAAAACTTGCCTCCAACATGAACATTCTTACCGAAAACATCAAAATTTGGTGTTTATAACTAATTCAATTTTTCATACTTTATGAAGGTAGAATTAGACTAAATACTATGACTTAACATTATATATACTAATAACATATTATCCATATCACATAAGCTAATCATAATTTAAACATAATTTATCATAATTATATTCGACAGTGATGCTAATAATGAACCAACTGAACATTCTGTTTTAAATTTGATAAAGTACTGATCACCCTATATTTAATTGGGCGGAGTGTCACAGGTGGTATCAGAGCATCAGGTTCTAGAGTCTTTTAGGATCTGTGCGGCTTATTACGTTTCAGCGTAGCATTCTTTGATATAGAGCCTTATGATATGATTGTTGTGTTCCCTTACATATGCGACTTACGTTCTCCTGCTGCGAATTATAATGGATGTGACTCATTATACGAAATTTTGTGTGATTCGAACACCGAACATTTTAGGACGACCAACGAAGGCCGTAAGAAGGACTACAGGAGAAGAAACTCGACAAAAGACAAAAAGTAATTTGAGAATGGTGATCGTGATAAATGTCGCCATAAGTATTACTTAAACAAGTGATAATGAGATCATCACTTGGGAACAGTAGATTCCCAGGGCACAGTCGTAGATAACGGTGGAGTGACTTTAAGACCACCTAGCATAGTCGACAAGGGAGAAATCAAAGGGACTCTTTTGAAAACCATCAGTGAAGATGCGGAGAACAAAAAGAGAAGGCCAACGGAAGTAGAAAATCCCAAGGCAATTGTGTAGAGTAAAGTGTAACGACACTCAGAATTTAATTTGGAATTAAATTGGTAGCTCTTAGGAGCGACATAAAGTGATTAGAATCAATCAGCACGTGTAGAAATTGTGTTTGAAATTTAAAGAGAAATTTGGGTACGAGTTGGCCGTGAGGTCTTCCATTCGATGTTGTAAAAGAGATGCAAGTGAAAATTTGAAACTTAGCACAGTGAGTAAGCTAGAGACTGATCGTGGGAGAAAGGTTGAATTGCATAATGAATTTCGTACTTGGCAGGGGGGCATAAATTATCCAAAAGGCCTATAGTTGACAAAGGACCCTTGAGTAGAATACAAGCATGGATGAGAAATCCAGCTAGGATGACTAATGTTGATGTCGTCAAGGTTATTCAGTTACTAGTTAGTGAAGTCTTTCCAGAAGAAGTGAGCCAGGAGGGTTAGAGAATCTGGCCGAAAGGTAAAACTGAACTTAACGGTGTTAGTGAAACACCACATGAGAGTGTGCCCAATAGGGAACTCATTTAGATGATTTTGATTGTTTAACTTCCTACAAAGTGACGATGAAGTCAATCAGGGTTGTGGAGGCCAACCAGAATTCCGAAAGGCCAGCATAACCAAAGGGACAACGGAAGAACAATTGTGATTTAAGACTGCCGGTCTGAGGGAAGGACATTCCAAAATGGTCAGTGGGACTAGTGACGGGGAAGTGACTCGTGAAGTTTTCCTATCAGAAGAGAGTAGGACTACAAGTGTTGAATGTGTCCATAATTGAGAAGTGAGACTGATGAGATTGGTAATGGTAAACCATGCCAGTTAGGCATAGCAACTGGAGGAGTGAGACTACCTGCAAAGGAATTTGGGTAAAGAGAATTAGGCCCATGAAACTTACAAACCGAGAGTGATGGGTTCAGGATGGACCGGTGGAGTCCTCGTTAAGAGTAGCATATAGTATATCAGGGTCGATGGGGCCCAGGACATAAATGGGAGCTCATTAAAGCCATAATTGAGGCCTAGATATTTTGGGCCAACGTTTCAATAATGGGCATGAAATCCACATGATGGAATAAATTGCCCACGATGAGAGGGGACAAACTATTGGATGAAATCCAAGATATATAACGATTGCAGATGTTCATGGGTCGTGTTGGCAGCCACGTGCTGAGACCCCGTGATTTGGCAAGACTGGGGAGGTTTTGCTTATTCCTTATGAATAAAGGATAACTTCTAGTGACATGGGTGTGTCACAACTTATATGTAAATTGGAAACCCTAAAACTCGCGTGCGGGTCGAGTTGAGTGGGAATGTTAGTTATAACAGTCTTGTTATAAACGTATTTCTCATTGATAGCGGAGAATTTTGATGTCGCCCGAGAGTCAACCGGGTGGGCCCTAAGGGTATATTTTGTTGTTATAATTTACTACTGCATTGAGTTAGCATTAGTAGAGTATATTGTGGTAATGTGTAGTGATTAATTACCATATGGTTAAATGATAGTAAATTGAGTGATATGACTGTCGTGCCGGATACTCCGGGAGGAGAAACCTTGATTTTGTGTGGCGCCACCTGAAATAGGGTTAGGCCCAGATATATGTATATACAAAAAATTTCATGGTATTATAGACCTCAGCAAGTATGTTGTCTAGTTATATGTGATTCCGGTGCGTAGGAATTTATTTGACTGATAAGACTCATGATACATTGTGTTCTTTATCGAGCAGCGAAATATAGCTTGTTATATATTTGTAGCGCCAAGTACTTGGGATAGTAAGAGCGCCATGCTTCATGTTACATTTTTTAGGGTCATGAGAGTGGACGAGTAGACCTTTATGTCAAAATACAGATATCGTGGGAAAGTACATAGTATGGACTGAAGGCCTTACGGACCTCGACAACCGACTAGATTAGATAGTAGTGTATCGGGGGGGTTCCTTGTTTGGATTTCGCTTTGCGAGACATCCCACGCATGAAACTAGCGAACGTCGGGAGTGGGAGAGAAGTTATGTCGATAGTACATAAGTTTTGTACATTGGTTATTGTACCTATAAAATAATATAATTGAGAGTTGATAATTCCATTATGACTTAAGGCCAATAGAGTCGCCTAGTCTTAGTATCATTCTGAATAGGGCAATGATGCCATTGAAGGATTGAATAAGTTATGACTAGTGGGGTGGTTGAGTGCACCCCTACTACATTAGCATACTAGGCATGCTAGAATTGAAGTAAGAAAATTACATGTCAATTGTAAAATGTTGCGTGAGGAATAGGGTGTAGGGGTGCCCTAGGTGATTGAATCAAGCACTGGATTATGATTATCATGTGAATTCGATAACATGTAGTCAGGTAAGCTGAATCTTATTCCGTAAGATTTGTCAGAGACTTACGTTTCAAGATTTGTGTCACGCGGTGCGGCAAAGTCATATGCATCAAGGTAAAAGTACATTCGAGAGAGTATAAAATGTATCAGGTTCCAAATAAAAATGGTGAAGGGTTATGATGTAGAGTAATATTGCAAGGTTAGTCTTGTAGTGGGTCACCTAACTGTTGGAAAAAGGGTGGACAATCCGAAACCAGTAGGGGCTTCTTCCACTAGAGAATGGGAGAGTAACCCCAAAGATCTTCTCATGTAGCTGAGATGGTGAGATTATAGGTACTGAAATGTGATTGAGTACGGCCTAATATCCATAGAGGGATGGGCAGGGCAACCGGTCTAATCGGATGCGGGAGAGGAAAATTTTTGTGCACTCTTAAATCTTCGGGGAGGACGAGAGCAGTACCTCCCACTAGTGGAGTTGTGTTCAATAACTCCTATGAATTCACATTTGGGCAGAGTGCCAGTAGAGGTATGGCATGGTGAACTTGGTTATTGTCCTACTTGATAGTTAGAGGTGGGGGACCAACTATAATTGTAAATATCAGAGAAGAGTTGTGATTATAATGTATATTGTGTGTGAAATATAGATGGCACAATTAATTTACTCATACGAACGACACGAGATGAGGTCGTATGTATCCGAAATGAGGATAAATCTACTAAGGTCCAATAGTAGAAGGATATATAGGGAATATCTAAAATAAAGTTTAAGTAGTGGAACTTAAGCGGTAAGGCTTGGGCAAGAGCCTATATGACAGGGTAACCTGGAGTTTAAAACAAACACATGTGAAGTGTTCATTATTAAGGGTACTCGATATCATACTATATGGGTGGTATGGAGTAGCTTACTTGGGAGCGCAAGGATGTGATGCGCAATATTTTTACAGCGTTGTCTATTCCTAGTATACTTTTTTCGAATTTCGGGATGAAATTTCGTTGTAAGGGGAGAAGTATGTAACACCCCGTATTTTTTATGATTTAAATAATTATGTGATTAATTATTATTGTGGGAATAAGTATGTGATTAATTATTGCTGCTAGATTAATTAAATTAAAATGCCAAAAATTAATTTGTTATTAATTCGGATTAAAATAATTATTAACTAGCGTGCCAAGGGTTAATACTTATTATTGATAATTATTGAATATTACTGCGTGATATGTAATATGGAATTATGAAATTTGATAAATTACCGAAAGTGAAATATACGGCAGTTTGGTAATTTAAGTCTGACACGCGTCTGAGTCGTGTCGGGACTAATTGATTGGGATAAAAAGAGAATTTATTTTTATTAACTCATATGGTCATTTTGAGTGCGCCGTTGAGTCCGGGAGGGTTAAGATAGTCAGAAAACACTACCCGGGTATTTTATTTGGACTCCGGAATATTTTAGGCCAAATCGGCACCCCGTAGGGGTAGTTTTGTAATTTGGATTTTTGGGGGTTTAATTAATGACGGAAATCAGCAATTAAATAAGAAAGGTACGTGGGTAGACATTTCCCATCAGATTCTAAACCTAAGTGAGAAATAGGGAAAACCTAAGAGGGAGAAGAAGGGCTCCATATGTGTTCTTGGAGAAAGGCTCAAGCTTTTACACCGAAAATTCCACCAACGCGTAGATCGCGAAGAGAGGAACGCATCTATACCAACATCACCAACGAATCAGACCATCATATTCGAGGCAAGTGTTTATTACTTGCATGTTTTAGTAATAATTGTGTTCATGTTAGAGTAGGTGATAACCCATCAATTTATGAGAATTAATTTTGATGGAAACTTGATGATTTGATTTATTTTGGGACTGAAATTTCAAGAAATTAAATCCCTTCATGTAAATAGGATTACATTCACGAATTTATGATAATTTTCCATGAACAAATCTGGGTTTAATTCCTTAATTTAAGAACTAGGGTTCTTGTTAAATAAATTGGGGATTTCGAAATTCATTGATGTATGGTGAGGATTTAATAATTATAGGTTTTTAGAAATCATCTAGATATGTTAAGACATCATTTTGATTTGTTATTTGGGTGTTTAGGATTGAACACTAGAGGTTCTAGGGGTGTAAACGGAGGAAAAATGCTAAAATTTTGGGGAAGAAGACGAGACAGGAGGTCTCGCGCGAAGGTCGTTCGCGCGAGATAAGGATCTCGCACGAAGTCGTTTGAACGACACGTGGCAGTCGTTCGAATGACAACGCTTCTGGTTCGAGCGACAGGTCTAAATGAATTATGAAAATTTCCATTTTTACCCCAAATTAAGTTGCGCAATTAATTTGAGTGAGAAAACTGCTATTTAATGGACTTAGCCTAGTGCAAAATTTTTAGGAAGTATTTGGGAAATAATACCTTAAATAATTGGAACGGTATGTTGACCTTGGAGATTACATGAGTGATAGTAAATGAATTAAATATATTATACATAGAAATGAGAGAATAATACGTATGGAATATATTTATATGAATTGGTTGGGTGAATACCTATGAATTTTAATAGAATGTGTGTATGCCTATTGTATGATAATATTGTTAAGTGTACTAATGGGTGACAATCCGGGGGTACAAGAATATTATCATTAAGTGTACTAATGGGTGATAATCTGGGGGTACAAGAATATTATCGTTAAGTGTACTAATGGGTGATAACCCGGGGGTACAAGAATATTATCGTTAAGTGTACTAGTGGGTGATAATCCGGGGGTACAAGAATATAATCGTTATGTGTACTAATGGGTGATAACCCGGGGGTACAAGAATATTGTTGTTAAGTGCACTAATGGGTGTTAGCCCGGGGGTGCATGATTATTATGGTTATGTGCGCTAATAGGTCTTAGCCCGGGGGTGCAGGATTTGTATATATATGTATAGGGATGATGTGACGATATGTATATATATATATATGAACTTGTGAATATTTCTACTGTGTGAAACTGGTAGATATGGTGCCAATAATAAAATGATTTGCGCCAAGTGGTTTTAACCTAAGGGTGCAGGATTAGTATATATATATATATATAGGGATAATGTGACTGTATATATATGAATATACTTGGGAACATTCTACTTGTGAAATTAGTAGATATAGTATAAATGAGAAATAAAATAATCTTAGTGGATAAAAGATTAACCATTCGAACGGTGAATAATGGAACTTTTAGTTATGTGAGATAAACTATTTCTTTAACGTATTGTATGGGCGATACGGGGATACTACTGGATAACGTAGATGGTGATATTATGATTTCGATTTAGTTAGGCTGGGTAGCATAGCTAGTGTGGGTTAGATATACGTTAGGCGTGCACAATAGATGAGAGGTGAGAATCTCATATGAGAGTGCGATATCTGACATGCACATAATACTTGCTTCATTGCAGTTTTAAATACTTGCTAAATATTTTTAAAACATCCGGCTCTGACCCGTTTCTTGCAATTATTCTTTCTTTTGCTATATATATCTATTATATCAGGTGCTCAGCCATAGGGATACCTGAACTAGAGATTTGGATTGCTTTACGTGCTGCAGTTGTTGTGGAAGCTGTAGGTCCTTACATTAGACGCATCCCTCATTTCCATTCAGTTATCTAGACATCATAGTTGGGGCATGTGTCGCCCATTCCTAGTTTTTATCAGAGTTATTATTCAGTTTACTTTACCGTTCTTTTTGTTGGATGGATTTTACTATGAGTCTGTGAATTGGAATTTTGAACTGGGAGGTTTTACCCAGTCTTATTTATTTCAGTATTTGATTCATGTTCAGTATTTAGTATATTCTTGTGTATGATGAATGGTTTATATTTTAATAATTAAATTGAGAAATGGTTTTATTTGGTTATATGTAAAAAGGAAAATGTTTTGACGCCTAACTTAATTCTATATTAGGTGATTAATATGTTTATAAGTTTTTCGACAGTGATGCTAAGAATGAACCAACTGAACATTCTGTTTTAAATTCGATAAAGGACTGATCACCCTATATTTAATTAGGTGTGGTGTCACACTAGATTACTCTCCCGACCAATCACAGGTGAAAAGTTGTACATGTACTTAGCTATTTCTGAATCAGTGGTAAGTTTTGCATTGATCCGAGAAGAGAATGGAGTTAAAAAAACCCGTCTACTATACCAGTAAGGCGTTTTGAGGAGCACAAATCAGGTACCCTCACTTGGAGAAATTGGCATTGGCATTGATTGAAGCATCCAGACGCATGAAACCATATTTCCAAGCCCATACAATCATAATTTACACTGATATGCCTCTAAGGCAGGCTTTGCATAAACGAGAAAAATCTGGTAGATTAATGTACCGGGCTGTGGAATTAGGGGAATATGATATCATATATGAGCCAAGGTCTTCTTTGAAAGGCCAAGCAGTGGCAGATTTCATAGCAGAGCTCACTTACTCTGAGGTCCCCGAGCAACAAAGTGAGCAGACATAACAAGACTCAGGAGAAAGTAATATTACCAAGAAAGCTCCCGAAGAACTTTCTTTAGAAGAAGTTATTGCAGAACTACCAGACTCCTGTTCTCGAGCATTGAAGATGACTAGGAAGTATGAAGAAGCAAAGAGAAAAATATTTTATTACGGGAGTTTGACAGATCAAGCATTCGACGACAACGTCCCCATATGGAATTTATATATTGATGGGTCATCTTGTTCAACCGGTAGTAGAGCAGGTATAATACCTAACACTCCTGATGGTATTGATATTGAGTATGCACTACGTTTTCAATTCCAGGATTCAAACAATGAAGCAGAGTACGAAGCTCTAATTGTAGACCTAAATTTAACCCACTCATTGAGTGTCGAGAAAGTTGTGGCACGCAGTGACTCTCAGTTAGTAATAAACCAAATACTGGGTTTATATGGAGCTAAAGGAGAATTGACAATCGGGTATTTATCCAAGGCGATGGAAGTCATTGTAAAATTTCCAGCTATTCAGATAAATAGAATTCCAAGGTTGGAAAATACCTGAGCTGATGCCTTAGCTTGGCTAGCCTCTGCTACTCGAATTGAACTCCGACGAACTATCCCTGTTGAGATTTGGGCCAATATGAGCATAGATAAAGATTTGATGATCAGTTTCATTGCCATAGATATGGGGCCATCCTGGATGGATCCCATCAGAGCATACATTGAATAAGGAACTCTACCAACATATATGGTGGAAGCAAAGAAGTTAAAATACAAAGCAGCTCGGTATGTATTAGATAAAGGTGTTTTGTACAAGAAAGGACTAAAAGTCAATTTGCAGTGCTCTATGCATCCATCAGAGGTCCAAGATCTAATTCAAGAGGTGCATGAAGGATCATGTGGAGCTCACATAGCAGGGAGAACACTTCTGTAAAGAATCAATACTTAAGGGAATTACTGGCCAACAATGCGAGCAGACTGTGCAACTTTTGCCAAGAGGTGTGATAAATGTCAGAGATTCTCCACAATTTGCAAAACTCCACCGACTTTTCTCACTCCAATTAGTTCACCATGGCCATTTGATATATGGGGTACAGACTTGTCGGGCCACTGCCAACCACCTGAGGAAGATTCAAATACTTGGTGGTCGTCGTGGATTATTTTACAAAATAGGTGGAGGCAGAGCCTCTAATAGATATGCCTTATGAAAAGGTCAACTAATTCACATGGAAAAACATCATTTGTAGGTATGGACTGCCCTATGCTTTCATTACCGACCATGGGACACAGTTTGACAATGATGAATTCGTAAGTTACTGTGCTCAGTCCAATGTTCAGAAATTGCATTTGGCTCCTGGACATCCTCAGACTAATGGACAAACTGAAGTTATGAACTGAACCTTGCTTAACGGGTTGAAGAAAAGGCTTGATGATGCCACGGGAAATTGGATAAACGAGCTACACTTTGTCTTGTGGGCATACCGAACAACACCGCGAACAACAACTGGAGAGTCCCCCTATATGTTAGCATTTGGGACTAAAGTTGTCATTCCTATCGAACTAGGCCTGCCATCCCATATAGTTTTAAATTTTAACTCCCCTGTAAGTGACCTAATGAGAAGGTTGGATCTAGACATGCTGGAAGAAGTACGGAAAGATGTTTCCCTGCGCAATGCGGCTTATCAACAAAGAATAACACGTTTTTACAATAAAAGGATAAAACCGACCAACTTGAAGGAAAGAGATTATGTGCTGAAGAAAGTGCTGCAGAAAAATAATAAGCTTGAAGCCAATTGGCATGGGACCTACCATGTTTCAGCAGTGATCCGACCTGGAACCTATCGAATTGAAACCTTGGAATATGAAGAATTCAAAAACCCATAGCATGCAGAGCATCTTCGAAAGTATTATCCATGATGTTGTAATCAATTTTCAACTTGCAATATTAATAAAATCTTCAGTTTCTTTCCATTTTTGTGGTTCATTTTTTTTGGATTACTCGTGCTATGCACTACACTAGCTTGATAAAAAGTTATAAATTGTTGCTCGGTTTAGAAATTATTGCTCAGCTTAGCAAACATTGCCCTGAAAGTTGCTCAACATAAGCAATAAGTTACTCGGAGTAGCCATAAACTTGATCATTGATATACGAAGTCCAAGTCAACAGGATGATAAATCCTCAAGAAACTTGGTCCACAAACATAAGGATAAAACAAGATCTTTATCCTACTGGGAAAGTACATGAATAACGTTGCAAAGGTTACTCGAGAGGAATGTAAGCACACATTCCACAAATGCCTGGTCATACCACTGGTATTTAATGCAAAAATCCAACACTTGGGTGCATTAGTAAAACCTTTGGAAACCCATGAGTAACTAGCTCTAAATTTAGATTGTAATCTAAGTATGCTAATAGAACCTATGTATTCATTTAACTAGCTCTAAATTTAGATTTTAATCTACGTATGCTAGTAGAACATCTGCACTCATTGGTAATTGATACTCAACTTAATCAAAGTGTATCAATAGAACTAATAACAAAGAAAGAATTAACATTCAACACAAAACAAGTTGATCGAATTTTTATTTCATTAAATCAAATTAATTACATGGTCGTGTTAACAAAATAGAGTACAAATTTCATTCTGCAGGACGTTTCCATTCAGCTTTAGAAACAGGGTCCATGCCAGTAGGAGGATCATCTAAAGTATAAGGAGAGTTGATGAAGTTAAAATCTTGAAGAATTCTGGTATTGGTGCTACTAGGACGATTAAGCAAGTGAGGAGGTCGAATGATATATAATTCATCATGAAGCTCGTAATCTCCCAAGTATTTTAAAATCAAGCATTGAGGAATACGATGGATAGGAATCCATTTGGCATCTAATTTAAAAGGAGGATTGTCAAGCTCAAGCAAGCCTGGATCATACTAGTCCCATAATGAGCTGTTTTGATCCACTTTCATCATTATCAAAGCATTTATCCAACCCCATCTATAGCTCTCATTCTTAGCCCGTTGAAGCTTGTTATCAAAATGCCCCAGAGCTTCATTATACCCGTCCATCCAGACTTTCCTTGGTTGTTTATAGAATTGAAAGGTTAATCTGTCAACCTGAGAATGCAGTTTCTTCAACATTCCATCCTTAGCTTGTAATTTAGAAGATTGAGTGGATAATTATTCAGACAAGGTCTGTAGCTTCTGGGACATCTCAGCAATGGCTTGATCTTTAGCTTTTAATTGTGCATCTTGATTAGCAAGGGCCTGTTGAGTTCTGATATACTCTGTAGTACCTCGACCAGTACCTCTGCCAGGTTTGACTCTAGCTCGGGAAGATGAAAAAGTAGATTTTATTTTCTTCAGAGCCTTCAACTCCTCACTCAACCTTACGTTTTCGGCCTTCAAGAAGGAATGCCCCTTATTTGTAGTAGTAAAAACACAAGTGGATGACTTCATGGCATCAAGTTCATCTCTAGAAGCTTGGCAATGTCCTTTGCTTCATTTACTTCACGTTTCAGCAGGAATTCTTATCTTCAGAAATGAGGAGCAAATTTATCAAACTTTTGCTCAAAGCCCCAATCTTCACTAAGGGCTTGTAATTTCTTCTCATAATACTTATGCAAAAGTGCCTTAGCTTCATTATGCTCCTTCTATAGCTCTTCAATTATTTTATAGTAGGCAATGTTGTTAGTCACTGCATGATCAAGAAGACACTTCAGATGAACATAGGCCTCTTTGGCTTGCTCAGATACCTCTTCCCCAAGAAACTTCTGTAGGTCGGCATCAGTCAGAGATAAGTGACTAGCTTTAAAAAGCTCATTACATCTCAGGAGTAGCTCGGAGTCAATAGAAGAGAAGTATTCCAATTTATCCATGAACTATTAAGAAGAAGAAAGTTATCAATCAACAAGGTGCAGAGTATTGGAAAACACAAGCAGAGGAATACAAATATTTCTCTTTTCATTAATAAAAGGGAAAGTAAAGATACATCTTAAAAAAAAAGTACAACTATTGAAAAATAAAAATAAAAAGATGCTTGGTTTTACACCTTCTTCTTATCTGCCACAGGATTAGCTGGCGAAGAAACGGGAGCTGAAGAAAGAGGAGGATTAACTCTGAAAGGTGCAGTAGAATCAACATCCTGGTGTTGATTGGCAAACTCCACCATTATCAAATATTCACTGGAACCCCCATCATCAATTTCCTCGTCCAGGTTTGGAGGAGTCCTAGGATCATGTCGGGAGAATGACTCAGAATCTTTTGAAGTAACGACCTCCACCAGAGCAGCAAACCAACCATCCTTGAAGAAATTTTTCTTCACAAACTCAATTTACGAAGAAGTTGCTCCAAAGGCCTTGTCCCAGCCTTTGTTGAAGCCAACCTATCTGGCCTTATCCCTCTTCACCTTCTCAGCACCCAAGTCCTTCTGTAGCTAAGCACATTTAACTCTCTTAACATCCAAGTCCTTCTGTAGTTGAGTAGACTTGCTTTCTCAGCATCTAAGTCTTTCTACAACTTATCAGCCAGACCCCGAGCAGTCTCAATAACTTCTTCAGTAGTTTTCATCTTCTCCTCCCACTTCTATTGATCATTAGCCAATGCTTGTTGAGAATCAAGAAATGACTTTTCAACTCGTTAAAAGCTTCTTCAACTTCACCAGAGGAAGAAGCTCTCAAAGCCTCATCTTTCTCCAATATATTATTGAAGTCAACGAGGAACTGCACAAGAACAACAAGGAAAGTCAGTATTGTGAAGAACAAATCAAGAGATAGTAATTAAATAAGGTAAAAAGAATATACCAGAGCAAGACTTTGAGCAGCCCTATTAAAACTCTTGGAGCGAGGTAATGCAGCAGCAGCACTCCTATAGTTTGGCAAAGTCCCAGACTTTATTAATTATTTTGCCAATCTAGGGCCAAGGATCGCTGGAGAGGCATAAGAAGAAATATTGACCAACTCACGCTGGTCAGGAAGGGCAGAAGAACCTTCTGTTAACTTAGAAAGCAACCCTTTCCTTATTCTTTTCAGGGGGCTCTCTTCAATTTGCTTGGCCGGGGAGTCTCATTTTTATTTTTCACCCCAACATCAACTTGTTTAGAAGGGGGATTGGCAGTTATGTCTCCCAAAATGTTAAGAATCTTCCTCTTCCCCATGGATACAACAAGGGGCAAATTTGAATCTAAGGATGAAGGGGAAAGGGAAGCAAGATCCCCACTTCCAGATGCAATGGCTGAGAAAGTAGAAAGAGGTTCTTGCTCAAGGTCAATCACAGGGGAAGGAGCAGGGCAAGCAACAGAGGAATATATTGTGTTCCTGTATTGCAGCAAATAAAATGCAGACCTGACGTGCTCCTCGCCAATCCTTTGATGAAGTCCCCAAATAAACTTCAACTCCCTCAGATTCACTTCACTTTCCTTTGGGCGCCTTCTCTTCTGATCAATTGGAAATTTACAAAGCAATAATTAGTGTAACATTTAAATATACATGTACAAGACAAAACAGTTAAATGAGGAATAACATATCTCATTGCCAAAAGGAGGGCATATAGGCCCCTAATACTCAGCATTTCCAGATAAAGGGGCATATTGCCAATTTTTTAGAACAACTCCATGCTTAAAATAATCCCTATTGGAGTCTGGAAGATTAACTACTAACGTTTTATTTACAGCCCTAGTCTTTAAATAAAAAGTGGTGTCACTAGTCACCCACTTATAACAAAACGTTATTTCTGGAATCCCCAGATGGGTTCCATGAGTTTGATTAAACCTATCGGGGGCCACCCTAGCAGGGAAAACATCAAAGTATTAACAAAATCCAAGGCATAGTGGGTTGGGAGGAACGGTAAACCCACACTCAGCTATAAAAATAGATGGAAACCAGTGACCCTTAACAAGTGAGAAAAAATCAGCAGGTAAAATATTGTGTTCCAAAACAACCCAAGCGGGAATTTTAAATTCATTTCTGAATTCATCAAGAGAATGAACAGAGTAAACCATGATGAAGAATAGAAGGAAAAATAAAGAATTCTTACCGGAATTAAGGATTCAGCAAGAACTGAAGAACAGAAAATAATCGTTCGAGAAAGAAAAAGAAAGCTTGAAGACACTGTAGCCCAAAAACACTCAGAAGATTTGAGATAGTAAAAGTTCATGGCTTTTCCCGCTCTTTATAGGTTGCCTCAAAAACTGGAAAAGTAATGATTAAAAAGCAGCGTCGATTGAACTGTTGGCGGCTAAAAGACAAAAAAGACGAATTTACCCAAAAACGATTCGTTAAAGTTGTGGATAATTTCAAAAATGTCACGCGCATTATATTCTCATAATTAAACCATAAATTTTTACAAGTAGGGGAAGTCGGCAACCGACCAGGCCTAAAATTATTGCCCGAGCAACTTTAAGAGCCAAATATTCCATACTCTTGTTAGAACTTCAAGCATGCAACATTGGGGGCTTCTGTTGATACAAAAAATTATTCATCTACATGGATCATTCGGATACTGACACGTGTTATACAGTGGAAGATTAATCCTAGTCATTAAGGATGGAATACCGACCAACTCTAGGAATATCGACCAAACCCCAAGAATACCGACCAACACTAGGGATGCCGACCAACGTGACAGGCAAACACCAACAGTTATATATATTAATGATTGTACAGATGTAAATGTCTACGATATAAAGACATTCCATCTTTTGATATTCCAGCTCTTGTACACCCCCTGATGACTATAAATACATTGTAAACCCTACATACAGGAGGGGACGAAAAAAGAGGCAATTGAATAATCCCAAGGCAATATACAACATTGGACGTAGGCTCTTTCCTTAAGCCGAACCACTTTAAAAATATCTTGTCTCTTATTTCTATTTATCTGTTATCAATTAATTAGTCTCGTCTAGTTTTTTGCATCAATAATGATGTTGAATCGAACGTATTTGATGGAGATTTTCAATCTCGTCATAGAATAAAATATGAGACTCTTATTAACGGACTATATTGCATTTTATGAGCTCTTTTTTGTAGGGTTTTACCGTAGGTTTGAGGGAGCCCTTCCAGAATTTCTCGGTGGCTAAGGAGGTGGTTTGTAAATAATTTTCAACTTGAAATTGACATGCCTCGATTAGTACCTCGCCAATTGCGTCATTTAGATTGAGAGTTACATTTAATGTGGAAATTTATGAAAGTTTAAAAAAAATGTGTATAATCTAGGAAACCATTACATAAACTTATGTAAGATTCCCATTAATGTTATTGTAAGAATATTATTTCTTTTGATTAGTACATATGTTATACCCCATAAAATCCATAAATATATTGATCAGTTCTAAATATACATAATACAAAAGTCTAAATAATTTGTATCATTCTAAGAATTACAGAAAAAAAATATATAACATGCTCATAATAAGTAAAGTAAGTTAAACCAATATAACTATGATACCCATCCTAACATAATAACCCATCACTGGAATAGAATAATTGTCTCCATTATCTCAATAGAACATCCAACTATAAATATATAAAAGCTCCAATATAATAAATCCAAATAATAATAATCCAATTCATTGTCTAGTGAAACGAAAATGCGATCACTAAAAGATGAGCATGCACGCTTGACAACTACATCCTAGATCTAGAAGGAGAAACTGAGAAAGTAGTGGAAAAATCAGGGTTGTAGCGACTGCTACTACCTAGGATCTCAAAACAAATTTCACATACTGGATTAAACCTAGCAAGTATAAAAGGAGTAAGAATTTAACTAAACTTTAGCTATAATAATAATAATAATAATAATAATGCATCTTCTTCTCATCTATGTATATATATAAAACTGTAGTCTAAACCTAACAATTAACTTTGACTTCATCCTAATCTATCCACGTGGCAAATACAATTAAGTTTCCTCACTCCACATTCACCCCCTCCAAAGGTCGGTGTGACACCCCGACTAATTAAATACCGGGTAGCTACTCGTTTATTAAATCAATACAAAATGCCAAGTTGGTTCAGTTAATAGCATCACTGTCGAAAACATTTTAATAATTACTAATCACCTAGTATTTAAAAAGTAAGTGCCAATTTTAATTTAAGTCTGATAAACATGCAGTAAAAGAATAATGGAAGAATAACAACCATTCACCATAATGAAGTAATAAATAACCAACGAAGTAATAAAAAGTCCGGAGGAAAACTCCTCACAACAATCACACAACTGAAAATAAAATGACAAGTCTGAATCCTGAATTAATTACATGCCAGAAGTCCGAATAACTGAAATAAATGAAATGCCTCTAAAAGAAATGGGCGACATGCCCTACAACTGATAATTCTGAATATAGAGTCAAGATAGATGAAGCGTCTACAAGTAAAGTCCTATAACTTCCACAAACAGCTACAGCTCGTCACCTGAATGAGGATCCTAAGCATGGTGTCCTTGTGGCTGGGCACCTAAAATGGTTTTTACAAAAATAGATTTGATAGCAAATGGGTCAGAGCCCGAAAGTGGAAATCATTTTAAAAACAGCAAGTGTTTTAATAACATTAAAACATTAAATGCAAAATACATGTTAGGACGTGCACTCACATGAAATTCTCACCTCTCGACTACATGTGCACTCCTAACGTACCGTACCCATCTAAATGATATACATATCTAACCAAACCGTAATAAGTTCTACCCCTTACTACTCGATTCCCATTTTACATTCTAGCGATATCAAATCAATAGAGGGCTTTACTTAAACTCAGATTCTCAATTAGTAATACAATTCATTTCAGGTTATCCCTTTATGTTTTCTCAAAACGTTTCCATATTTATCCACACACTATCACATGAAAGTTCCCATTAATTAAGTGTATTTTATTCACGTCATAAATATACAATATAAGCACCCCGAGACTAAGCTGCGGTGCACACATACTCTGCTATCCATCCCGGTACATCACGTACATAATGATCACGCATTCTGAATCTCTCAGGAATCGTTCTCAGATAACAAAAATCACAAACAATGGAGGCGAACACAGTCACATCACATGGGTCACGCACATACCTGCGCTCCCACGATCAGCAGACTTATTAACATCCCAATAAGTCCTTCTCTGACCTATGTTCATCGAGGTACCAGTCTAAATCCGGGCAACACAAGGATTAGAGGGCCCTAAGCGAACGTAAACCTCCCGTGATAGCAAGTATGGTAGGTATGTCATACACATAAAAGCAATACATATACTAAGTATGCACACATCTTAGTAATCACCATAATATATTTGGTACGCCTCTCATTCTCGTGCCGACATATAATGCTACACAATTTATATGTTCCCGGTTGATATAATGATTTAGGCCGTCAATAGTTCTCGCATCGTAGTAGACACTCACGTCCTACTTCGTAATTTCCCTTAGATTCAAACTACACTTCTAGGTTTTACTCCTCATTATATCCCAAATATCCCTAATATATCAATTACTCATCAAGGAAGTATTATCTCTACATATAAACAAGGTTACGGGACACTCGGGATCAAAACAGGCTAAAAAAGCCTAAACTGTCAACTCGTTAGAAGTCTCGTTCGAACGAGGCTGTTCGAACGAGAGTTCGTTCGAACGAAGTGGGCTTTCTAACGAGGTCTCGTTCGAACGAAAGTCATCGAACGAACATCACCCTCGTTAGAAGTCAAACTGTCAACTCGTTAGAAGCTCGTTCGAACGAGCTCGTTCGAACGAGCTCGTTCGAACGACCTGGGCAGGTCTTCTAACGAGTGGCCAGATTCGAGCCCAGATTTTTCTAATCTCGTTTTTCCAACTTTTCTTCACCTCTAACCTCATCCAAACACTAATCCAACGATTTTTCAAAACTACTAATCATCCCTAAACATATTTAGGTCATATACTAACGCATTTTGTGGGGTTAATTCATCCTAACCTCATTCAATTTTCAAATCTCTTCATATTTCCCCCAATCTCAAGAATATGAACCCTAGAAGTTTATAAATCATCAAAGAGTCTAATTAAATCCGTTTTTCGTTTTATCCAAAATATATTATCCTTAGAATAATCATCTAAATACAAATCTACATGCGATTCCTCATCAAAAATGTAAATTCTACATCCAATTTAAATGGGTTTTTCATCAACTCCCAAGAACAATAAGATTTTATCAATTTCCTACACATGGAAGAAACATTCTTTGCAAAATAACGAAATTAAACCACTTGCCTTATGTGTATCTCTGGATTTTGATGTCGATCTGATGAATGGTTCTCTCTCTCTCTCTCTGCAGAATTCTCCTCTCTTCTCTCTCTACAAGCTTTCTTCTCCAAGTGACAATGGTGGCTAGGGTTTTTGCCTTAGGAACTTTTGGGACTCATCCTAATAACCCCCGTAGACCATTAAGTTATTAGTGGGTTTAGTGGGTAATTACTAAATCAGATAATTATTTCCTAATTTTCGTTGGTTTTAAATCCCAAAAATCCAAAATTACCAAACTACCCTTTTACGTTGCCGGTATGGCCTAAAAATGCCCCGGGACCCAAACTAAACCCCCGGCTAGTGTTTTCTGACTATTTCGACCCTTCCGGACGCGTTGGCGCACTCAAAACGACCATACGGTTAATAGAAATAAAATTCACTTTTTAATTATCATAATTATATTCCATGACGCGACTGTCACACGCGTCTCAACAAGATTTCCAAATTGCCTTATTTCAATCTCACGACAAGTTTCATAATTCAGTATTCATATATAATCATATATGCACATTATAATCAAATACCAACTCGCATCTCGCTAGTATTTTAATCCGGATTAATTTCCAATTAATACACATTTAATTCAATTAATCCCATAAATAAATATCACAAAAATACGGGGTATTACATACTTCCCCCCTAATAACTGAATTTCGTCCCGAAATTCGGAACTAGAAAATACCTGGTAAGAACAACTCCGGATAAAGTTCGTGCATCTCATCCTCGCGCTCCCATGTGGACTCCTCGACATTATGATGTCGCCACTGAACACGTACTAACGGAACTATCTTTGACCGCAGTTTCCTCTCACTTCGGTCCAAAATAGTAATCGGCCCCTCCTCGTAGGAGCTATCAGGTTGGAGATCCATGTCCTCCAAAGCAATGTGAGAATGAGCCAAATCGTCTCTAAGATATTTCCTTAGCGAGGAAATATGAAATACATCGTGAATCCGATGCAAATGCTCCGATAATCCAAGCCTATACGCAACCGGTCCAATCCGCTCAATAATAGGAAATGGTCCCACATATCTCGGTGCCAACTTCCCTTTCTTCCCGAAACGCATAATCCCCTTCATAGGAGATACTCTGAGCAAAACCTGGTCCCCCACTTGGAACTCCCTGAAGAACCTCCTCGCATCAGCATAGCTCTTCTGCCGATCCTGAGCTACCCGAATGCGGCTCCGAATCAATTCTATCCTCGCCGAAGTATCCTGAATCACTTCCGGCCCAAGTAGTTTATTGTCCCCCACCTCCAACCAACATGTTGGGGAACGACAAGGTCTACCGTACAACGCCTCAAATGGAGCCATGCCAATGGTGAACTGGTAGGAGTTATTGTAAGCAAACTCCACCAGTGGAAGATACTGCTCCCATCCACCCCCGAAATCAATGATGCACATACGTAGCATGTCCTCCAACATCTAGTTTGTACGCTCGGTCTGCCCATCGGTCTGCGGGTGATATGCTGTACTCAACCGCAATTCCGTGCCCATGGCCTCCTGAAAACTCTCCCAAAACCGTGAAACAAATATCTTGTCTCGGTCAGACACGATATTTAGGGGTACACCGTGAAGTCTCACTATCTCTGAAATAAAGAGCTGGGCATACTGTCCCGTAGTGTAGTCTGTCCTTACGGGTAGAAAATGAGCGACTTTGGTCAACCTGTCCACAATTACCCATACGGAGTCATGACCTCTCTGTGACGTAGGTAACCCTGTGATAAAATCCATGGATATGCTCTCCCACATCCACATCGGGATCTCCAATGGCTGTAGAAGTCCTGCCGGTCTCTGATGATCCACTTTTACTAGCTGACAAGTGGCGCATTTTGAAACAAACACGGCAATATCTCTCTTCATCCCGCTCCACCAATACTGTCTGAAAGAGTTGGCGCTTGCGTTCAATTAAGAAATAATATAATAACTGCCATTTTTAACCCAAATTAACCCTAAGCATGCAACTAGGTGTGATAGAAACAATATGAAATCATGCACAAGATATTCAACACACAAAGTTAAGGAAAAATCCCCCACAGGGGCAAAACCATTTGTATATCACTATAATTTGTAAAAGACGGTTTACAATCGGATTACAATGAAATACAGTTTGACTAAGAATTACCCTCGGGTATCGGATTCTGTAGTCGCGGCTGGAAGAAACCCTTTCCAGTAGGGCTGGCGGCTGGAACTATCCCTGTTTAGTAGGGCTGCAATGAAGAGGAAGAAGCGGTCCACTTCACAAAGGGTTGAACATCAATGGTGTTCTTGGGTTACCAAAAGAGACTCACAAATGTATGGAATTTGTGTGAATCAAGGGTATGAATCAATGGACTCAAATACCATAAAGACTTATGAGTTATGGAACTCAGAAAATCGTGTGTAAGTCTTTTGTTTTAAACCAACTCCCCGATCGTGGTATAAATAAGAATTCATTTGCCCTAAAAATCTGCACACGATCTGTTCGTGGTTATCCAGGGCGGACCGGTCCGGGCCTTAGGCGGATCGGTCCGATGGCGGACCGGTTCTTTTATTTTGAGGCTGATTCGGTTCACATTCGGTCCGGGGCTCATTGGTCTTAAACAAGCAAGGCGGATCGGTCCGGGTCTCAGCGGATCGGTCCGGCTAGGCGGATCGGTTCGTTTTAATATCAGGCGGACCGGTCCGGATGTCTGAATTTCTGAATTCTTCCTTTCTTTTGATCTTCAGATTTTGTTGATGACTGTTGATACCAAAATTAATATGCTGATGTGGACGAATAATACGAAGACACGTGTCAATCTACGTGGCACAATAGCAGCGAGGAAGATCATTTCCCGACCAACCATGCTTCTTTCCGAGCAACGAGAATACACCGAGGAACTCTATCACACCGAGGAACTCTATCGCACCGAGGAACTCTAACACACCGAGATACTCTAATGTTCCGAGGAATTCCTGATCAGCGAACAGCTAAGGCGGTCCGAGATGCATCTCGGTCGTATCATTAATTGCCAGATAATCAACAGTTCAGATATTCATTGAATGCTTATATTCTTGGCACGCACTCTGCATTAAATGTATTACCCTTTCATATGTATGTCATTTAATGTATCGAACCTTTCATGTACAGCCTCAAGGCTATAAATACCTTGTATCATCCTCATTCAAAGGAGACCGGAATTTCTTGAGAGAACTTGTAATCAAGAATTCCACAAACACTCAGCAATAACATAACAGTGGACGTAGGCTTTATTCCTAGCCGAACCACTTTAAAAATCTGTCTTATTTATTTATCTGTGATTGAATAATTAGAGCAATCTAGTTTTTTACATCAACAGATTGGCGCCGTTTGTGGGAATCGACTGTTACTGTCGTTTTTCGCAAAAAATCATTCACCATCAATGGCAGATAATCCAGAATCCAGTAATCGAAATGCTGGAAATACTGGAAATCTTCCAAATCCATCTGCATCCCCAGATCTGGCTGGAATTATGACGAATCTGGCTCAAGGACAAACCGCCATGCAAGAATCTATGAGGCAACTCATCCAAACTCTTCAGGGCGGTGCACCTACCTATTCAGGGCAAAGGAGTGATCGTGGGCAATCACAATCCAGACGTACTGGGTCATATCGCAATGGGGAGTCTACTGATTCTACGTATCGACCTGGGCGAACATCATCGATACGGGCTACGGATACAGATCAACGTGTCACACTCTCTCCGGAAAGAACCAGCGTTTTGGAAAGATTAAGCAGGACGTCTCCTTTCAGTCGGTTAGGACCAAGGAGGAACATGAGTCCACCTAGGGCTCTATCAAGAAGTTTTCGACCACCACCAGGTTTGAGAGAAGGATCTGCACAATCGCGACCAACTACTCGACGAGATAAATCTCAGGAAGCTACGTCAGAGCAATCAGTTGCTCGGACTAAGCGGCCCGAGGAAGGGAATGAAGCATGGAAAGGTTCCATTCAACGGTTGGAGGATAGACTGGGAGAAATGGCTAAGGCGAGGAACCCCTTACAGAGAACTTTTGTTCAAGGAACACCTTTTGTGCAAGCCATTGTGGATTTCCCTACACCGTCAAAATTCAAAGCACCTGTAGTGACCCCCAAGTACGATGGAAAGACAGATCCCGTACTTCATATAGAACAATACCAAGCTGCTGCAGATATCTACGCTGTCCCCGACGAAATGAGATGTAGAGCATTCTCGGGAACTCTTACCGGATCTGCGCATATATGGTACAATAATCTTCCTCGGGGTAAGATTTTAACTTTTGTTCAGTTAGCCGAGTTGTTTATTGGCAATTTTTGTTTTGGAGCAAAGCCGGTAAAGCGAGTAGCACACTTGCTAAGTGTTAGACAAAAATCAGGTGAAAGTACTAGAGATTACATAACTCGTTTCAATAACGAGAAGTTGGAAGTCATAGATTATGAAGAAAAGACAGCAATCACTGCTCTGATGAGTGGTTTGCTGCCTAACAAGCTGTACTACACTTTGGCCAAAGATCGACCTAAAAATATGTCGGAGTTGATGGCAAAGGCGGCCAAAATCATGAATGCCGAGGAGGCTATGGCTGCGAAGAAGAATATGGATAAAGACATTAAAGTGGAGGTCGATAACTCTAAGAAGAAGGATCAGAAAGGTAATGGTGGCGACAAACATTCTAGGAATAACAGGATGAAGTTGGAAGTCCTAAAGAAGTATGATAATTATACTCCATTGAAAATGGGTATTAATCATGTTTTGGAAGAAATCAGGAATAATGAGGAAATCAAGTGGCCGGAGAAATTGAAGACAAATCCCGACATGAGGAATAAGGCCAAATATTGCGAGTTTCACAAAGATCATGGCCATATGACCAAAAATTGTATAGCCCTTCAGAACGAGATTGAAACACTCATCCGAAGAGGAAAATTATCAAAGTATGTAGATCGCAGAGGTGAAAGGAAGAATGATGATAGAACTAGAGAGAGATCTAGATCTCCTCGTCGTGCAGAGGAGAAAAAGAGGAGGGACCATGAAGAGGATCCAGATGATGACCCCGATCTTCCCAAGAAACCAAGGAAACCTGAACGAGAGGTATTTTCCATACGTTTTGGGTCATTTGATTGTAATGTTATTGCAGGAGGAGATGCAGGAGGAGGAGACCTTACTGCAGAAAGAAAAGCTTACCTCGGAGAGGCTCAAGCTTGTTCATACATTCAGCGAATAAACCTGGCCGAGGATGATCGTCCGAGGAAGGTAAACAAAGAGAAGCTAGTGATTGGTTTTTCAAAAAACGACCTGGCAGGTGTTCTTTACCCTCATGATGATCCTTTGGTGATCAAAATGAGGATGAAGGATGTGGTCATTTCAAGGGTGTTAGTAGACAATGGTAGTTCGGCAGACATCATGTACTATTCATGCTTTGATAGCCTGAATTTAAAATTATCTCAATTGGAACCTTATCACAGACCCCTTTTGGGTTTTGCTGGCGAGAAAGTTTTTCCACTTGGGACGATCAAGTTGGATATACTCATCGGAACTTGGCCTGCTTGTCGAACAGAAAGAATACGTTTCTTTGTGATGGATAAGAATGTGCAGTCAGCCTACAACATCATCATGGGAAGAGTTGGATTGAAGAAATTCGAAGCAGTTCCATCTACAGTACATCAGTGTTTGAAATTCCCAACGAATTTTGGAGTAGGAATTATGAAAGGTGATCAAAAAGTAGCTCGGGAATGCTATTATTCGTCTGCCGAGCAAGAAGAACTTGAAGAATCAAGGAAAAAGACTACTACTTACCAAGTGGAGGAAGGTACAGAAATTGAAACTCTTGACCCTAGGGATGAATCTCAACTCGTAAAAGGGGAGGTTGTGGAATCTACAGAAATTGTTATCCTGGACGACGAACATCCTGAACGAGTAACTCAGATAGGATCGTCGTTGGATGTTTCAATAAAACAGGAGTTGATAACTTTCTTGAGAAACAGGAAGAATACTTTTGCTTGGAGTCATGAAGACATGCCAGGAATAGATCCAAACTTCTTATGTCATGAACTCAATGTGAATAAGGAGATCAAACCTGTGAAGCAAAGAAGAAGAGTGTTTAGTCCCGAGAAGAACCAAGCCATACAAGAGGAGGTCGAGAAACTCCAAAAATCCCAATTCATTGAAGATGTGAAATATCCAGATTGGTTGGCAAATGTGGTGATGGTAAAGAAGAAGAACAACAAATGGATAATGTGTGTTGATTTTACTGATCTCAACAAGGCATGTCCAAAAGATCATTTTCCATTGCCCAGAATTGATCAACTAGTGGATGCTACCTCGGGACACGAGCTACTCAGCTTCATGGATGCTTATTCTGGCTACAACCAGATCAAAATGAAACCTGAAGATAGGGAAAGTACTTCTTTTATTACCCCAAGGGGAACTTATTGTTATAATGTTATGCCTTTTGGTTTAAAAAATGCAGGTGCAACGTATCAGCGGTTGATGAACAAGGTTTTTACCGAACAAATCAGCCGCAATATGGAGGTCTATGTCGACGACATGCTCACCAAAAGCAAGAGAGCTGCAGATCATTTGATTGACTTGAGTCAAACTTTTGATCAACTGGATAAATACCAGATGAAGCTTAACCCGACGAAGTGTACCTTTGGAGTACGAGAAGGAATGTTCCTCGGATACATCGTCAACCAACGAGGTATTGAGGCAAATCCAGAAAAGATCAAGGCTCTTTTAGGGCTGCGATCCCCGACGACAAGGAAAGAAGTGCAGAGTCTTACCGGACGGGTTGCAGCACTCAACAGATTTGTATCTCGAGCAACTGATAAATGCCTCCCATTCTTCAAAACACTGCGAAAAAGTTTTGAGTGGACTGATGAATGTGAGAAAGCCTTTCAAGATTTGAAGAAGTATTTGGGAGCACCACCATTGTTGTCTAGGCCAATAACTGGAGAAAAGCTGTACTTGTATTTGGCAGTATCAGAAAATGCAGTTAGCTCGGCGTTGATCAGATTGGAGAATGGAGTCCAGAAGCCAATTTATTACACAAGCAAGGCCTTCCGAGGTGCAGAAATCAGATACCCAAAGCTGGAAAAATTGGCACTGGCATTAATTGAAGCAAATAGAAGAATGAGGCCATACTTCCAGGCCCATACCATCATTGTGTATACCGACATACCGTTAAGACAAGCCCTTCACAAGCCAGAAAAATCAGGAAGATTGATGTACTGGGCAATAGAGCTCGGTGAATACGATATTGTATATGAACCCAGATCATCGTTGAAGGGGCAAGCCGTGGCAGATTTTATAGCAGAGTTCACGTACCCTGATACCCCCGAGGAGCAAAAGGTGCTTGCTGACCTACCTGTGGACGATACAGGATCAACAGACACAGATCCAGACCAACCAAGGTTGGTAAAAGGACTTGTGGACGTAGAAAAATCATCATATTCAAACCCCGACCAACTCCGGTTGGTAGAAGGGCGCGAACAAATGACTGACGAGGAACGAAGGATACCCGGGGATGATGAAAGAAAACAGATGATATTTCACCGAGGAACTCTAACAGATAAGAAATTTGAAGACGAGTTACATACATGGAGATTATATGTAGATGGATCATCTTGCACGGCTAGTTGTGGAGCAGGGATTGTTTTAAACTCTCCAGATGATATTGACATGGAGTATGCCTTGAGATTCCAATTCAAAGCTTCCAATAATGAGGCTGAATATGAGTCTATGATAGCAGGTTTTCATTTGGCGAAAGTTATGGAGGCACGTCAAGTAATTATTTTCAGTGATTCTCAATTAATTGTGAATCAAATGATGGGAATATATGCAGTGAAGGGAGAGTTAATGATGAAATACCATGCAAAAGTGATGGAGTTATTGAAAGAATTTGATGCTATTCAATTGGTGAGGATACCGAGAATGGAGAATGCTAGAGCAGACGCATTGGCCCGATTAGCATCAGCTACGCGCACCGAGCTGCGAAGAACAATACCAATTGAAGTATTAGAAAGTCGGAGCATAGAAGAAGATCTGATGGTGAAGATTATTACCCTTGATTTAGTACCATCTTGGATGGATCCTATCAGAGCATACATTGAAGAAGGAGAATTGCCGGAGGACAAACTAGCTGCCAAGAAATTGAAGTATAAAATTGCTCGGTATGTGTTAACTAACGGTGTTTTGTATAGACGATGAATTATGGCAGGATTGCAGAGATGTGTGCATCCATCAGAAGTCAAAGAATTGATTGAAGAAATTCATGAAGGATCTTGTGGAGCTCATGTAGCAGGTCGGACACTTTTGCAAAGGGTAATGACACAGGGATATTACTGGCCGACGATGAGGGCTGATTGTATAGCCTATGCTAAGAAGTGTGACAAGTGCCAACGTTTTTCCTCCATCCGAAGAACTCCACAGGCATTGTTGACACCCATAACATCACCTTGGCCATTTGCCATGTGGGGAATTGATCTGGTTGGACCACTGCCGACGACCCGAGGAAGGTTCAAGTATCTCGTCGTGGCAGTAGACTATTTTACTAAGTGGGTGGAAGCTGAACCACTAATTGATATGACGTACGAGAAGGTGTATCAGTTCATATGGAAGAATATCATTTGTCGATATGGTCTCCCCCACGCTTTCATCACAGACCATGGAACGCAATTTGATAATGAAGAATTTGCTGCCTATTGTCATCAGTCGAACGTCTTGAAGTTTCATTCAGCACCAGGCCATCCCCAAAGCAATGGACAGACTGAAGTGACGAACAGAACATTACTAAATGGATTGAAGAAGAGGTTAAGTGAGGCTAAAGCAAATTGGATTAATGAGCTACAGTCAGTTTTGTGGGCTTACCGAACAACTCCCCGAGCAGCAACAGGAGAATCACCATATATGCTAGCATTTGGAAGTGAGGCTGTGATACCTGCCGAGTTGGGCCTACCAACACACAGGGTGTTAAATTTCAATTCTCCGATCAGTGATTTGATGAGAAGGCTGGATTTGGATATGCTCGAGGAAGTCAGAGAAGAAGCAGCCATTAGGAATGCTGCTTATCAACAACGAACAACTCTGTTTTATAACAAAAGGGTAAAGAAATGTGATCTAAAAGAAGGGGATTATGTGCTAAAGAAGGTCATTCAGAAGCAGAATAAACTGGAAGCAAACTGGCATGGACCTTACCGAGTTACAGAGGTTGTTCGACCAGGAACTTACAGAATAGCAACTCTAGAAGGAGAGGAATTTAAGAACGCATGGAATGCTGAACACCTGCGCAAGTATTATCAGTGATGTCAAATGTAAAGCATTTCTTTCATTATGAATAAAACGAGGATGTTTCGCCATTTTCTTTCTGGTTGAAAGTTTTTCGGGGAATACTAGTGTAATACACTACACAACAAAAGTGCTCTAAGGAGCCAAACTCCTTTGGTTAGGAGGACAGCTCTACGGAGCAAAAGTGCTATAAGTAGCCAACCTCCTTTGGTTAGGAGGACAGCTCTACGGAGCAAAAGTGCTATAAGTAGCCAACCTCCTTTGGTTAGGAGGACAGCTCTACGGAGCAAAAGTGCTATAAGTAGCCAACCTCCTTTGGTTAGGAGGACAGCTCTACGGAGCAAAAGTGCTATAAGTAGCCAACCTCCTTTGGTTAGGAGGACATGCTCTAAGGATCCAAAAAATGCTCTAAGGAGTCAAAAGCTTTAAGGAGCCAAAAAGTGTACACCAGCATGATCAACTACGGTTGGTAAGATAAAAATATACTCTCATATTACAACTTATGTTGGTCGGGAGGCAATATTATTACAATGAGTTCTTTGAAGAACAAAATGTTTAAAAAATACACCAAGTATAGTTGGTCGGGGATAAAAACCCAATAACTGTAGTTGGTCGGCGAGGACAAATTATCGATCTTAGTTGGTCGGACGCATTTTTGTAATTGAACCAAGTATAGCTGGTCGGGGATAAAAACCCATCAACTGTAATTGGTCGACAAACATTATTCACCCACCTTGTTTGGTTGGAAACAGTTTGAACATTTTTACTCATTACTTTATTATTAAGTGATCGAGAAACATTACTAGTACTTGTAACTTTTTATTAAGTTGCTTATTGAACAATAATATTGTTATCTTTTTAACAGATACATAGATACATATGTACACATATAAAGGTGTTTGATAAACACAAGACTAACAAAATTGGCAAACAGAAAATGAAAATCTTTTCATTAATCTAGAATAAATTACAAGTTACAAGAATGTACTAAATTGTTACATGGATATTACTATTCTATTGGTTTCTTGCCTTGTGCTTTAGAAACAGGTTCCTCGCCGGCAGGAGGGTCTTCTAGGCAAAGGGGAGAATTGATGAAATTAACATCTCTGAGCATTCTGACGTTCATAACAGAAGGTGTATCCAAGAGATGCTCAGGACGAGATAATTCAACTTGGGAATGAAGGCTATAATCACCAAGGTATTTTGAAATTAGGCTGCGAGGAATGGAATGTGCTGGGATCCATGCCATGTCCAATTTGAAAGGTGGTACAGGCAGGTCTAATAATGATGGGGCATGATAGTCCCATAAAAAATGCCCTTGCTCCAATTTTAACACACCTAGTGCGTTCAACCATCCTTGCTTGTAACCTTCGTTGTTGGCATGTTCAATACGGGCATCCAGGTGAACAAGGGCTTCATTGTATCCTGCCATCCAGAATTCCCTTGGCTGTTTATGGAATTGGAAGGTTAATCTATCCAATTGTTCATGAAGGCTTTTGGCAAAAAGATCCTTATTATGCAGAGCAGATTTCGTCGCTGTAAGTTGATCCTCCAAGGATAGATTCTTCTTGGACATTTCTGATAGGGCCCGATCTTTGATGTTTAACTGGAATGCTTGAGTTTCTAAAGTGGATTGGGTACGAGCCTCTTCAACATTGCGACTGAGAACTCTTGATCGGCTCCGAGAAGCAACTGGAGAACTTCGCTCCTCGACAGTTCTTCCTCGCCCCCGAGAACCTCTTCCTCGTCCCCGAGCAGTTCCAGAAATGGCAGATCTTCTTAAGTCCTCCAGCTCTTGCCTTAGTTTGGCGTTTTCGACCTCTAAGAACGAGAAGCCTTCATCAGTAACTGGTATTAATGCAGTAGAAGATGAAGCAGCAGATTCATATTGAGCCAATTTTTTCTGCAAAGTATTATTTTCTTGCTCCAGGATCTCGGCAATTTGTCTGCAGGCTTCCACTTCACCTTTTAGGGTCCTTTCCCTAATATCATATGCAGCAATGATCTTTTTATGACCTGTATCAGAAGAAAGTTGTTGATATCTATTTTCATATTCCTTGTGTAATGAAGCCATTGATTCATTGTGCTGACCTTGGAGATCCTCTAAGGAACAATGCAGCTCTTCAATTAAGTCATAATAAGCGACATTGTTGGCCACAGCTCGGTCGAGCAAATCTTTCAAGTACCGATAAGCCTCAATAGCCTTCTCTGAAGCACCATGACCAAGGATATCAGCAATTTCCGATGTACTAAGGTCTGTATGACCAACCTTATAGTATTGATGACATTGCTGCATCAGCTCGGTATCATGTGAAGAGATCAATTCCATTCTAGCGACAAACTAAGGACGAGAAAAAGACAACAATCAACAAAAACAAGTTATCAACAACAGAGATGAACAAAGATATATTTTATTAGATCATCAAAAAGTTACATTGTTCGATTACAAGGAAATACAGAAATGATACCGAACAACTTCACACCTTTTCCTTGTCCCCCAAGACTTTCTCGGGAGGCTGGGACGAGGAGCTCGGTTGCTCGGTGATAACAACAGCTTGATCGGCAGGAATCTTCTCAGGAGGAGGAGGCATGGAAGAAACGTCCTCGGTAGCAGAGGGTTGAGAGGCAGAAACTTGATCACCCATAGCCAAAGAAGACTCATCTGAGGCAGGCTCATCTTCTTCTTCTTCCACAATCGGTGGAGGAGGACCAGGGAGATGCCGTTGGAATAGCTCAGAATCGTCTTGGACCTTTAGCTCTTGCAGAGCAGCTACCCAGCCATCATGGAAGAATTTCAACTCCCCATATTGGACTTGGGATGTCATTGCGGCTATCCCTCTCTCCCATCCTTTCTCCCAACCAACACTGAAATGCTTCTTGATTGCAACTTTTCTCCTCGACTTCTCCGAGGAAAGCTTCACCTCCAATTCATCTTTCTTAACCTTGATATCTCGCAGAGTAGATAATTCTTCCTCTGCCTTTTTCAACTTATCATCAGAATCCTGATGTTTAACCTCCAAAACTTTAACTTTCTCCTCCAAATTCTTGGAGGTTTCGGCCATTTTCGCCTTCTCAGCCTCAGCCACAGCCAACTTTTTCTCCCAAACAGTTTTCTCCTCGACGTACTGTTGGCGAGATTCCTTCACAGATTGGGCTAAACCCAAAAAAGCATCGTCAACATCGGACGAGGAACTGGAAGCTTTAATAAATTGATCTTTCTTCACGATGGTATTGAAGCAATTCACCAGCTGAAAGATAAGAAAAACAATAAAGTCAACACAAATACAAGAATTCAAGAAAAAGAAAGAAAGACCAAAGGAGTGAGAAATTTACTGAAGAAAGATGTCGAGCAGCTAGGGATGTCAGTGTATTCCTAGGAATTTTTTCATCAACCCCAAGAACCTCGGGTATAACTGAGCTCATTGAAGAACTCGGAAGAATGACGTTTGAAACACTACTACCACCAGCGGGTAGAGAAGATGCAGTTCCAACAAGATTAACTGAGGATGATTTCCTCAATCTCTTCAAAGGAGGGTCAGCAGCATCAACCAAGGAAGAAGTCTTGGTCGGAGAGATTGTAATTACATCAGCAGGAGCATTTTTCTTGCTCGGGGCCACTGGGGGCTTCTCGGCAGCTTTGGAGGACCCAGCATCTACTTTTTTAGTCCCTTCTGGGACATCAATTTTGCCTTTCTGGGCTCCAACAACAGAAGAGATTTCACCAAATAGAGCAGGAGGAGCTCTTTTCTTGCCCATTCTCTGAGATAGGGGGATATGAGAATCTGAAGATGAACTTTCTGGTGTTGAATCTGGTTCAACAGGACGAGCAGTATAAGAGGTTGTGTAACTCTTATACTGTAGTAAATATGAAGCAGATCTAATATGCTCGTCAGCAATGGTCTTATGCAAATTCCAGATAAGTTTCAAATGCTTGATATTCACTTCTGACTCTTTTGGAGTTTTTCTTTTGCTATCAACTGCAAATAAATACATAATGAAATATCAGTCATACATTTTGTCAAACATGATGAAAGCATAAATTCATAAGTAAAATAAAATGAAAAATAAACCTATCCCATTGCCGTATGGGGGGCATCTGGGACCGTTGTATACTTCATTCCCAGATAAAGGCGCATGTTGCCAATTTTTTATGACCAACCCATGCTCAAAATAATCCCTATTTGAATCAGGAAGATTAACTACAAGAGCCCTATTCAGATACCTAGTTTTTAAATAATAAATATTATCTAGAACAGCCCATTTATAACAAAACATAATTTCAGGGATCCCAATACGAGTCCCATGAGTTAGATTTAATTTGTGCACCCCGTTAATTATTCTCCATGAATTGGGGGCTATTTTTGCAGGAACAAGATCAAAATATTGACAAAACTCAAGACATAATGGGTTTGGTGGAAAGGAAAAACCACATTCAGCAACAAAAAGACTGGGGAACCAATGTCCCTCAGCCAATCGAAAGTAATCTAAAGGCTCAGAAAGAATCTCTAGAGTTACCCAAGAAGGAATGGAAAAATCAGAACGGAATTTCTCAACAGATTCCACAATATAAACCATATTGAATAAAAGAGAAACAAAGGAAGAAAGAAGAAAATCTTACAGAAAGGAAGAAGGTCTGCTGACAACTAACGAAGGAAAAGACGAACGCACAAGAGGGAAGGAGAGAATAGAAAGCTTGAATGCAGAAGATTGGAAAACGTAGAAGACGGTATGGTTACCAAAGAAGTTTAAATACTTTGCATTGGGAAGAGGCGAAATAAATGATTACCAAAAAGAAACTACTAAACTTCCGGCGGCTAAGAGGACAAAATTTGCACGAAGATCGAAGCGCTTATAAAAAAGGCGGAAACTGCGAAATAAGAAGGAAATTTGAATACAATGTTCCTGAAACCCGGGAAGGACATTTAATATTGCCAGATACCGAGAAAGAATGTTCCATACTCCTCAAAGTTCAAAATATGAAACATTGGGGGCTTCTGTTGATACCAAAATTAATATGCTGATGTGGACGAATAATACGAAGACACGTGTCAATCTACGTGGCACAATAGCAGCGAGGAAGATCATTTCCCGACCAACCATGCTTCTTTCCGAGCAACGAGAATACACCGAGGAACTCTATCACACCGAGGAACTCTATCGCACCGAGGAACTCTAACACACCGAGATACTCTAATGTTCCGAGGAATTCCTGATCAGCGAACAGCTAAGGCGGTCCGAGATGCATCTCGGTCGTATCATTAATTGCCAGATAATCAACAGTTCAGATATTCATTGAATGCTTATATTCTTGGCACGCACTCTGCATTAAATGTATTACCCTTTCATATGTATGTCATTTAATGTATCGAACCTTTCATGTACAGCCTCAAGGCTATAAATACCTTGTATCATCCTCATTCAAAGGAGACCGGAATTTCTTGAGAGAACTTGTAATCAAGAATTCCACAAACACTCAGCAATAACATAACAGTGGACGTAGGCTTTATTCCTAGCCGAACCACTTTAAAAATCTGTCTTATTTATTTATCTGTGATTGAATAATTAGAGCAATCTAGTTTTTTACATCAACAATGACGATGTGATCTTTTCAACTATCATTCTTGTAACGACGTATGACATATCATATACATAATGATGGACAAATTGTCCTTACACTGTCGTCTCATGTCTTGGTACATTTTGTCCCCACCGGGATGTACCGCGAATCGTGAGCCGTGCGACTCTGCCATCACCTCGTGCCGTAATTCCTACCCTTCCGGAACTACTAATCTCCCATTGAAGCGTAATCCTCCGTCTGAGCTAACGGTATAGGATTCGGCTCCCTCTGCTTGTAATCGAACTATCTGTTCCTGACAGAACGAATCATTTGCCTGTGTCCTTACTACCTTCGTGACAATCTGCGGTGTAACGGTCATCACAGACATGAACGATCGGGCCACTGTATCCTGGTGTCCCAACTCCTTCCACACCCCTGCCACCTCATCTACTGGCCTACGGCTCAACGCGTCTGCTACCACGTTAGCCTTTCCCGGGTGATACTGGATATCAAACTGATAATCCTTCACAAACTCAAGCCACCTTCGTTGCCGCATATTCAACTCCTTTTGCGTGAATAGGTACTGTAGGGACTTGTGGTCCGTGAACAATCGAAACTTCTCCCCCAAAAGATAATGTCTCCATATTCGAAGCGCAAATACAACTGCCGCCAACTCCAAGTCATGAGTGGGGTAATTCTTCTCATGAGGCTTTAGCTTACGGGAAGCATAAGCTATGGCCTGACTCTCCTGCTGTAATACACCTCCAAGTCTTTGCAAGGACGCATCGGTGTAAACTAGGTACTCAACTCCCGGTCTCGGCAATGCTAACACAGGTGCTGAGGTCAACTTATCCTTCAACTCATCGAATGCCAACTGACATGCATCACTCCAGATGAATGGCACACCTTTACGAGTCAGATGTGTCAGAGGACCTGCTATCTTTGAAAATCCCCTAATGAACCTCCTGTAGTATCCTGCTAATCCCAAGAAACTACGGATCTCCGTTGGTGTCGTGGGCTGTCCCCACTCCCTCACCGCGGATACCTTCCCCGGATCAACAGATATCCCCCGGTCGGAAATAATATGTCCCAAAAACTGGACCTCCTTCAGCCAAAACTCGCACTTCTCATACTTTGCATACAGCTCGTTCTGACGTAGCGTCTGCAAAAGTTGCCTCAAATGCTCGGCGTGCTCCTCCTCTATCTGGGAGTAAACCAGAATATCATCGATGAAAACAATGACAAACTGATCTAGGAAATCTCTAAACACCCTATTCATCAAGTCCATAAACACGGCTGGAGCATTGGTCAAACCAAAAGGCATAACCCGAAACTCGTAAGAACCATATCTCGATAAGAACGCAGTCTTCGAGACATCCTCTTCCCTGATACGCAACTGATGGTATCCCGATCTCAAATCAATCTTTGAGAAGAAAGAAGCTCCTCTCAACTGGTCGAATAAGTCATCGATTCGAGGCAACGGATACTTATTCCGTATCGTGACTTTGTTCAACTCCCGGTAGTCCACACACAATCTCAGTGAACCATCTCTCTTCTTTACGAACAACACAGGGGCACCCCACGGCGAAGTACTCCTCCGTATAAACCCCTGACCCAACAACTGTTCAATCTGATCAAAATATTTTTATAATTACTAACCACCTAGTATTTAAAAAGTAAGTTGCCAAATTTTAAGTTAAGTCCGATTAACATGCAATAAATGAATAATGGAAGAACCACATAATCCATTCACCATAACGAAGTAATGAAATAACCAACAAATAATAATACGAAGTCCGGAGGAAAACTCCTCACAACAATCTCACAACTAAAAATAATATGACAAGTCTGAATCCTGAATTAATTACATGCCAGAAGTCTGAATAACTGAAATAAATGAAATGTCTCTAAAAGAAATGGGCGACATGCCCTACAACTGATAATGCTGAATAGAGAGTCAAGATAGATGAAGCGTCTACAAGCAAAGTCCTGTAACTTCCACAACCAGCTACAACTCGTCACCTGAATAAGGATCCTAAGCATGGTGTCCTTGTGGCTGGGCACCTAAAATGGTTTTTACAAAAATAGATTTGAAAGCAAATGGGTCAGAGCCCGAAAGTGGAAATCATTTTAAAAACAACAAGTGTTTTAATAACATTAAAACATTAAATGCAAAATACATGTTAGGACGTGCACTCACATGAAATTCTCCCCTCTCGACTACATGTGCACTCCTAACGTACCGTACCCATCTAAATGACATACATATCTAACCAAATCGTAATAAGTTCTACCCCTTACTACTCGATTCCCATTTTACATTCTAGCGATATCAAATCAATAGAGGGCTTTACTTAAACTCAGATTCTCAATTAGTAATACAATTCATTATAGGTTATCCCTTTATGTTTTCTCAAAACGTTTCCATATTTATCCACACACTATCACATGAAAGTTCCCATTAATTAAGTGTATTTTATTCACGTCATAAATATACAATATAAGCACCCCGAGACTAAGCTGCGGTGCACACATACTCTGCTATCCATCCCGGTACATCACGTACATAAGGATCACGCATTCCGAATCTCTCAGGAATCGTTCTCAGATAACAAAAATCACAAACAATGGAGGCGAACACAGTCACATCACATGGGTCACGCACAGACCTGCGCTCCCACGATCAGCAGACTTATTAACATCCCAATAAGTCCTTCTCTGACCTATGTTCATCGAGGTACCAGTCTAAATCCGGGCAACACAAGGATTAGAGGGACCTAAGCGAACGTAAACCTCCTGTGATAGCAAGTATGGTAGGTATGTCATACACATAAAAGCAATACATATACTAAGTATGCACACATAAAAGCAATACAAATTGAAATTAGTACCAATAAATGTTTGTAATCAAATTTTAAAAATGATCTATACAAGCCTAATCAAACATAAAACAAAAAACAAAAAAAAACATAATCATCTATGAGTGTTCTAAATTTTAAAATTTTCTAATTAGAAATTTGGAAAAATAAATATAAAAATTAACTAAAAGGCATGAGTTGTGTTCCACAGAAATAATCAATATTGAACATAATGAAATGAGTAACAATTAAATTCAAGAGAAAATCGACTCTAGTGGGATGATTTTCAAAGCATGTTTTTGCTAATTAATTTAGAGTCAATTTCTTAACTTCATATCTTTTCTAAAATATATTTAAAAAGAAAAGGAGTAAATAATGCCCTAGAAGTTAAGTTCATAGCACCAATGGGTAAAAGAGGAAACGTACAAATGAATTTTGTAGCAAAAGAAAAGTTCTTTTAACATTATCATGAAGTATGAAGCTTCCTATAAGAGGTAGACTAAACCAAAGCATTGAACAATCAAAGTGAAGTAAGGGTGAGTGATTTCTTCTATTCACTTCCTTTGACATAAATGCACCACTTGATATAAATGGAGTAGAATATAAAAAGTGATTGGTGTAATCATAAAAAATTTCATTAGTTAGTGGCTTCTAATGTCAACTGTATTGTAGACAACATAAAAATTAAACTAAAATTGACTTCAATAAAGCATTTCATGCCAAATATCTTTTCATATGCCAGAATATGATTTGTAACATCCAGGAGTTGCATCCAAAAAGATAGAGTGATGCCCATTTATAGGCAATAAAAGAATGAGAAATGAACATAGCTTCCTCAAAACATGCGACATACTTGTTCGAATTCAAAAATATAAAACTAATTCGATGATGATTAAATAAATATTATCCTTAATGATGATTATTTCAAATAGTATCCTGAATGACTCACTTCTATATATTCTAGTGGTTGTAGATCAGAGATTCCAAATGACAAAAATAAAATAAATTTTACCTTGCAACCCAAATACGCCATTGTTTTTCATATTAAAACCAAACCTGCTCATATTTCACTTTCCAGAAGCTGACAAATGCACAAAATCAATATAAGTTTGGACCTTAGAAAAGAGGGGGGGGGGGGGGGGGAACTCAACCGACCCTAACATTTTTTTATTGGTCTGACAGCCCTAAGAAATCTTAGAAACAAATTTAAAGTATGAATGCGAATGAATGAGTTTACTCAGACGATATTAAGAAACAAATTTTGTCTAAGAAGCACTAAGAAATTTTATAAACAAATTTGTCATTGTTTCCTTCTCACATGTCTTAAATCTTTCCATTATGCGCTCTATAAGTTTGGGAGAATCCATCAAAGCCTTCTAATAAGAGGCACACCCCTATGTCAACATATATGAAAAGAAAATCATTTTCAACTTCATAATAAAGAAGAAGACATTCGAAATTATAATGAAAAAAATATAACATTACTTCAACCAGAGTAACTAAAGATGCAGCAGGTAATTATGATATAATAATTGATGCAGTAAACTTTTTATCTATAAAAGGCTTACAATAAAGGTATGTGGTATTTGAGGTTTCATGAGATGAAGAAAGGCAAAAAATATATAAGCAGACGCGTCACACGTTTTAAATCAGTGAATATTGTTAACCAAGTCTTAATGAAGATGAGGGGAAACCGTTACATGTTTAAGCCATGTAATCATCTTCCCATTTCACAAAGCATATTGCTAACTATAATGAACATAATATTCTACAACTTATCCCATTTAGGGAGTGAGAATATGAAGGTTTCCTTGTGTTTTAAGTTCCACAATCCATTGCTTCACTATTATCATTGTAACTCACTATTACCATGAAGGTAATAATCATCTCAACTTTTATAAAAGTTCAATTTTATATCCACACTTTTTGTAGCTAATTATTTCCTATATAAAATCTGAATGAAGTTCTCTTTCCATATATTCAAGCTGGCATGAACTTTAAGGAATTAGAGAACGGATTGTGGAACTTACTTCATTAATACTTCTCATTCACGATTCTGTAAAAGGGCGCAATCCTAATTGAAAAAATTATTGAGAAAATACTAATCAACTAAATACATATGAAATTATCTTTATAACTGTAAATATGAACAGTAACATCATAAACAAACAAATTAAGTAATCTAAATATAAAATTTCCCAACAAAGGTTCTTTAAACCTATTGAAGAGTTGTTCACATTTAGAAATAAATGCACAAAGAGCATATTAAAAAAGAACAAGTCAACCAATTAACCCCAAAAAGCTGCACACAAAAGGACAACAACAAGGTTCTAATCATCTAACCATAACATAATATCACTAAAAACATTCATTCCAGCTTAATGAGGAAAGAGAAAATTAGAAGTCCCAAAGCTTCGAGATAATGAAGTTGTAAATGCTAAAATCCCAAGGGTGGTCTCAAATAAACACAAGTTCAATTAATTTCAATTAATCCAATTTTATTGATTGAACTTTTTAAACCAAATTCTCCCAATTAAACATAACACCAATTAAACAGTTCTTATGAAACCAATTGATTTACCAAATTTAATCTTTTAATACTAAACATGCATCTAGGTGATAGTAGATAAAATAAATCAAATCAAATCACAAGACGCCGATGTACGAGGAAACCACTAAGGGAAAATACCTTCGGCGACCCAGCCAGACGATCCACTATGATATGGTTTTACAAAGTATAGACACTAGACTTATTTAATGACTCGACTCCATAAGCCTTGATGCTTTTTTATCTTTAACCACTCCTTGACAACAGCAACGCAAGAGTCCACCCATGTCAGGTCCATAACACACGAGTCCACTTATGCTTCGATATCCACTGATATAGCTTGGTAACTGTCTACGATTCAGAACATGGAGTCCACCACTTCTTCACCACAATCAGCACATGAACGGAGTCCACCGCACAAAAATAAGTTCTTCTAATGATGGAAGAAACAAGCAGGTGCCCAAACATGATCTCAAATCATATGTATTATGAATCTTGGATCATGTCAACAAAAGGGTGAAACTTTTAGGAGTTTGGAACTCTAAACATATGCAGAATTATTTTCGCAAAAGATTTTTTAAAATTCACAACGCAATCTAAGTCTAAAAACTTTTTTATAAAAAATTAAGGCGGCGTGTCGTTCGAACGAGATCAGCCTTTCGTTCGAACGAAAACAGGTTTCGTTTGAATGAGACGCCTTTCTCGTTTGACGTGCTTCAATGAAGTTATGGCGGATTCTAATGTTATAAGAGACTTTGAACGAGTTAGGCCTATCATTCGAATGAGATAGGAGTCTCGTTAGAACGAGGTCAGCGAATTTTCCAAACTCCGCCTATAGTAATCTCAGAAGAAATATTTTCGAAAAATTTAAGTTCCAAACAGTTTTGAAAAATAGAGCACCCTTATAAAAAATTCCAAGAACTCATAAACAATATACATTCATACCTGCGAGATCCTCGTTATATGTGAAGACAAATATGGTACGATAAACACGACACGACATATCCAATCTTTAAAGCTTGGCCGCTACGTCTTCATCAAACAACGTCATAGGCTCATGGAATCAACAACTCAAAGTCTATCCTATGACAAAAACCTTTTGTCCAGAATAATGCCAATTACATACAAATTGACTATATTAGAGATTTTTCTTACAAATCTCCCCCTTCGGCTATTCCGGGAGAAAACCAAACAAAAAAACCTATGAGCCGTCAAGCTCTCTAAAAAGACTCATTCCCCAACCCCAAAAAGGAAAAAGTAGACACGCTCAACAGACACACAAACATGAGTAGCTTTGCTTTGCTTGAAAACTTTGTCATAACCTATAATCCTGCACACTTAAACACACCTAGGTAATGTCTAAAAACTCTCAACCTAGGTAAGACGTCTCCCCCTAGGATAAAGATATCCTAATCATGCAAAGGAAAGATACCATTTCTCCTCTTTCTATTCAGGAATAGACAAAATAAGATAACACAAATAATTACTCCCCCAAAACCAAATCTCCCATAGACATGTGATCATAAGATACCAATAATAAACAAGGAATATGTGAATAAATCATGAAATAGTGCAAAGTGTAGCAAACACGCAACATGGCAATTCAGGCATAAATAATCCAAAAGATCAATCATGTGATAAATATGGACTAAATGTAAACAGAAAACACTCAAAACACAATACCATATATAATATATGCAAAATATATCAATGAAGATCCGACATATATATGAGTCCACCCACGCCAGGTCCACAACACACGAGTCCACGTATGACTCGGTATCCACTGATACAGTTTGGCAACCGTCCACGATTCAAAACACGGAGTTCACCGCTTCTTCACCGCAATCAGCACATGGACGGAGTCCACCGTATAAAACAGTTCTTCTAATGATGGAAGAAACAAACAGGTGCCCAAACACGATCTCAAAGCATATGTATTATGAATCTTGGATCATGTAAACAAAAGGGTGAAACTTTTAGGAGTTTGGAACTCTAAACATATGCAAAATTATTTTTGCAAAAGATTTTTTAAAATTCACAACGCAATCTGAGTCTAAAAACCTTTTTATAAAAATCTAAGCGGCGCGTCGTTCGAACGAGAAACACATGTCGTTCGAACGAGATCATCCTTTCGTTCGAACAAAAACAGGTTTTGTTTGAACAAGATGCCTTCTCGTTTGAATGTGATTCAAATGACGTTCTGGAAAATTCTAGCAGTACTCCCTTGTTCGATAAATGTTAGAAGATACTTCGAAAGAGTTAGCCCGATCTTTCGAATGAGATAGGAATCTTGTTAGAATAAGGTCAGCGAATTTTCGAAACTCCGCCTACAGTAATCTCAGAAGAGATATTTTCGAAAAAATTAAGTTCCAAACAGTTTTGAAAAACAGAACACCCTTATTAAAAATTCCAAGGACTCATAAACAATATACATTCATACCTACAAGATCCTCGGTATATGTGAAGACAAACATGGCACGGTAAACACGGCACGACGTATCTATTCTTTGAAACTTGGCCGCTACGTCTTCATAAAACAACATCATAGGCTCATGGAATCAACGACTCAAAGTCTATCCTATGACAAAAACCTTTTGTTCGGAATAATGCCAATTACATACAAATTGACTCAATTGAAAATTTTTCCTTACAGAAGCCCATAATGTAGCTCAAGTTTTGATATTTTTCGAAAGTCTTATGCTAAAGGCACCCCTATTGTTTCCCCCTATAACCACAAGATGCTTTCAAATGATTGTAGATTGTGCCTAAGAATGTTTTGCTGTGGTGCTGAGGAGAAAAATTAGGAGTGCCTTTAGCATGAACCTTTCCGAAAGGCTTTCCATTACTACTTGCTGATCTTCAAAAATTCTAGAAATTCCTCTCATTAAAATCAACGAAAAATAGGTCATTACGATGCATCTCTGAACGTGTCTACATAATTTCTTATCTCTATGAAAATCCAATTCTATAAGAAGTGGAGAACATCTCGTTTGTTAAGGTTTTTGATTTTTTTAACACTGTTTTTTAGGTTTTCTTTTAATTTTTGAGTAGTTTTATTTTTTAAGAGACTTTTTGGTTTTTTTAAATCATTTTTATTTAGTATGCCATGTGTTCGGTAAACCTAATAGAGTTTTTGACATTTTGTATTAAAGTCCAATTTTTAAACAAAATTGTATTTAAGTATGAACTCGAAAATTAGTAACGTATTAAAGTAAAAAAACCCTATTTTTATCCTGTTTGGAAACAATGCATTGAGTACTTGTTAAGAGATGGAAAATTTGATGATCAAAATTTTAAAATGTTGCTACTCGAGGTGGGTGAGTAGATATTATGCCCTCACAGATAATGGTGTGTTCACCTATAATCTTCATTGCGTTTGACTCGGGAGATCTAATTCTACCTCGCTTCTTCCTCGGGTAGGATATATGAAATAAGTAGCTTATATTTTTATGGTGAGTAAATTCATCAATGAATAAAACCCAACAACCAATAATGTGTAATGTAATTAAAAAAAGACAAATACATCTTACATTGGTAGCCATAGAAATAATCTCACCCATCTCCTTGTAAATAATAAGCCCTTACCATTTTTACATGTTAATTGCAAGTTGAACTGATTGAAGGTGCAAGTTGATTGGTTTTACAATCTCAAACTCCAAATTATGAAGAAAACCTACGTAATATATCAAGTATGTCTCATAAATATTACTTTAGAGATAAATAGTCCCTTAAAAACACTATAAAGGTCAAGGACCAAGAAATATCTCGAAATAATTGAATTTATCATTGAAAGACACTTCAGGTGATAAACTTAAAAGAAGGAAAACTATACAGACTAATCATGTTAGTAAGAAACCATAAGCACATGTGCACACATACACACACAACAAAAAGTAAGAAAAAATAAATATTATAAGATATGCTAATTCTAGTGGATAATAAACTTGATTTGCAATAGTACGAAATTCATTACCCTGTAATCCAAGAATTTCCAACAACTAAAAACTATCGATGCACATATTTATGAACCTTAGCAGATCAATAATCCTCGAGATAGGTTTCACCCTTACACGCATATGTCAAAGCACCAAGGGACCACAATATTTAGAAGAAGTTAATGTCCTTGAATTGATTAAATAATTTATTAATATAATCACGTCAAATATGAATAACAATTTTGCACAAAAAGTTATGCTAATTCTATGATCATCACACACATTTCTTCAAAAATTATCTATTCAATATACACATTATTATCAAATATAAAAAATACGACAATCACACAAAAAACTCACGAGTCATTATCTCAATCGTTGAACAATGAGTCCTACATTTAGGTCAAGAAGAAAAGAATCACCTTATCATATTAAAATTAATCTTTAATAGTGTATTGGGAGTATATAACACCTAGTGGGAAAAGTAGTTAAAGGCATGGTGCCTAATTAAAGGTATTGGTTAGCAAAGCTAAAAACTTATTAGGTACATTTCAAATTAATATTTTGGGAAAGAAAAGGGAAAAAATCCTTAGCATAGGCAGTTAAATATATATAACATAAAAATTGAATCTTTTTCATTTCATAATTAGAAAGCAATTCATACATATGCCAAACATGTAACAAAGATCAAGTGATATAATATTATATTATACCTCATTGATGGCAAACATGTCACCATTGCTCTTCTTCACCTTCTTAAGCTTCTCCTAAAAAAGTACATGATAAAAAAATCAAAATTTCATAAGAATATCAACACCACCAATTAATCAGATTCATTACATAGATAATTAAAAATACATATAAAAAGGTGTAAGTTCCAAAACTTGGATTTGGCACGAACCTCGTTGGTGGACAAAAACATCACGTGATAGATTTTGGGATGTTCACCTGTCTCTGAAACGACAACACTCCCTATAACTTGGATCCGCACACAATCGAAAAGCAGATAAAGAGTTTCAGAATTTAGGTACCTTTACATTAATCGATGAAACACATATACTTATCTACCTATATCCTAGTTAAATTTATGACAAAGATAATTGTAAAAGACAAGACAACTAACCTTGTAACTCACCATTTCTCAAGATCTCTCTCTCATCGTGAGTATGTGTTCGACTGCGAGTGAGGCATGGGAGGACACATATTAGGGTTTTGTTTAGTTTATATATGAGATGACTGGTGAGAGGGAATGGAACCTTAAAACAATGTTCTCTCTGTGTTGGCTTTTATGATTTGGTGGCGTTTACTGTTAAACGATCAACGGGTAAAGGCACATTGGTCTGAAGGGGGACTCGGAGAGGGAGTGGGATAAGTATTGGGGGAAATGGTCTGCCAAACAAGTATGTTTAGTTTTGGAATTGAGGGGAAATGAGGAATAATCCCGCCCGACCTTGCGCATTTTTTATTCGTTTTTAATGACTTTTGCAACAATTACAAAAATTTTGCAACAATTTTACTTTATTTGTAATGGTTCTTAACAGTTATAAATTTTTAATCGACAAAATTCGTTACAAATCGAAGAAAAAAATCTATTACAGAATAAGCCTTTTAGTGTAGCAGGATTGCTATCTTCCGTCTCCAGCCAGAAACTCAGTGAATGGTACAGTCATCCATATAATACCTCGTAGGGTGCTATACCAATAGTCTGTTGGTGACTATTATTATAAGCAAACTCCATGAGCGACAGTTGTTGATCCCGACTCCCCTTGAAATCTAACATTAAAGCCTGTAGCATATCCTCTAAAATCTGGTTCCTGCATTCAATATGACCATATGCTTGAGGGTGAAATGCGGTACTAGTATATAAATGTACCCCCATCACCTCTTCTAAAATTGGTAAATAAAAACTGTTGTCTATGTCATACATAATATCGAGATGTACCCAATGAAGACGTACAATGTCTGTTACGAATAGTCAAGCGTACTACTCTACTATGTAGTATGTCCGCAATAGAAGAAAGTGAGCTACCTTAGTCAATCTGTCAACTATGACCCAAACAAAATCATATCCCCTTTGGGACCTTAGTAACCCAACAAAGAAATCCACGGAGATGCTCTTCCATTTCCATACGAGAATCTCCAATGGCAGCAACTCCCCTACTGGTCTCTGGTGCTTAACCTTTAGTAGCTGACATGTGTCACATTTAGACACAAACTCAATTATGTCTCTCTTCATCCCATACCACCAATCATGTCTCCTCATGTCACGGTAAATCTTGTCATCCCTAGGATGCAAAGTGAAATGCGAACCCTGTGCCTCAGCCAACACTGCCTTTCGTAGCTCAGAACTCTTCGGCACAACCAAATGCATATGAAACCTCAATCCTCCATCTAAGACAATCGAATAAAATAGAAATCCTACAGATAAGATCTTTCACTCCTTCTCTTGATAAAAGGAGTCCAAGGTTTGGGCCTGAATCACCCGCGATACAATATCGCTTGTAATGGCCTCAACTACCAAGTGTTACTTTGTCACGTCCACTTTGCGCAAATTACTCCAATACTCTTCCCATAAATATGGTAACTCTTATCCTTACTCTACCCATAAGGCTGTCAAACTCACAATTGGTGTATGGCTCAAAACGCATACTACCACATTATCTTTTTTTGGATGAAACTGAATCGAGAAGTGGTAGTATTTCACAAACTCCAACCATCTCCACTGTCGAATGTTTAACTCTCGCTGAGTGAACATGTACCGAAGGATCTTGTTATTGTATGTAAATTTTACCCATCTATATAGACCAATGAGAAATAGACACATGTCCTCCTACGTGGCAATATTCACATTAATTACTCACTTGGTAAGCCCAAAAGACAGTTGGTCGGCTTACCAGGCGACCAACCCGATGAATATGACCCATAAATAATATCAAAAGCCATTTGTGTGGAGTCATCAATAGTCATTATAACCGAGAATATCAACAATTATATTTACTGTACATAGATGTAAATGCCTGAATATATAAAGGCATTCCATCTCTTGGACTCCTAACCACTATAAATACATGCTCTCCCTTAGCTAAAGGGGGGAACTCATCCATCCACAGCACACCATACTGTGCTATTGTATGGCCCTAGAATAAAATAACAGTGGATGTAGGATTTCCTTACAGCCAAACCACTTTAAAAATCTTCGTCTCTTGTGTGTTTATTGACATCACATATCATATATTATATGTGACTAGAAATCTGGATCTAGACCAATTTTTGCCATCAACAGATTGGTGTTGTCTATAGGACACGACATGAAAATATTTCCTTCTTATTAGATCATGTTATAGACGTCAACACTTGTGATAAAAAAATAACTTCTCAACCAAAAAATAGTGCCTCTAGATACGAAGAGAAAAGACTACCGTAGCCAACTCTATATCATGGCTGAGGTAGTTTCCCTCATGAGGCTTAAGATTATGAGAAACATAAGCTATGTGACTCCCTTCCTGTAACAAAACTCCTTCAAGCCCCTGAAGTGATTCATTAGTGTATATCATGTACTCCAGTCCACCCCATGGTAAAGCAATAATGGGAACGATCGTGAGTTTTTCCTTGATCTTCTCGAATGCTCTCTAATAATCGACGCTCCAAACAAATGATACCCCATTCTGGGTGAGGTGAGTGAGTGGCATGACAATATTTGAGAACCCATGAATGAAGCTCTTGCAGTATCTAGCCAAACCCAAGAAGGTCCTAACCTTCGTAGCGTGAGCTGGCCCTACTCCATAATGACCGATACCTTATTAGGATCCACTGAAATCCCAGCCTCCGACATATTGTGTTCCAAAAACTAAACCTCTCTCAACCAGAATCCACACTTAGAGAGAATTTAACATACAAATTATACCCACGAAGTGTCTGCAAAACCTTCCTTAAATGATGTGCGTGATCCTCCTTGGACCGAGAAGACATTAATTTGTCGTTGATGAACACTCTGATGAACACATCTAGAAATGGGCGGAACACCTTTTTCATCAAATCTGTAAATACCACCGGTGCGTTGGTCAACCCAAATGGCATGATCCGAACTCATACGACCCATTATGCGTCAAAAAAATCGTCTTCGAAATATCCTCCTTCCTAATTCGTAACTGATGATACCCTAAGCATAAGTCAATCTTAGATTAGAAAGAAGTCCCCCCCTCAACTGATAGAATATATCATTGGTATGTGTCAATGGATAGTTATTCCATATCGTGACCTGTTTTAACTACCGATAGTCCACACAAAGCCTTAGCAAACCATCTTTTTTCTTCATAAAAATATAGGATCTCCCCATGGAGATGGGCACCTCTGTATGAACCTTTGAATCAAAAGTTGCTGAATCTACTCCCATAACTCCCTCATCTCCAATGGATCCATCCGGTATGGTTCCCTTGCAATGGTCCTGGTTCCCGAGGCCAAAGCAACAATAAAATCTATCTCTTATGTCGGTGTTAACCACAATACCTCATTAAAAACGTCTGCAAACTCCTTAACAAACGGTATTATCTCTAACGATATGGTGACCTCCTTTGTTTTGCTCACATCGATATAATATAGGTGAGTGTTAGACCCTCCCTCGAGCCTAGACATAACTATAAGGAACTTTTTTTTTTTGGAAATGGCAAACATTATCGTCTTCTCACTGCAATCGGTATGCGCATGATACAATGCTAACCAATCCATACCTAAAATGACATCATAAGTCTGCATGTATAACTTTATAAATTGATCGAAAAACATAAATGACCAATCTCAACTACTACGTCCTTACAAACATGATATAAGGCAATACCTCTACCCACGAGGGTATCCACGGGCATATAAACATCAGTAGCAATCTCTAATAACCCTAAAATTGTAGCAAAAGTAGTAATAATAAATGAATGTGATGCTTCGTGTCAAATAAAACTCATGCATAACAATTGTAAACATAAAACGTACCATATATGGCTTGTGGCGGGGCCTACTAGTCTTGTTGATAAACGTTGAACACACGTTCATAATGAAATTGCGGTCATCCCTATGTTGGGTCCTTAGGCGGTGGTGGTGGTAGTGTGTGATACCGTGGTGGTGGTGGCAATGCCTGATATTGAGGTGGGGTTGGCACAACCTACTGCTGGCCCTAACCGACCTAATTGCCACTAGGGGACCTCATAAATGGGTGGCCTTGCTTGCCACACATATAACATACACACTTGAACTGGAGGCGCTGTTGTCCATGGTCACGAGGTCAATCCTGCTGACCATAGCTTTGTCGACCCTACCCTTTATGCCCATGGCCTTGCTGGACTTGATACCTGTAATACCCCGCACTTTTAGGGATATTTAATTTACACAAAAGAGTGTAATTTGGAGATTTGAGGAATTTCTCTGACAAATAATTTTTGGAGTTTATGAGGGTTATATGATTTCCGATGGGTGTTAAATTTACTTTCAGGATTAAGTAAATGAGTTGGACTATTTTAATTACATGTCGCAGTTAGGTAAAGCGACAAAGGATAATATGTTAATTTGAAAATGCGTATTGAGATGTGTTGGGTTTAACCAGTGAATTGTAGTTAAGTACCTCGAATGAAGATTTCGAGTGTGCGGTTGGTTTCAGAATGGGTGAGATAGTCAGAATAGAGTATCCGGGAGTAGTGTTTGTATTTCATAAATTTTTGGACCAGGAGGGACTCGTAATTGAGTAAACGAGTCATTTTCGGGTTTATAAGGGATAAACCATTATTTCTCTCTATATAAGGCACGAGAGAGGGAAAGAAAAGAAAGAAAAGAGAGAGGAGAGGAAAGGAAGAGAGAAAAGAGGAAGAAAAGGGAGATTCCGGCCAAACTCCGCGGAATTCGACTCGAGGTCGTCGGATTTTATCCACGAGGCAAGTGCTTACTTGCTTATTTCTTTTAAAGCATAAATCTCATATTATAGTTGGAAGTGAATAACTATAAATATTTTCGGGATGGGTTTTCGTGAATAAAAATGGGTTTTTCGGAAATTTAAAGGATAAACCCAGGATAATATACAAATTGGGAAACTTAGGAATTTATTGAAATCGATTGTTGGTAATGGGTTCTAGGATGTTTAGAACCCTTTTTATGTGTGTACATGCCGTTGATTGAGGTTGGAGGATGCTAGGGGAGGAGAGAAAAGCTTGGGAGAAGCTTTAGTGGCCGAAACAGCTTCTCGGAGAAGAAGCTGTCCGGATCGATCGATCGATCGATGGCCAAGGGTCGATCGATCAAGATTTTTGACAATTTCGGCTAGTGTTGTTTAGATGGGATAAATTCCAAACATAATTGTTTCTAACTTATTTAATTGAGCAAATTAAGATTCATTTAGGGAATTAATATCTAGCCATTTGAGAGAATTTATGGGGGTTAGGAGGGTGCTATAATCGTGTGGCACTAAAAGTATAATTTTCGAGGAAAATAAATAATTGAGGAATTAGACGATTGGGGTTCCCAAAAAGAGAGTGGGGACTTCTAAATTATTTTTCGAGTGATATGTATATCTTGGGTTAAGTGAGTAAAATCCAGGACTTATTTATTTAGGGGTGTTCGGGACGAGTAACACCCGAGGGAGTATTTTAGCGGGTGATTATATATAGATAATTGTGCGCGTAGAAATTGTAATTATGTACTGACTAATTGAGAAAATCCTACGAGACGACTAGGATGAAATTTGGGATATAAGTTAAAGAGGATTTAGCGGTCACCCGATACGCCTATGGACGACGGTTATTACAGGTGGTGCGATACCTATGGAATTTAGATAAGTCGAGAGTATACTTATCTAGTTAGTACGAATTTGTATGTTCGGGTATATATATAAATCCTTAAAAGTGATTAAGGTACAAGTTATATAGAAAGTGAGAGAATACTTTTGGGTTTAGTATTGTAAGTGTGTGAATACTTAAATATTAATACGAATGGGAACATTCAGGGTTATTGGCTATCGCTATATGAGATTGGCAATTATAGCCATATATATATAATTGAGAAGTGATGTAGTATATATATATATATATATATATATATATATATATATATATATATATATATATATACGATGTGATTACAGTATATATATAATATGATACCATTATAAATATATCTGTGTGTGAATGGTATATTTATGTGAAGCATACCCCCTCTAATGCTATCATGGGAAGTTGCGCGATGTGGGTGAGCCCCTGGCTTGAGGAGCAGGGAGCGTATAGTCCCCAGGTCATAGTGTCCATTTTATATTGTGTGATTTTTATTAGGGGTGAGACGTGGTGAGTATGTTTCGTTCTCATTTCCGGGGAGGAACTATGACCGCTTCCCATATGTTGTGATTTGATTTTTACCAAGTCGGTGTGAGAGTCCGACCGCTGGTACCCAGGATGGTATATGAGTAATTCCCTGGAAGATGATAGCATTGAGAGACTGCATTCTCGAGTTATAGCTCGGTGGGATGGTTATTATACTTGTTGTGTATAGTATATTTATTGTATATGAAAGTGAGATATCATATAAGTAAGCGTATATAAGAATGGAAAGAATGATAAGGTGTATACCCTTTCCGATAGATTTATATCCGGACTTATATGAACTTGAACCATGGGTTCTAATGAGAACTATATGGATATATACGTTATGTACTGAGGGCCTAATGGATCTCGACGATCAACATTGCCAGGTAGTAGTGTATCGGGGGGGTTCGTTGTTTGGATTTCGCTTCGCGAGACGCCCCATGCACGAACGTAGTGCAGTGTTGAGAATGGGGAGAAGTTTAGCCCTTAGTACTTGGGTTTATAAGGATATTTTTAGAGATTGGGTGAAATGGATTAGTTAGGCATGGTAGCCTAACTAGATTGTTTAAAAGATATGCGATAGGTGTGCACTATTAGAAGAAGGGTGAGGGGTATCTCATGGGAGTGCGATACCAATTTAAACATGAGATAAAATCATATTTTAAACCTATGGCATTTATGCACTTGCAAAATATTTTCAAACTCGGGCTCTGACCCGTTTCTATATTTTCCCTCTCTCGCTATATATATATATATATATATATATATATATAGGTGTCCAGACACAAGGATGCCTGGATGATGATCCTTTCGAGTCAGACGTTGCTGCAGCAGTTGTGGATGCATGCAGGTTTATTTTTAGACGCTTCTATTCTTCTGATCTATATAGGAAATATCGTAAGTAACACTCGGGTCGAAAGCCCGATTATTTTCATTTATACTTTTACCGCCTTTTAGTATGGCATTCGATTTGGTTTTATATTGTTAAGCCTAGTGTTAGGTTATTTTATTTCAGTTCAGTTTCATTTATATAAACTGTGTGAATGTTTTAATGGCATGGTTTGATTAAAAAGATTAGTTAAATAAAATTTTGACGCTAGCCTAATAGGTTATTAGTAATTAAATTGGTTTTAGACAGTGATGCTAAGAATGAACCATATGAGACTCCTGTTTTAATTTGGTACATGATTGATCACCCGATATTTTATTAGGCGTGGTGCCATAGATGATATCAGAGCATCAGGTTCTAGTGTCCTTTGGAATCTGTGCGGACGTACTACGCTTTCAGCGTTGCTCTCGATTTGATATATTGCCTTATGATTAGGATTGTTGATTCCTCTAGTGAGATTTCATTCTCCTGCCATTATATAAGATTATAGTAAATCTTTTGTGTGCTCGTTCGAGATTCGTATGCTGATCGATGAAGAGCGGCCACATGAGGGCCATTTCATGGGCAGTAAGAGATGGGGCTTAGTTGGAGCTGTTAGTCGAAGTTGGGGATAGGGTCCGCAGTTAAGGCCACTCCCTTTGTGGCATTTTTAGGGATCGCTGCCACCACTACTAAAGTATAGTAGTTATAATTATTCAAGTATCGCTGTAGTAGAGAGTGGTGCTAAAGTTGAATTACCCAGTGAAGTTAAGTCGAGGAAAAAGTTTGAACGGGGTCTCTTGATAAGGATTATATATTGAAGTTAAGACATATGAAGGCAGTGTGGCATTACTCGGTGGAAGTAGAAGGTTCAGAAGCTTGGGCTTAGAGCAGGGTATGGAAAAACCCATATGTGAAAATTCGACGAAAATTGTTCACTCATGGGAGCAATCTTGAAATGGTAGGAACGGTGGTCACCATAATTGGGGGAGCAGGATGTTTTGTTCATAGAGGGATCTCACGGATGGTTTTAACCGCAGATTCCTCTGGTTGATTGGGAATGAAGATAATTCAGTTTCTGGATTATTTACATAAGGATCGGTCAGAGGCCGACAGTGAATAAAGAGTTATACCGATAAGTGAATTGTACCGAATTAAGGTAGGTGCAATGAAGAGAGAGTCCTTCAGAAGAATGATAGGCTCACTAGAAAGTGTTGCTAACACTTGTGGAGAATTTGTATCCATGGAACCCCATTGGCGGACTTCCACCCGGGAAGTTCATTGAAACAGGGTTGTTGAGGCCGGTAGTGGAGTTTTTTTTCATAAAGAAATTAAGGGAATTATGAAAGCGATTGTCAGGATCGAGACTATAGAGTTCGAGATACTGATAACCTTAACATAGTCAGGGTGGCCAGGAATGGGGAATGTTACAATGTGAAATGTAAAACCCACGGCTAGTCCTTGCTCAATAGGAGCTAAAGGACAAGGATGGAGATTCGAGTTGGGACAATGATTAAAATAATTTTGGGGTTCAGTCATGACAAGTGCACAATGTTCGAGAACCATTTGGAGTAGCTAGGGAGATTGGCGAAGTTATTATTATGAGTGTCACCTCAAATGGAGGAGGTATATTTGGTGTGACTCGATAGAGTCACAATATTTCTCTAGCCCTAGATTCGCGTGTGCAATTTGAGCTTTGTGGCGGTATCAGTAACATTATATAGTGTATATCTATGTATTTTTTCTCGGTAGCGGGGTTCTATTTCGAATTTGTATCTGGTTTGTACTATTCGTTTTGTATGTCTTATACGAGTATGGTACTATTATAAGAGTAATGTTATTATATTATCGGAGCGATAACAGGTTATTGATTGCAAGACTATCGTATCCGCGGTTCCAGGGAGGAACAAGTTGTTGTTGCGATATCTCACCTGGATACAGGTTGAGATCGCCTTTATTATGTGTCTAGATGGAACTTCGGTGAGTAGATGTTTCACTAGCATGACTATAAGTTCATGGTGATATGCATGATTTTTAAGTTTTCATGTTTTATGTTGACATACCTCCACGACCAACAAAGTTAAGTAGTAGTGTATAGGAGGGGTTTCTTGTTTGGATTTCACTTGCGAGACGCTCCACGCACGAACCTTAATGACATTGGGAGTGGAGAGATGTTACTGTATACTAGGATGTTAGTTTTGGTGATAGTAGCCGAGATCCATGTGATGACTAGGGGCTAATAAAAGGTAGATGTGCTATGGAAAAGCACTGGAAATGTTTCTCTCACCGCAAGTATGTGGGTGAGGCAAGGTAAAGGAAATTGACTTTAGGCTTATGGACAGACCTTGTATAGAAGGAAAATTCAGTGGAAATATGTCTTGAGTATGTAGATTTTAACACCTTTGTAGAGAATAGGTGCCCCGATTAGTTAGACTTTCTTTTTCGCCAAGATTGAAGGGCATAGTGGTAGAAGAGCGTTAGTAGGTTAGCGAGGTGATATTTAGAACGTCCCGATGATGTGCTTAGGCCGTTATATCTCGATGACCGATGACGCGAGGGAGTAGTGTAATGGGAGGGTTCCTTGTTCGGATTTCGCTTTGCGAGACGTCCCACGCATGAAACCGAGCAAATGTCAGAAGTTGAGAGAGGTCTTGGGCATTAGGGATATAGTTAGTATAGTTCTCATTTTATGTGTGTTGTAAACACTTTGATCGTAGGGCTATTAGAAAGTAAAGCCAGTAGGACTAGTGGCATCGACGTAAGGATTTAAGTTATGAGTTAACTGCAAGAAGATTAGTGGGTTAAATTTATGAAGGATTGCTTTTCCAGGTATAGGAAAGATTGGAGTTTGAAGCATTCGGGTTAGGAATACCCAGGTGTTAGCACTGGACTAAGAAAGTGAGGCCTATTTTTAGAGAGAGTGTTACATGTGTGATGTTTACAATGGTTGTACAGATAGGCACGGGTCAAAAGGTGTATGGGCACCTTAATAATTTGGTTTTATATACCGTTTGAAATAGAAGGGGCTTTGCATATAAAGTTGAAAATACGATGTGAGGCAGTTATAAGTGAGATTGAAGTTTGTTGGATGAAATGTCGCAGGAGACACGCGATAATCCAAATTGCATAGGTGCAACAAGAGTTTGCTCACCTAAGATAAGCGAGAAGCCTAACGGGAGTAGTCAAATCTTAGTGAATTTTCCTTTTTGAGGGAAATTAGATGCCTCTTATAGACGAATGAACGCTTAGAGTGTTAGCGAGAGTATCAGATTTTTGAAACATTAGAGCGACATATATAGGCTCATATTCTTTAGATGAGATTATAGAATCACTCGGTGTGATATGTTGTCGTTATAGTTGATCTTACGACCAAGGTACTGAGTTAGCATATAGAGATTTAGTTAAGCTTATGGTTAAGCTAGCGCGTTAGAGCAGAAGCCTTAAGATAGGTGGGTACCGAGAACGAGTATATGGTAAGGTATCATTCTGGTTAATACCATTTGACTTTAGTGTACTAGGACATAGAGTAAATAGTGATCCTAAGTTGGTGGTGCAGGTCATATCTGAATTTCGAGGATGAAATTCCGTTATGAAGGGGAAGTATGTAATACCCTGCACTTTTAGGGATATTTTACTTACACAAATGAGTGTAATTTGGAGATTTGAAGAATTTCTCTGAGAAATAATTTTTGGAGTCTATGAGGGTTATATGATTTCCGATGGGTGTTACATTTACTTTCAGGATTAAGTAAATGAGTTGGACTATTTTAATTACATGTCGGAGTTGGGTAAAGCGACAAAGGATAATATTTTAATTAGAAAATGCGTATTGAGATGTGTTGGGTTTAACCAGTGAATTGTAGTTAAGTACCTCGAATGGAGATTTCGAGTGTGCGGTTGGTTTCGAAATGGCCGAGATAGTCAGAATAGAGTATCCGGGAGTAGTGTTTGGATTCCGGAAATTTTTGGACCAGGAGGAACTCGTAATTGAGTAAACGAGTCATTTTCGGGTTTATAAGGGATAAACCATTATTTCTCTCTATATAAGGAACGAGAGAGGGAAAGAAAAGAAAGAAAAGAGAGAGGAGAGGAAAGGAAGAGAGAAAAGAGGAAGAAAAGGGAGATTCCGGCCAAACTCCGCGGGATTCGACTCGAGGTCGTCGGATTTTATCCACGAGGCAAGTGCTTACTTGCTTATTTCTTGGAAAGCATAAATCTCATATTATAGTTGGAAGTGAATAACTATAAAGATTTCCGGGATGGGTTTTCGTGAATCAAAATGGGTTTTTCGGAAGTTTAAAGGATAAACCCAGGATAATATACAAATTGGGAAACTTAGGAATTTATTGAAATCGATTGTTGGTAATGGGTTCTAGGATGTTTAGAACCCTTTTTATGTGTGTACATGCCGTTGATTGAGGTTGGAGGATGCTAGGGGAGGAGAGAAAAGCTTGGGAGAAGCTTTAGTGGCCGAAACAGCTTCTCGGAGAAGAAGCTGTCCGGATCGATCGATCGATCGATGGCCAAGGGTCGATCGATCAAGATTTTTGACAATTTCGGCTAGTGTTGTTTAGATGGGATAAATTCCAAACATAATTGTTTCTAACTTATTTAATTGAGCAAATTAAGATTCATTTAGGGAATTAATATCTAGCCATTTGAGAGAATTTATGGGGGTTAGGAGGGTGCTATAATCGTGTGGCACTAAAAGTATAATTTTCGAGGAAAATAAATAATTGAGGAATTAGACGATTGGGGTTCCCAAAAAGAGAGTGGGGACTTCTAAATTATTTTTGGAGTGATATGTATATCTTGGGTTAAGTGAGTAAAATCCAGGGCTTATTTATTTAGGGGTGTTCGGGACGAGTAACACCCGAGGGAGTATTTTAGCGGGTGATTATATATAGATAATTGTGCGCGTAGAAATTGTAATTATGTACTGACTAATTGAGAAAATCCTACGAGGCGACTAGGATGAAATTTGGGATATAAGTTAAAGAGGATTTAGCGGTCACCCGATACGCCTATGGACGACGGTTATTACAGGTGGTGCGATACCTATGGAATTTAGATAAGTCGAGAGTATACTTATCTAGTTAGTACAAATTTGTATGTTCGGGTATATATATATATCCTTAAAAGTGATTAAGGTACAAGTTATATATCGAGTGAGAGAATACTTTTGGGTTTAGTATCGTAAGTTTTTGAATACTTAAATATTAATACGAATGGGAACATTCGGGGTTATTGGCTATCCTATCGCTATATGAGATTGGCAATTATAGCCATATATATATATAATTGAGAAGTGATGTAGTATATATATATATATACGATGTGATTACAGTATATATATAATATGATACGATTATAAATATATCTGTGTGTGAATGGTATATTTATCTGAAGCATGCCCCCTCTAATGCTATCATGGGAAGTTGCACGTTGTGGGTGAGCCCCTAGCTTGAGGAGCAGGGAGCGTATAGTCCCCATGTCATAGTGTCCATTTTATATTGTGTGATTTTTATTAGGGGTGAGATGTGGTGGGTATGTTTCATTCTCGTTTTCGTGGAGGAACTATGACCGCTTCCCATACGTTGTGATTTTTTTGTTACCAAGTCGGTGTGAGAGTCCGACCGCTGATACCCAGGATGGTATATGAGTAATTCCCTGGAAGATGATAGCATTGAGAGAATGTATCCTCGAGTTATAGCTCGATGGGATGGTTATTATACTTGTTGTGTATAGTATATTAATTGTATATGAAAGTGAGATATCATATAAGTAAGCGTATATAAGAATGGAAAGAATGATAAGGTGTATTCCCCTTCCGTTAGATTTATATCCGGACTAATATGAACTTGAATCATGGGTTCTAATTAGAACTATATGGATATATATACGTTATGTACTGAGGGCCTAATGGATCTCGACGATCAACATTGCTAGGTAGTAGTGTATCGGGGGGGTTCCTTATTTGGATTTCGCTTCGCGAGACGCCCCACGCATGAACGTAGCGCAGTGTTGGGAATGGGGAAAAGTTTAGCCCTTAGTACTTGGGTTTATAGGGATCTTTTTAGTGATTGGGTGAAACGGATTAGTTAGGCAGGGTTGCTTAACTAGGTTGTTTAAAAGATATGCGATAAGTGTGCACTATTAGAAGAGGGGTGAGGGGTATCTCATGGGAGTGCGATACCAATTTAAATATGAGATAAAATCATATTTTAAACATATGGCATTTATGCACTTGTAAAATATTTTCAAACTCGGGCTCTGACCTATTTCTATATTTCCCTATCTTGCTATATACATATATATGTATACAGTTGTCCAGACACAAGGACGCCTGTATGATGATCCTTTCGAGTCAGACGTTGCTGCAGCAGCTGTGGATGCATGCAGGTTTATTTTTAGACGCTTCTATTCTTCTGATCTAGATAGGAAATATTGTAAGTAACGCTCGGGCCGAAAGCCCGATTGTTTTCATTTATACTTTTACTGCCTTTTAGTACGGCATTCAATTTGGTTGTATATTGTTATGCCGAGTGTTCGATTATTTTATTTCAGTTTAGTTTCATTTATATAAACTGTGTGAATGTTTTAATGGCATGGTTTGATTAAAAAGATTAGTTAAATAAAATTTTGACGCCAGCCTAATAGGTTATTAGTAATTAAATTGATTTTCGACAGTGATGTTAAGAATGAACCATATGAGACTCCTATTTTAATTTGGTACAAGATTGATCTCCCGGTATTTTATTAGGCGGGGTGTCACAATACCATTGGCCCTGTTGGCCACGATGGCCTTATGAGCTCTATTTATGGCTGACCTAGAGGCACTAATCATCTAATCCTCTAAATATCTTAGGGGGTGGTTCCCCAAGTGGTGGGCCCCTCTGCTACTGTTGTAAACCTCCGTGTACTTGGGACGACTCACCACTTTCTCCAATATTTAACCTTGGTCAGTCCCAACCTTATCCTTCTTTAAAGATATATCTCTCTGAAAGTCAGGGTGATTTTGGAAATGAAGCAAAAATAAAGTCCAATACTCAAGCATAAGTAGTGAAGTTCGAGTTGTCAAGCAACAGTTGCCTAATACTCCACGCAGGGCCTCTCATGAAACGGTTCAACTTCTTCACCTCCGTATTAACCTTGTCGAGGGCAAAGAGATCAAGACTTGTAAACTCTAACTCGTATTCTACGACAATCCATACCTCATATGACAACCTCATAAACTCCGACGTAATGCTCATTTGAAGTGAGAATGGAAAGTACTTTCCCTGAAACTTGCCCCAGAACTGCTGTATGGTCATACTCAACCTATCGTCATCTGTGGTGACCAACTCCCACCACTATAGCATATCCCCACTAGCTTGAAACTCACTAGCATATACTTCAAAACTTTCTAGCACTCTACCAGATGTAAGTGCTGCTTAATATCTCGCTTCCACTATAAAGATATGATGGGGCCCGTAGATCGAGCAAACTCTGACAGATTTCCTTTACTCAAGGCACTTCGATCTCTCTCTTAGGTGGAAGTAGCATGCAAAATAGGTAAAACCACGTGTGGTAGTTGATCTTGGCATATAACGACCATGGTAGCTACTACAGTCTGCGTTATGATGGTTGTCAAGTCTATCAGCGCAAGTGTTGGCGCCTGCCCCTGCGGTTGCCTTTGCTGAGGTTGTGTTACCTCTGACTCGACACTCGCTGCTTATCGGGGACATGTAGGTCTCCTTCGTGTGTTCGTCATCTGAAAGATGATAAACAAAAGTGTATTAGTCATCGGATTAAATAAGAGTGCAAAATCCTAAATAATAAATCTCTAAAGTACCAAAGAACGCAACTTTGAAAAGTGACGGACGTACTTAAGACCCCAGGACACTAGAACCTGGAATGATCTGATATCAACTGTGATACCCCATAAAATCCATAACTAGATTGATCGGTTCTAAATATATATAATGCACAAGTGTAACCCATTTATATTATTCTAATCATTATTGAAATAAAAATAAAATATAACATTTTCACAATAAGTAAAGTAAAGTAAAGTAAAGTAAAGTAAAGTAAAGTAAACCAATACAACTCTGATACCCATCTTAACATAATAAATAAGACTCCATCAGTGGGATACAATAATTATCTCCACTATCTCAATAAAATATCCAACTCTAAATATATAAAAGCTACAACATAATAGATCTACATAATAATAATCTGATTCCTTATGTAATGAAATGGAAATGCGAGTAGTAAAAGATGAGAATGCAAGCTCGACACCCACATCGTAGATCTGGAAGCAGGAACTTAGAAATGAGTGGAAAAAATTAGGATTGCGGTGGCTACTACTGTCTAGGACCTGAAAACAGATTCCACAAACATGATTAAACCTAACAAGTCTACAAAGAGTAATAAGTTAACTAAATTTGGGCTACAATAATAATAATAATAATAATAATAATAATAATAATAATAATAATAATAATAATAATAATAATAATGCATATTCCTCTCACATTTTAGTTGTTTTAAAGTTAACCTAACCCAAACAACCTAAATATAGCATGCAAGTCTAATACCAAGTCCAATTGAACCCAATAATACATAATTATAAATCTTTTTCAATTGCTTATGATTATAAGGTTATACAACAAGTATCTCGATTATACATCTCTCGTATAGCCTCAATAAAGGGAACAAAATCACATAAGTCTTATATACAAGTGAGCATGTCTCCATTCACATACAAATGGCTATGCACAAGCCCGCACATAAAAGTACGAAGGCCTATCCCTATTGCCTTCGGGGATCACTCGTGCATATTGGATATAGATAGTTATAGGTTGTACCAACCCTCTAACCTCAAAGAAATAGCAAGGTAACATAACTACACCCTCCCGTAATTACTGAAGTCTAAATTAAGAAGACCCCCATTTACCCTCACTCGGGACACGAGTACGTCACGAGGATGATCGGGGTAAAAGGACCAAGGTAAACCCGTCACTATCATCGGGGTAACAACACGATTAACATTGTACACTCCCTATTAAAATACCTAATAGTATGTCCCCCACGAGTACACACAGACAACAATGGTATGCTTACTTATAAAACACAAATACACTGAAATCCAATCTACTCACGGATTAATAAAAGTGTCTTACATTTCGGATTAATTAGCTCAATTGATTAAAAATTTATATTCAAACTTTATAAAAGTCATTCGAACGAAAACCTTAAATCATTCGGACAAAACAAAAATCATTATAACAAAACCCCATATCTCGTTCGAATAAAATCCCAATCTATTTTGAACGAAATTCATGCAAAATCATTCTTTCCAAAGTCGTAAAAACAACCATTAACAACCTAAAACCTAGATTTTAAGCCTCTAAACAATCCAATTTCCATCCTCCTTCAAGTATAATGTGTTTATCAACATTATAAATCTATAAGAACACGTTTTAGATGATTAAAACAATTATTCATGCATTAATTTCATATTTGAAGTTTTAGAACCCTAGGTTCATAATTTACCCAATTTATCTCAAATTGGATTTAATTACATGATTAACATGACAACTATTGTAAATATCATTACCATGATTTAGAATTAACCAATTTTAGTCCATTTTCATGATTGATTTAAAGGGTTCAACATCAAATTATCCTAGTTCATTTGCATGTGATTCAGGCTTAAGTAAAAAACTAATCTAATTATAAAAATTAGGCTTTTGTGATTAAAATCATATTACAATAGTTTTAATCAAGATTCCAATCACTACTATTATTATAAAATAAATACAATTAGATTCTTAATCACTGTGCACTTGTTTAGATTGATTGTTGAATCAAGGTCTCAAATCCCCCAATTTCTCTTTAATACTTAGTGTGCCTCCTCTCATTTGCCTCTAAGGGGTTCTCTAATGCCTTATGAGTGTTTTAGGATTCTCTAATGAAGTTAATAAAGCTATAACGACGAAATTATGCTTAGGCCCAATATTAGTCTTAACCCAATGAGGCCAAAACATGATCCAAAAAGCCTAAAACTTGGCCCAAGCCATATACTAGCCCAATGGACTTAAATTCCACTATTTTAAGTTAATAATGGACTTTCTATGTGCCCCCAAATAAAATATTTTTAAATAAATTAATTGACTTCTTAAGTTTATTTATAAACCGGTATGAATCAATTAAGTTAAAAGTTAATTATTAATTTGTTACGTGCGACTCGACATTATAAGGAACTACTTCATGATTGGCAGGACCCAATATCGAGGGAATAATCAAAATAAGAAAACCCTTGACACCTAGTCCCTGAGCATTCCATAGTCGCCCAAGTCACTTAAATATTTAATTAATGAATCACCGCGTATTATATCAATTTCCAAAAGGCGTGAATTCAGGTATCACATATACGAATCACATATCACATGTCACGACAGACAATTAAATAATTAATTTCACAATTTTAATAAATGCACATAAAATACAGGTATTACAATATATAACTTTAGGTTAGTGGGAGTAAGTTTATGTAGGGGATATCCAACCTTTAATAAAAAGAAATATTGTAGTTTGGCTCAAGAATTATGAATACATTAAACAAATAACACAACATGTACGTGGTTCGACAGATCGTCCCGCCTACCTCCACTGGAAGGGAAGGAGAGTTGTTTATTTATTGTAAGAATAAATGACGATTGGAGTGCTAGGTTTGCTAGATGAGAATCCAAGTCGTCGTGAGCAATATACAAATCAATACCCTCAGATTGGGTGAGGTCACCCTCATTTATAAGTACAAGGTTCCTATGAATCTAGGTCTCTCTACTTTAAGCTTATCCTTATGTGATAGATTCATGTTACAATTAATCATCCATGACGCATGATATCTTCCTAGATTCTAATTTAGCTGCCCCTAACTATTCGGCCAACCACACTCCTTAGGCTATCCACAATGGATACCATAATACCATTGTGGATCCTTTACTTTCCCCATTTCTGAGTCACAAATGGTAGCTGGATACCTTAAATTTTGGAATGGATCGGGTAAGCGTTCGCTAAATGGAGAGGCGAGATAAGGGATGCACTAGTATCACTCAAACGTGAAAAATTTATGCGCCTGGCAGAGGGGCATTGGAAATGTTCCATGCCTGGAAACGTTGCTTTAAACGGGCATGCATTGGAAATATTAACATTTTCTCCCAGACATGGAAATGTTTATTGTCTGAGCCCCCCCCCCCCCCCCCAAAAATCTCCATCTAACGGTTATAAACGGGCATAACTCAACCATTTAACCTTTAAATATTATACTTTTCACCCCAAATTAATTCCCACTCAATTACAACACATTTTTAGTTCTAGTTTCTACTAAAATTTTAAACAAATTTCATATGGCTTCTTCCTCTAAAATTACAAGACTTCCCAATTTAAGCTCATTTGATGAGATCGCCTTGTGTCATGCGTATTGTAAATATTCTCTCGATGGAAGAATCAGAACTAACCAATGCGGGGGAACGTTGTTGGAAAAAGTTACAAGTGGAGTTCAATAATACCGAGGGCGTGTTGTATCATCGATAAGTAAAAGCCTTGCAAGGCAAGGGGCAGGCTATCAATCGGGATTGCATATTGTACGTCGTGAAGATGACTCGTGCATTTGACGTGACACGCGAGGGTGGAACATCACGCGATTAGTGGGTATGCCTAAAATTTAATTTTGAGACATTATTAAAATTTTAATTTATAATGTAGTGTTAACATCCTATGTTATTAATAAATTTTATCTTTTCCTAATTTTTTTTAACATATTCAATGTGCTCTCGATGATTTTAAAAATGATACCGGGCGAAATTTTCTTATGATCAATGCTTTGACATTTTAAAGGATGTCCAAAAGTATAATTTATCAAACACTTTCACTCAGTTCATAGATGAAGATTCCTGTCCATCAACTGGTGGAGAAGACGTTAATTTGGCTAATGACTTTGAAGCAATGCATACCCCACTGGAACGATCATCGGGACGTAAGGTTGAAAAACAGAGAGCTAAATGCAAATCAATGTCTAGCAGTCTACAAGTTCACACCGTGATGATAGAGAATTCTAAGGGTTTTATCGATGCGTACAAAGAATTTTCTATAGCAGCATAACGTAGTCAAGACGAGCACAATTCGAAGTTGGATGAGTTAATTGTTCTACGGAAACAGGATATTGAGAATGCAGTAATTTTCATGGATACCTCTCGCTTGTCTCCGATTCAGTTACAGCTTTATGAACTGCAAACAATCAGATACTTCAGCATAAACTTGCCGAAAGTCGACAAAACCCACCACTCGGAGGCAATTAATAATTTATTTCTATTTAGTTAATTTTTATTTGTAATTTGATTTAATATTTTTAAATACCACTTAATAAAAGTTTTGTTTGATGTTTGAGTCATATTCATAATAACTAACAATGAATTGAATTGAAATATAATTCCTATCCAAACATACAATTGCATTAGACCAGAATTGAAGAACGATAATTTAATATGGTTACACGGGTTACTCATTGATATCGGCATCCGCATATAAATTCCATATATATTCCATAAGGTCATCCCTGAGCCGATTGTGCCTATCTTTGTTGTAAATCAATTCCTCACGCACTCTGTATTGGTACGCATTTCCAATAGTGTCTCGGTTAATCGGTGGTATTTGAGTTGTAAGATCAAACTCAATACGCTAATTAGGATCCCATTATTCGTCCTCCAGTATCATGTTACGCAATATTATATATGATTTCGTAATTACCTTCAAGTCATTGTGTTTCCATAATTTCGTCGAGTTCTTAATGAATAGAACCTTTGTTTCAATATTCCAAATGCGCGCTCAACATCATTGCGTACTTCTTCTTGAAATTTGGCGAACACACTTTGTTTCCCAGTTATTGGTCTTTTGAAACTCTTAACAATTATTGCGTATGGTGGGTATATACCATCTTCTAGGTAATAACCCATGTTATAAGAGTTCCCATTTATTTCGTATTCAATTGGAGTTGTGTTCCCTCAAGTAGTTCGTTAAATACTGTCGATTTATCCAAGATATTTAAGTCGTTACACGCACTAGACATCCAGAAGAAATAATGCCAAATCTACGTATCGTACGAAGCTACTGCCTTAAGGATTATAGTTGCTGCTCCTGCATGCCCACTATATTGCCCCTTCTAAGCATGTGGACAGTTGTGCCATTGCCAGTGCATGCAGTCAATGCTTCCTATCATTACAGGAAATCCACATTTAGCATTCTCTTCCTGCATCCGTACAACATCATTCGCAGTAGGTGATCGATAATATTCTTTTTTGAAGCACAACACAATTGCGTATGCAAACCTCTTCACATACTCAATGGTTGTTGTTACTCCAATACCTATTTATTCATAGTTCATGTCTATAGTACAACCGTAGGCTAACATGCGCATTCCAGCGCAACATTTTTGGAGACATGTAATCCCCTTTCATCCTAGGGCATCACTTTTCTGAACAAAGTAATCACCTTTTTATTATACGGCTTCCATTATTCGTATAAATAATGGACGCTGCATTTTGAATCGACGACGGAATTGTTCAGGAGTATAAACTTTATTTTCAGCAAAGTAATCCGCCCATATACGGTTGTGGGCAACTTCTGTAACAACCCGTATTTTTAAAGAATTAAAAATGAATTAATTTGGTTAAAATTCAAATTACACGTGTGACGTAATTTAATAGAAATTAAATATGGTGAGTTGATTAAATTATTAATCGAAGAGAAATGATTAATGTTTAGTGAATGAAATTACTAAGTAAATAGTAATTATATAATTAATGTCACAACGAGTGATAGTGACATGACATATGGAGATCGTATGTGGACTAAATGAGGTGGAGATAGGAAATAAATTATGAATAACTCGGATGATGATTTTGAGGTTACGGTTGAGTCCAGAAGGGTCGAAACAGTCAAAATAGTATACCCGGGCGTGTAGTTTGGGTTTCGGAATAATTTTAGACATAATTCACAACCCGAGAGGGCATTTTAGTCATTTTATAACTTAGGGTTAAGGTAATTTCTGGATTTTGAGTATTATATATAGTTGTGGTGATGTGAGGCTAGGTTAAAGAGATTAGAAAACAAGTGGAGGCTAGTAGAGAGGAGAGGAAGAGTTTTCTTGGAGCACAAGCAAGGGTTTTGGAGAATTCAAGCTCAATTTAGCATCACAACCACTATTAGAGAAAGGATTTGAAGATAAGGTACATAAAAGAGGATCAAAATCAGACCACTCTAATATAAGACAAATATTTATCTTGCAAATTTTTATGAGTTATAACACCCATGTAGAGTAGGGCTTAGTAAAATTGATGATGTTTTGTGATTTGTTGAATATACCTCATAATTGGGAATAGGATTGCATGTAGAATGAATCCACTTGTATAAATAAAACAAAATCAGAAATTATGAGATGTAGATCACGAGACCTTCCATCTAGATAAAAATGCAATAACATCATTCTAGGAATTGAATTGTAGAACAACTTCTTAAATTTGAGAAGTCTATGAAATTGGGTAAATTAGGAATCATTTAAAACTTAAACCGTCATCTTAAAAACTGTTTTGCGCTATTTTGGTTATGAAAATGGCTATTCTGTTCGGGCTGCCTCGTAGAAAATCCTATTTTCTGCATTTTGTTCACTGATACGTTTTCTCCCAAAACGGTCCAAAATGCCTCAAAACTGCATTTTAAAAATCTGGGTAGATTCGTGGGGAAAATTTTAAGAAATGCTATTTTTCGTTTGTAGTTCCGTTGGAGGTTGTCTCGATTGATTGATTGTGATTATTGTTCTATACTTGGATGATGAACTACGAGGTTATTTTAAAAGGGTTTGAACCTCAAGAAAGTGTAAATTGTTCGAACGAGATTGGTGTGTCGCTTGAACGACCCTAGGTTTTAGGTCTTGGAGATAGATCTTTTCGTTGAGAATGCGTGGCCGCCAGTTTGTATTTTAAACTAGTGATATTAAGTAAGGGGTAAATAGGACCCTTAGAATAGTGAGAGATTCTCGAAATTATGTGAAATGGAAGTTTAATTGAAAATTATGGAACATTGAATATACGAGTGAAATATATACTAAGTACGAGTTGGTGAAATTAGGTTGTGTGTATACTTACTGAATATATATAAATAGGTTGTGTGAATACCTATAGATATAAGTTGATTATGTGTGTGAACATACCTACGCTGCCTGGTATCAAGAGGTTTACGCGCAGAGGGCGATCCCACCTTGACGATTCCAGTGAGGTCTGTATTAGTGCCCCAGCGCATGGAACTTAGGGAGGTCCACTATGTGTCGTGTATTAGTAGGATTGGCAGGTCATTTGGGTATGTTAGGTATGTGCGTACCCTAAAGGCTTATAACCATCTTTGCCTCCACTATGATGTTGATTTATTTTGGTTCCGAGGAAACATGCCTAACCAATAGTCCTTTATTGAGTACGAGAGGTACATGGACTTGATAGCAGAGTATGCTAGCATCACGAGGGACCATTCCGGGGATGCTATATGTGTGTATATATTGTATGTGTGATGAATATATATACCCGTGTAATATACCTACTTATGTGAAATAGTAGAATTGATAGATGATGAATATCTAAACAGGAAATTAAATGGTGAAATTTAAATAAGTGGCTCAATAATAAATTGAGAATAAATAATTTATTATTGAAACCATAGTACTGTATAGTATGGGGATATACGTGAGAATTGGACTTATCGAGAGTAGTCAGATACCTTATCTAGTTGGACAAGGGATACTAGTTAGGTAGAATATGATAGGCGTGCACATTAGTTGATGGGTGATAATCTTAAGTGAGTGCACGTGAATAATACATGCATAATAAATAACCAATTTAAATACTTGCTAAATATTTTCAAAATTTTACTTGGGCTCTGACCCGTGTCAAAATATTTTCAAAACATTTTAGGTGTCCAGCCATAGGGATGCCCAACTTAGAGATCCTATCCTGTGACACGCAGCTGCAGTAGTGTGGAGGCTTGCAGGATATTTTCTTAGACGCTTCAGCTCATTCTTTCTAGATAGGAGATTTCATTATGCATCAGACTGTATTAAGATATTATTTACTTATTTCAGATTGTGGTTGGATTATTTTACTTAGAGAACCGATGGTTTATTCGGTCTCCTTTATTTAATTACTTATTTCTCTCGTGGATTGTTCAGATTAGATTTATGTATGATTGGTTTAATTCATTTAAATTATTGTTGCATGTGTTAATAATGAAAGAAAAAAATTGGCACCAGCTTAATTTGACATAGGTGATTAGTACATAATAAGTTTTCAATAGTGATGCTAAGAATTAAATCATTAATGATTCTGGTTTAATTTAATAATGGATTGATCACCCAGGATTATAATAGGCGGAGTGTCACACTTCCCTATCCTGATGTATAACTCTTCTTTTAGAAATTTTGCCAGAATTTAGTATATTTTTAGATATGGAAATATTTCTTTGAAATTGATTGTGCACGACGACTGCTCTTAAATGTGCCTGTACACGTTGGTTTGTTGACGAAGCTGTGAAAATAAAAAATTCTTCCATTGAATCTTTCGACATTTGTGAAAATTTTAAGAGGTTGGCTGCTAAAAAATAAGATTGTTAAGCAATGAGGATTCTTTCCCCAACTCTTTCACTTAAATAATTTTTTGTTTGCGTATAATGGGGTTGTCTGACGGGGAAATGACATTTGGAAGACAAGAGGACAATTATGAAATGACATTTGGTAGATGTGGAAATATTTCCCGTCTAGACAATTATGAAATGACATTTCACAGAAGTGGAAATATTTCACGTCTGGACTATGCACTCTATAAATAACAAGTCTCCGTATTGCTTCAGTTCATACCTAATGGTGACACTCAATTTAGACTTCACACAAAGAATCACCCATCGTGGTCAACTGCTGATGACTATTATTTCCTCACTGAAATAACCGACAGATACTATAACAAGGAGATCGAGGATGTTACCCCTGGCGAAATACGTACCATTTACGGGCATTGGAGGAATAACCTAGGCTTTTCTCCACATTTTCGTAATTTTCACGATTTTTAACATTGGTGGCTCATGTTAAAGTCTACATTAGACCTTTACCAGTTAGCAGTTACGACTGACGGATGTGTCTAGAATGCTTCAACCTTCACACTAATAGTGCGCAATGAGGAGTCGTGGGAACGGTTGTGTGAGTAAGTCATAGGGTGCAGGAATATCCGTGAAGAGCCTTCATTTCTATTTAATGAATTTAAGAGAGTGATGTACCTCCGTCAAACTATTTAAACTATATGGGAGTATTCTATATGTTGTCATTATCCTTTATGTTTAATGAATTTAAAGTGGTTTATTTTTCCATTTTGTTTAAACATTAACGATTATCCAAAAATTAAGGAGTATTCTACATGTTGTTATTGACAATAAAAACAATAACGATCATTCAAAGATTACTTTATCACAAAGTTTCTACATATTTTTAATAATGTTAACAATGAATAATTTAAGCATCATAAATTTTCAAGCGAAAGGAATGGAATAGGTAAGACGGTTCGTTGCATAATGCCTGACAACATGGATAACAGTTGCAAAACCTTTCCCACGCGTCTTCTTCGTTAATGACCAACATGTAATTTTATTAATCCCACCCACAACCACCAAGGTTTATAGCTTTCTCGTACAAGTCAAACTTTAATTTGTGCGTGAACCAACATGCACAGATCTCTTAGCCGTACGCCCTGTTTCAGCATTAGCTGTTGTTCTCCAACGTCGCTCGACGGTTACGAAAGTGCTTAACGGTACCCGATAGTTAGGACTAGAAGCTAATTCGGAATTGGTTTGGTAAGAGATGTAAGGGAACGAGTTCCCATCTTCCTCTACTTTATAATTTTTTAAGTGTTGAACCATTCGATTTGACGGGGGTCAGAAGGGGAAATGTTTCCCGTCTGCACCTTTATGATTTGATGTGAGGCAGAAGTGAAACTGTTACCCATTTGACATTTTGGCAGAAGTTCAACTATTACCCGTCTTCACTCAAGGAGCACATGCGTAAATAACCCATTTTTAGTCTAATGAATATAAACAAATAATGTCTTCTCCCATCTATGGACATAATTATTTTTATCAAGACCATGGTCGTGTGGTATGGTACGACCGAAAATGATTATTTTGTAACGAGCCAATTGACACAATAAATAGGTTTGACCACCCATGTGGTCATATTTTTATGAATCTGCCACTTCAGGCTGATCAAGCTGATGTGATAGAAAGTTATGTTAGTAGTTTGAGATGGTCGAAGAAATATAACGAATGGTGCGATCTTGAATTTTTGTGTCGTTATCATCAAATACCCGTACCAAAAGGGCGTGCTGCCGAAATTTTTATCATGTCACCCTACACGGATGATGATGACACAATTGATTTACTAGATGAAGAGATTTGGCAAATGGAGAGGAGACTTTAAAGATACCATGATGCCCAATTTGCCAAAACCAAATCAGACAATGTTAGGGATAGGTTGTTGGAAATATTTTACGATGATATATTACAATCTAACTGTGAACTATCCGACTTCACGCATTCGGAACGTGATATGTTTAATTACAACGATCCGAACATTGATAAGGACGACTACCAACCAATTGTTGAAAATTACAATGTATTATATAATGATCGTGCCGACGATGAATCATACCTACCCCTGAGTTTGGTTCGTACGGAAAAGCAATATATTGTATATCATATATCATTGACTTAAGTTTTATTCGCGAGTATTATTAGGTTGCAATTTTTAGTTATTGAGCAAGTTGTTTTCTCTTTATGTAATAATGTTAAACGTTGTGTATTTTTATGCTAATTCTATTAACAAGGCACAATAACATAAGAAACGCTAAAAAAATCAGTATAAACATGTGGAACAATTTATTTAAAACAATTAATATGGTAAATTTTCGTACAATATTAATCAAAACAACATGTACATTTATCCAAAATTTTTATACAATTGTAAAGATTACACTCATTTATTTAAAGATTATAATATTTAAGATCAGTGGAGAGATCCGTGATATGATGGGAAAATCCTCCCCAACTGTAGTCATCACCGTAATTTGGTGGCTGGGGAACATATGAGGATGATGGGATATCTCGTGGCATATAGTCATCTCGTAGGTTCGGAATTGAATTTTCTTTACTTTATCATTCTTAAGTTAATTTTTTGCATTAAGAATCATTTATTCTACGATAATATCTTACCGTATTAGATACATACTAACTAATCAAAATATCAATAGCGGTCTCCATTTGTGATTCTAAAAGTGTGTCTCAAGTTTATCAATCCCCAACAATCTTATGTTGTTGAATTAGTATATATGTCTCTAGTATATTTGATAAATTATTCCACAGTAATAAGTTTATAGTTTTACATCTCTAGTATAAGTTATAAATTGTTACGACCACTCGAGTACCGCAACATATATTCATATAAGTATGGTCCCCCATGTCACATAAGTATGGTCCCCGAAACACACAAATAAATAGGTTACGCTTAATCCCATAAGTAAAAGTACGAAGGACTATCTCGAACCTATAACATTAAGGCCTTAGCAAGGGATAATCACTACACATTCCCGTCATGGCGCACAACCTCCATACCCAAGGCTAAATGCTAGAACCGCCCCGTATTTTCCTCACTCGCAGACACGGGTATGTTAGCAGTAGGATAGAGGTAAAAGGAACAAGGTAAAGCCTGTATTATCACTGGGGTACCAATGAGGTCAACGTCGTACAGGCCCCATCAAAATCCCTCCTAATATGTACCTCACGAGCACACACACCACTATGTTATGATTACACATAAGTCAAGTAAACAAACATGGCCCTACGCAACCGGGTTAAAAAATCAAGTACAAACCCACTTAAATGGGTTACATATAATTCTCTTTTAATTATCATTTAATACACGCATTAACTATAATCGATTATGTATAAATTGGCCCCAAATCCCAATGCTCTTAAGATCTAGGTATTGTCTAACCTAATAATAATAAGGATCATTCTAAACAAAGATTTCCCTACTCGGTGGGTTATAGACATGTTCTAGACTAACCCAAGGTCTATATTCTCTTTAACCATCTCTCAAAATCCTTAGTATCACATTTTTAAACCCAAAATCCAAGGTCACAAAATTAGGTATCACTCCCTACCTACGCTTCCCATAACATTCTAAATCACCCACTACCCTAGTCGATGATAATCACGATCTCATCTTTTGCAAGGTTTATTTAAGCTTTTATACGTGTTCGGGATGCAAGACGTGAGGTTTGGATTGTCTCGGGAAAATTTTGACATATGCTTTATCGTCAAGGGAAATTGGATCATTTAATATTCCATTATTTAGATGGTATAAGACCAAAACATAGAGCATCAAGTTATCTTCATGTGGCTTCTGACCGTGCATTAATTTGATTCCGAACGAAGAAGTTCTGGCCATTTCAGTTTTCTAAGTTTCAGATCCTGAATCGATTCGCCCCCTATAACTTATAACTTCACACCAACACACTAATGGCCGCCTAAACTCCTCCCAAATCAACCTAGAAGCCTCTAAACATCAACAATAACCCATATCCTTTATATATAATCATCATAAGACTACTAATAACCTATTTCTATAAGGTTTAGTTAGTTGCAACTCGTTTTAAAAGATCAAACCTGATATTTAATTAATAAAACCCTAGTTTGAAGTTCTTCATAAGAATGGGTTAGTTAGCCAACGATTTTAGATAAATTATTTCAAAATCATTAGGGCTTTGATAGGTATTAACAATTAGAATACAAATCTAATGTTTCCAAGTTCATTTAGGGCTTTGAGTCTTGAATGAAATTGACTCCAAGTAAGAAACAAAATTTCTTTAGACACTGTCTCACGAAAGAAGTCCAAATTAGGACCAATTTTATCCCACCACTAAAATACCCAACATGGATAATTAGCCTTTATTGACTAAGGATATAGTTTAAAAACCTATGTATGTTTGTAATCAAAATTTTGATAATAAAATGCTTTAGTCCTAGCATTAATATAACCCCAGTAATTATAGGGTTCTCCCGTCATTGAGAGTAGTCTTCTAGTTTTCATGGGATGAGATCCCAATCACGTATTGGGAGGTTTCTTTTCAAAATAGCTTTGCTATAAGAAATAGGAGACTTTGGATTCTTGATGTTTTTATTAGTGTGGGAAATTACTACATATTCAGTCTCAATAAGGACTACCCATAAATTGTGCAATATTTGCCTTTTTGGATCGCATAATTATGCTTGTCAAAATAAAAAGGACTTAATTTCCCAAGGTGAAGTCATTAACTTCTTATCCTCTTCATTGAGGGTTAACACCAACTCAGTAGTCCTGTTATTAGGAATGAATTCTGGTGCAGATGTTTGTAATACTTCTTTAGCAGTTTTGTAATTTCCAAAAGTCGGAGAACTTAATTTTTCCCTTTCTCAACACTTAAATTGAGAAATTCTAAATAGTCATGTAAAGGAGGATATTGGTCTTCATCAAGAATAATTATTTTACCAGGTCTTTGGTAGGATTGCCCATAACCTTTACCGCCACGACCTTTATAAAGGCAACTCTTGGAGTCTGCAAAAATTCTCGAGTTAGAAAATCGGGTAGATAATTATTTTCTCCTTTAATATGATCAATATCATAATCAAAATCACACAAATTAGCTTACCATCGAGCAAAGATGTGTTCGAAAATAATATTCTTGATATCCTTTTGCAAAACTTGCTTAGCAGTGTTGGAGTCTATTTTGAGTAATTGTTTTTTGATTTAATAAATTATCATGGAATATACAAATGCACTTGAAAATAGAAAGAATTTCTTTTTTGATAATAGAATAATTTATTCATGCAACTTTCAATGTGCTAGAAGTAAAACGAACTATCTGTTCTTTCTTATTAGAAGATTAATTTGTTTTAAACACCACCATAACCAAGGTCTGAAGCATAAATTTCAACAATTATGAAACAAGTTTGATTGGCTACAACAAGGCAAGGTTGTTTCTTGACCTTTAATTTTATTTTTTGAACAACTTTAGCATGTTTGTATGTCCAAAGAGAATGACTATTTGTTAATTTGGTATATAAAATTACAGAATCTTAGGCCAGATTTTTATAATTGTCTCCAATATAATTAAGACTCCAATACCCCGTGTGTTGATGTAAAAAACTAGATTTGATCTAATTTTATAATCACAGATAAAATATATAATGGTAAATAAAGAGAGAATTTTTAAAGTGGTTCAGCTATGTAAGAAAGCCTATGTCCACTGTTGTTTTATTGATTCAAGAGGTTACATAAAGCTAGGTACTCTTGTATATAAGAATATCCCAGAATCCGTTCGACTGTGCCCTTGATGAAAGGGATATAACGTATTTATAGTGACCCGGAGGTCAAGGGTCGAAATGCCAAGGGATGGAATGCCTTTATATAATTAAGCATTTACATACTTATATAATGAATGTGACGATTGGTTGTGTAAACCACATGTAGTTTGACCCTTGGTATAATGATGCTTTATTGGTCTTGTTGGTTGACCTTCTTTGTGGTGGTTGGCATTCCTTGTGTTGGTTGGCATTCTTCAAATTGGTCGACAAATTTATTATCTGCTGCTAGGATTTTGGACATGTAGGAGGATACGTGTTCACTTCTTGTTGGCCCACGTAGGTGGATAATTTTTGGCATTGACAGAATCCCCCAATGTTCCATGCTTGATGCATGCGTGAAAGCGTGGAGCATTTGATTTTGAAAGTAGCTCGGAGTATTTTTATGATGCTTGGTCGGCAGCTAACCTCCCGCACTTGTAAAATTTACTAATACTATTTGAAAATGGCATTTTTGCAAATAATTTGAATTTTAGCGAACTGCCAAAGGGTAAATGGGTATTTTTCACCTTTTGATTCGCTAAGCCGTCGGAATGTTAATCGTTGGTACATTTAATCATTACATTCGCTATTTTTGAGGAAACCTATAAAAGGCGGAAGGCTTTTACAGGTTTTGCCTTACCCCAAATTTTCAAACTGTAGCAGCCAACTCTAAGCTTTTGTGCGATCTTTTGCCATCGTTCCTCCTTTCTTTTGACAATTTTAGCTGAATCCTTAATCTTCTATAAGAATTCTTTCTTTTTATTCGTTTTTCCTCATTTCCTTCTTCCTGAACCATGGTTTATATAGTTGATACTGATTCTCTAGAGGAATTTAGGGAATAACATAAAATTCCCTCTTGGGTCAATTTGGAAGTTCCCCAGGGCCCTTTAGATGTATATTCATTGGGTGAAGGTCATTGGATCCCCATTTTGTTTATAGCAGAGTGTGGTTTTTCATTTCCACCAAACCCTTTTCTTCTTCATTTTTGCCAATATTTTGATGTCGTTCTAGTACGAATGGATCCCAACACCTAGATAATTTTCAATAGTGTGAGTAGATTGAATGAAATATATGGGACCCATATTGGGATTCCAGAGATTATGTTCTATTATAATTGGGAGATTGCAGGGGAGAATACATATTATTTGAAAACCAGAGCGACCAATAAGGCTTTAGTGTTGAATTTGCATGACTCCAATAAAGATTAGTGGAGTAATTATTTAATAGTTAAGCACAAGCAACATGCCCCACTTAAGGGTTGAGTGGCCTATCAGGGTCCTAGGTGCCCTCGATCAGGGAATGGGATATGTTGTTATTTAAAGTTTTACCTTTCTTTACCGATTTCCTTTCTGATGTGTACTAACTATTACTGCTTATTACTTTGTTGCAGAAGATCGGAAGAGAAAGTGCCCCAAGCCTATTGAAGTAAATTTGGAGGAACTGAAATTCTTGTGGGGTCTTAATCAGAGAACAATAGAAGATCATCCCCGATCATCTTCTGTGTTGCTGGATTATAAAACTTCCATCACTTCTTTTATAGCTCGGCTAACAACTGTTGTGCCTTTAATCCTAATTGATTTGGAGAGAGATCCATTGTCTACTTCCTTAGCCTCTGAATCTGCTGGTGTTGGTGTTGAAGTTGGCACATCTTCTTCCTTTGATTCCAACCTTCCCCTCTCTGTCAGTATGGGTAAGAGGAAAATTTCCAACCTTTAAGAGGATGTCTCTGTAGTTGGTGCCAAGAAACCAGTTGATATTGCTGCCCATAAGAAGAAGGTTGAGGCTAGTAAGAAGACCTCAGCTCTAGAAGGTGATGAGTCTCTTTTCAAGAGACTGAGGAAACGTCCTGCTGATAAGCATGTTGAGCAGGTCATTGATGTCGATCAACAAGGTTTGATCGGTATGGTCCCATTTGGTGCTGGCTCATCTATAGCCTTTAGTCCCAGTTTGGCAAGGAAGCTGATCAAGTCGGGAACCCTCTCAGACCATAGAGCTGCTGCTGCCTCAGTGTCTTGATCACAACTATTAGTATGAGTAACTCAAAGCTTAGCCTTGGTAAGTTTTCATATTTAAAGATGTTCGGATACTGTTCATGTCTTCTTTGACTTGTACTAACTTGGCTTTTTTCTTACAGTTCCTAGTTGATTACAACCCAATATTAGAAAAAGGATGACCAACTACGTTCTTCTTTAGGAGAAGTTGAGGAGGGCTTTAAAGGTCTTAGGAAATCTGTTCTGGATTCCCAACAAGTTTTAGAGACAGAGAAGAAGGCATGGGAGGAGAAAATCAAGACTGCTGAAGAAGCATGATAGAGGGCTGATACTACTTTATCTGTGGCTAACTCTGCTGCTGTTGAAGCTGAATGTAGGGCAAAGGCTGCTGAAGGACAAGTAGCTAAACTATCCACTAACCTTTTTATTAAGAAGGCTAAGAGAAATAAAACCAGATAAGCATCCTTCAACAGGGGTTGGGACAAGGCCATCTCTGCCACTTCGGCCCAAATAAAATACCCTAAGAAGAAGTTCTTTAAGGATGGTTGGTCGGTAACTTTGAGAGAAGTGGGTACTGTTGAAAACTAAGAACTATTTCTGAAACATGATCCAGGGTCTCCCCCCAATCTTGATGATCAAATTAATGATGCAGGTTTGGGGGAATCCTCTGTGGCAATTGAGTCTGCTATGCCCCCGACCAATCAAGATAATGCTCATGTGGATTCAGCTTCCCCTTCGACCGACCAGGGTATAAACCCTAAAGTTGAAAAAGATAAAAAGAATGTGTAGACTTGTTTGGCTCATGGTCTTTGTACTTCACACCTTTTCTTTTGTCTTCTTTTTTTGTTGTTCTGATGTACGCTTTCGTAATGTTGCCTTTTATTAATAAAATAACTTTTCCTTCAACTCGCATGTCATTTGTTGTTGCTCGGCTGTTGCTTTGTTCTTCTTTTATTGTTGATCAATTATTACTTTATCTTTCTAGTTTATTGAAAAGATGGAACAAATTGCCTCCACTGACTCCGACATACTCAAATGCTGTAATAATCTGTTCAAAGATGGTCACTTGGACTTGATTGATGAAGAATTAACAGACTTGCTCGATTTAGACGCTTCTAATCAAGCAAAGGATGCATACACTTATCTCAAGTTTCTTCTTGATTGGGCTATGGCCAATAATGTTTCATACTTTGAGATGATTGAAGATTTGCAGGCAAAGCATAATAAAAGCAAAGCTCTACTGCATGCTGACTAAGAAGCCAAGTATAAGGCATGGAGTGAAGGTTGGGGCTTTGAGGAGAAATTAAAAAAATATGCCTCTACATACAGGAATAAGGAGTTCTTGTTGAATCGTGAAATTGATAAATCTAGAGCAATCGCCAAGCTTTTGGAGGATGAGAACAATAAACTTTGAAATGAGCTGGAAATTTTGAAAAAGTCTTCTAGTAGTGGTGCAATGACGGTGCCTCATTTTTGAAGAATGAGAATGCTAAGCGTGTGGATGAACTTGAGACTCTAAAGAAATCTAACCCTGGACAATCCTCCAAATAATCAAGAACGAGTCATTCAACTATTGAAGAGGCCAGGACTAAGAAGACCTTAGCCGACCAAAATGTTCAGTTGAAAGCTAAGAGTCAGGCTGTTATTAAGTTATCTTCACAACAGAAAGTTAAAAACAAAGCTCTTGCTTACCAATCCTCCTAATTAAAGGCGTAAGATGATGTAATAAAAAGACTTCAGCATTATGTTGAGAGATTGACTTTTCAGTTTCACAAGCAACCTTGATAAGTATGGATTGAAGGGTACAATGAGGCTATTGGCTATATTGATGATAATCTTCCCCAAAGTCGTGCTGAAGGGTATAAGTGGGGATGGACCAATCATCTAACTTTATTGAAGCATGATCAGGATATCGAACTGTGGTATTGGAATGAACCTGGCCTGCTGGATTGTGACAATCCTCCATTCAAGCTGGATAAATCATGGATCCCTCCTGACGCCATTTCTCAGTGTTTAATCACTAAATACTTGGGGGTTTATGATCTCCATGAAATAGTTTATCCTTCACATCTGATTAACGTCCCGAGCAGCAGTAACAAGAGAATGTTAGAAGACTTTAACTTTATTAATTCTCCCTATACATTGGATGATCCCCCTGTTGGGATGGAGAGAGTGCAACCAACTTCCAAAGCTGAAGGGAAGCGGCCAACTGAATGATTTTCCTGCATTTTATTATTCATTTGATTGTAATACAATTTATATGAATGAAATATGTTTGTTTTTGTTAACTTATGATTATTTAATCAATCAGTCAACTTGTGATTATGATGATATTGGTTATACTAATACACTTAGATATATTAATTCAAATTTAGTATTAGTTACTAGTGGTAATTCCATTGATTCTACTAATGCACTTAGATATATTAATCTAAATTTAGCATTAGTTATCAGTGGTGACCAAGTGTATGAGGAATGTATGTTTATATTTTAATATCTAGGAATTTTTACATGTCTTCTTGCATTTAACTTAGTCGGGTAAAACTTGTTTATAACTTTTTTAGTTTTAAACGAAGTTTTACACTTCTTATTCTTGACTTGTTTATACAAAATCATACATGAAGTAATCAACCTCATGTTTGTGATTTTGTTTTTACTAAGTCATACAAGAAGTAAATTTTTGTTGCCGACCAAATGCTGAGGATTGTAATCTTATTTTGACTTGGTTATTTTCGTTGCCGACCAAGTGCTAAGGATTTTAACCCTATTTTGACTTGGTCGGTTATTTTCATTACCGACCAAGTGCTGAAGATTTTAACCCTATTTTGACTTGGTCAGAGTTGAAGATATATATGTACTGTGTTATTTCTATACTGGGGGATATATATCATAACCGTACTCCGAAAAAAATTAAAAAATTAAAGAGACTAAAATCAACATTTTATTGATACTCGAATAAAAGTAAAAGAGATACAATAATGGAAATCCTTTGAATTACTGATAATACTTGCGGAGATGCTCGACATTCCAAGGATTTTTGAATTCTTCACCATCCAAAGTCTCTATCCGGTAAGTCCCTGGTCGGATGACAAATGATATGCGATATGGGCCATGCCAGTTGGCCTCAAGCTTGTTATTCCTCTGGATAACTTTCTTAAGAACATAATTGCCCTCTTTCAGGTTAATTGGCTCGACCCTTTTATTGTAAAAGCGAGCAGTTCTGTGTTGGTAGGAAGCATTTATCAGATCTGCATCTTCTCATACCTCCTCCAACATGTCGAGATCTAATCGCCTCATCAAATCACTCACTAGGGAATCAAAATTCAGTACCTTGTGGGTTGGTAGGCCGATATCGGCTAGTACTATGGCTTCTGTCCCAAACGCAAGCATGTATAGTGTCTCTTAAGTTGCTGTTCTCGGCGTTGTTCTGTACGCCCAAAGAACAGAGTGTAGCTCATTAATCCAGTTGCCCTTGGCAGTATTAAGTGTCTTCTTCAGCCCATTCAGTAAAGTTTTGTTTGTCACTTCTGTTTGACCGTTACTTTGAGTATGGCCTGGTGCAGAATGCAGTTTCTGGATTTTGGACTGGGCACAGTATGCTTCAAACTCCTCGTTGTCGAACTGGGTACTATGATTTGTAATGAAAGCATATGGTAAACCACATCGACATATTATATTCTTCCAGATGAACTAATACACTTTCTCATAAGGCATATCAACTAATGGCTCTGCCTCTACCCATTTGATGAAATGGGTGGACAACAACGATTAAATATTTGAACCTGCCTTTGGTGGTCGGCAGTGGGCCGACCAAGTCAATTCCCCATATAGAGAATGACCAAGGGGAAGTTATTGGTGTCAAAGAAACATTAGGTGTTTTGTGAATGGCAAAGAATCTCTTGCACTTATCACACTTTCTCACAAAGGCTGTCCAATCTACCTTCATAATCGACCAGTAGTATCCCTGAGTGTTGATTTGTTAAAGCAACGATCGACCAGTAGAATGTGCCTCACAAGAACCTTCATGCACTTCTTTAATCAGATCTTCCACCTTTATTGGATGAACACAAGCTGCAAGGAGATCGTCAATCCCCTTTTGTATAAAACTCCTTTGTCTAACAAGTAGCTCGCTGCTTTATATTTGAGATTTTTAACCTCTTTAGGATCAGGTGGTAGGGTTCCATCTTCAATATAAGCTTTGATGGGATCCATCTAGGAAGGTCCCAGATCTAGAGCAATGAAACTAACCATTAAGTCTTCATGAATACTCTGATTAGTCAAGATTTTTATAGGGATTGTTCTTTTGAGCTCAATTCTTATTACTGACGCTAACCGAGTGAGTGAATCAGCTCGGGCGTTTGCTATTCTTGGGATCCTGTTTATCTGGACGGTAGGAAAATTAGTTATAACCTCCATGGCCTTGTCAAGATACCTGGTCACCAATTCTCCTTTGACTTCATATAAATTCAGTATTTAGTTAGCGAGCAACTGTGAATCACTATGCGCCACTACCTGCTCGACGCCTAATAAATGAGCTAAATTTAGCCCAACTATCAAGGCTTCGTATTCTGCCCTATTGTTTGATGCTTTGAACTGAAATCTGAGAGCATACTCGATATTAATATCATCAGGAGTGTTACGTATTATACCTGCTCCGCTACCAGTAGCACATGAAGATCCATCCACGTACAAATTCCATAATGGAACGTCATTGTTGAAGCTTTACCATTTCAATGATCTATGCTGGAATATCTTCTTACTCTCCTTTGCATATTTCTGGGCCATTTCCTGAATTCTGGATGACTCAGGTTGATCGGCAGCAATTTCGGCTTGCTTTTGAGCTGAGCTCTCTTCTTTCGAAGTCTGCTCGGCAGGCAGTTTCTGTTGGTCGGGAACCCCCAGATAAGTGAATTAAGCAATAAAATACACCAAAACTTGGCCTTTCAACGAAGATCTTGGTTCATAGACAATGTCATACTCTCCCAATTCTACCGCCCACTACATCAATTTTCCTGACTTTTCAAGCTTGTGGAGTGCTTGTCGAAGAGGTAGATCGGTATACACAACTATGGTGTGCGCTTGGAAATAAGGTTTTATACGTCTAGAAGCCTCAATAAGTGCTAGGGCTAATTTTTCCAAATGTGGGTACTTGATTTCAGCTCCTCTTAACGCTTTGCTGGTATAGTAGACTGGTTTTTGGATTCTATTGTCCTATCTAACCAAGGCCGAGCTCACCGCTAACTCAGAAACAACTAAGTATAAGTACAATTTCTCTCCCAAAATTAATCGGGAGAGCAATGGTGGTGATCCCAGGTACTTTTTTTAACTCCTGGAACGCTTCTTGACATTCTGCATTCCACTCAAAAGTCTTTCTTAACACCTTAAAAAATGGTGAGCACCTATTTGTTGCTCGGGAAACAAATCTATTTAAGGAAGCCAGTCTTCAAGTGAGCCTCTGTACATCTTTCTTGCAGATCGACGACTGCATTTCAATTAAAGATTTTATCTTTGCTGGATTAGCCTCAATTCCCCTTTGATTAACTATGAAGCCGAGGAACATCCTTTCTTGTATTCCGAACACACGCTTGGTCGGATTCAACTTCATTTGATATTTTTCCAACCGATAAAAGTATACTGAGGCCGACGATATGACCTGAAGCTTTTTTACTCTTCGTCAACATATCATCCACATAAACCTCCACATTCTTGCTTATCTGTTCTTCAAAGAGATTATTCACTAATCTTTGATGCGTTGCTCCAACATTTTTGAGACCAAAGGGCATTACATTGTAGCAATAAGTTCCTCGAGGGGGGGGGGGGGGGGGTGATGAAGGATGTACTTTTCCTATCTTCAGGTTTCATTTTTATCTGGTTATAACTAGAATAGGCATCCATAAAGCTTAAAAGCTCATGTCCTGACGTAGCATCCACCAACTGATCAATTCTAGGCAAGGGAAAATGGTCTTTTGGGCACGCCTTATTTAAATAAGTGAAATCCACGCACATTCTCCATTTATTATTCTTTTTCTTGATCATTACAACGTTGACCAACCAGGCTGGATACTCGCATCTTTAATGAACCGACCTTTTGTAGCTTTTCTACTTCTTCTTGAATAGTTTGATTTTTCTCTCGACTAAAAACCCTACGTCACTTCTTGATCGTCTTGGCATCCTTACTGATGTTAAGTGATAAGCACCCAAAAGTGTACATTTTATACCCCGAATAGACGTATTTTAGTTGCTAATTCTCGACAATTTGGATCTTATATCCGTAAATGTTAATGTGCAGGCTCAATCGTCGTTTGCAGAGTTCAAATGCTTATTTTAAGGCAAATATGCAATTGATGGAGTTAATTCTCCAATCTCGTACCTTATCCGAGCCTAAACCTAGCCCAAACCGTAACCCGAAACCCGTGTGTGTGTTGTGTTTGTACTTTTATTTTTTTAGATTTTTATTTGATTCATTTTTATTTTTAGATTTATTTAGAATTTTCTAGTATTTATTTTCTATTTTATTTATTTATATTTATATTTATTTATATTTATATTTTTATTAGTTTTTAGTTTTTAGTCTTTCTTTTATTTTATTAGGATTAGTTTTTTTTAGGAATTCATTTATTTTTAGTTTGATTAGATTTTACATTTTTTTGTTAGGATTTTAGTTTTTAGTTTTAATAGATTTTTATTTTTATTTTTATTTCTTTTTTGTTTCATTTTTAATTTATGTCTTTTATTTATAAATTATGATTTTATTTTTTTAGTAAATTTTTAATTTTTTTTAGATAGTTAGTTTTAATTTTTTTAGGTGTCCAAATTAAACACACACACACACCATAATCCAAACACAAAACTCTACCTCACACTCACACCCACCTATCCTACCCTCACCCACACCCTAATAATCCTATACCCTACTACACCTAATCATCACCACACCCATCTTATACCTCCCTCCAAACCCATCTTCTCTCTCCTCCATTAAACAAAAAAACCATCTCACTCTCTTTCCACCTCCATAACCAACCTTTACCACTGAAACCTCCATTACCACCCACCTTAAACATCTAAACCTGGATGCCCCCAACCATAAAAAGCCGCGACCCCTGTCGTCGCTCACCAACGAAACCGTATGCCACCGACGAATACCCTTAACCCGATTCCCCATCTCAGACCCGGAAACGAACCCAGTAAACCCGTAATAATGCAATCCCCTTAACTCGCGATTCAACCTCACCTAACCTGGTCGAACCCGGAGCTGATAATATCCGAAACCCGTTTTACCTTCTAGCCCACCACATAATTTGGATCTTGATTTTACACATTTCTTGTTTCCATCTACATTTTTAGATCCTAACCTAAACCCACCATCCACCATTCACGAGAGTATTTTTGGTGCTACTCTCCACTTCCGTGACACCGAGCATGTTACTCTATGCCCGCCACTCTCTTGTGGTGTTGATTTTTCCCATCGACAGCTCCCTGGCGTGTCACAGAGCGGCCATTATCATCACTAATTTATAGAACGGTTGTGTGATTTTTATGAAACCCACCCCATTCCACTTTTCCCACCATATTGGTTCCCCATCCATCTTGAGCATCATGCTTATAAGGCCCTTGTTGCCCTCACCTTTCGGCTCAATAAGGCCCGTGATCGATGCTTAATCACCCATGCTTTTCTCACCCTTACCCTAATACCCACCTGCCCATGGTCCACCGATGCTTTACATCGTGTGATGCACTTTTCCATCCAAGTGCATTGACCACTTTAACCTTTATCCAATAAGGCTGATGCTTCAGTTTTGTTTGGGGGTGATTCCATCACCCAATTTTTTTGCCGCCCCATGATTTCATAGATCTTATCTTTAGGGTGAGATCCCTTCGGTCTGACTGAAGACATTAAACTTAGCGCTACCGGGAGGCAATCCGCTATTCTGTACGAGTCTCGTCCTATTTGGGGGTGGTGTTTCAGACCACCCAATGCTCTACTTGTTTATAAACTTGTACATATTTTTTCTCTTTTTCTCTTATCATTTATTCAGGTTTCATTTTGGCTTCATCTGTCCACTTCATTAGCGGTTGATTCTGGTAATCTTTTTCCTACCTTATGCTCTAAATTTTAAAAATCATTTTACCTAACATCGAGGACGATGTTCCTTTTTGTTTGGGGGTGGCGAATTTTATCAAAATTGTACCTCTTTTAATTTTTTTATTTTTAAAGCTGATTTTTAAAATTTTCGTGCCGTTTCTTTCATCTCACTCATTGACATGAATTTTCTATCATCCATCTTTTTAGTCTAGGAATCAAGCTAGAGGATTTATTTTTTCTAAATATCTTATGTAATACGTCCCAAGGCATATTGCACCATGAATTTCTAGACTCAATAAAAATTTGCGCACTTATCACGTCACTACGGTTTAGAGTTGAAGAGTATTACAATTACCAAGAAAACCTTAAGGATCACTAGTAGCTACTTTAGCTTGTGAGATTCGTGACTTTCACCTTTTAGAGAGTTTTACACAATCTCCGAGTCACAAGTTGATTTAACTTCCTTTGGGTCCGCACTTTAAATCGTTGTATGATGTAAGGACACAAGTCTCCGATTGAGTCTTAATGTAGTATTGGCTTAATTCCGGATAAAAACATTTGAGTCATAGGATAGTGTGCAAGTGTATCCATCCAAGCCTATGACGTGTTAGTTGAAGACGTAGCGGCCAAGATTATAAAGCTTCATCTTATGTTGGGTTTAGTGTGCCTCGTTTCTACATCAACAACATTGGTTCCAATGCTCCTAAGGTATGAATGCATTATATATATATATATATATATATAGGAGCTTGGAAATTTATTGGGTGTATTTTATAACTTTTTTATAAATTGTTTTTAACGACTTTTTTTACTCAGGAAATATTTTTTAGAACTTTTCATAAAAAGTTTTGGGCTTAAAAAGAATTTTGCATTTTCTGGTAAGTCGTTTGAACGAACTGGAATCTCGTTCGAACGAGATTCCCGGGTCGTTCGAACGAGACTTCTAACGAGACTTATTTTTTCTCACTGTAACATTGTTAGTAAAGTCGTTCGAACGAGAATGTCGTTCGAACGACTTTGGCGGGAACAGTTTTTTGGCAGTTTTTTGCAGTTTTCTCCATGTATGTTTTCCCCACTACTTTTTGACAGAATTATCAAGTGCGGGAATCAACCTTTTCAAAGCAACTTTTTCACATTCTAAGAGATTTTTAGAGAGCAAATTCTTTCAAGAAAAGTTCCATGTTTTGTGTTTGATTTATATGGATTAAATTCACCAAAAACACATACACAACCATTTGTTTAGTTTATTCCAAGTTTCTACATATATATACTTTGCTTGGAATGTTTGGCACCGGGTTCTACTCTACCTAATTGAAGAGTTGTTTGGGTTTACTTCTACATACCACAAAGAAGAAGACTTGTTTGATACTGCGGTGTTCCCACTCGGAGAAAGGCTTCGGATGTAGGTTGACGGTTATTTCAAAGGCCTCATTGGTGGATTCCAAGGTTCCGGTCGAGTCCGAGATTGTCGACTAAGCATAGGTTGATACAAGAAGACGCGTCAGGGGCTTGGACGGAGTCAAGTCGAGTTGTGTAAGTCATCTATCTTGTATTTGTAAAATTTTGCACTTAGTGGGCTTAAGGCTAGGGCCGTCCGAGGTTTCTTCCCGTTGTAGATTTTTCCTCGTACATCGCGGCGTAATGGTTGTTTATTTATTTTATCTTTAGCAAAATTCACCTTAGATGCATGCTTAGGTAAAAAGATAAAATTGGTATATTTAATTTGGTGCTAATTTAATTTGGGTAAATATTCATTTAATTCAAGTCATTAATTTTATTTGTTAAAATGTGGTTTGGCCTAATTTGTAATATTGAAAATATTGTGTAGACAAATTTCTAGGACTTGGGTTAAATTGATTTTTGGGCTTAAAGTTAAATATTCACAAATTGATTTTTAATATAATTTTAATTTTGAGAAAGTTAAAAATTGGTTTACTTTATTTTTAATTTGTGAAGAAGTTGAACCATCTTCATTCCGCATTTAAAGGAAATTCTTTTTGTAAAATTTAAAATTGGGGGTCATCATTTCCAACAAGTGGTATCAGAGCATTGATTTAGAAAAACTCACGTTTTCAAATTGGTATCAGAGCGGGATCGCTAAATTATTGCGTTTGAGATCCTTTTAAATATTTTTGACTAAAATGGAATTTTCCTTATTTTTAAAAATTCCTATTTTCGATGGTTCTAATTACACATATTGGAAAGCACGTATGTGTTCGACACTTAGGTCTCTAGATGAGAGGGTTTGGTTGTCAGTCATTAACGAGTGGTCCCCACCTACATATTTAGTAGAAAATGAGCGTGTTTCCAAACCCACTGATAGATGGAGTGAGAATGAATTTAAACTTGCAAACTTTAATTCCCAAGGTTTAAATGACTTGTTTAGCGCGGTCACTCCGAATGAATTCTGACGCATTATGACGTGTGAAACCGCTAAACAAGCTTGGGATATTTTACAACTCACTCATGAAGGAACTCGTGTCGTAAAAGCTTCTAAACTCCAAAACCTCACCACTCAATTTGAAACCATCAAAATGAATGAAAAAGAAACATTTGATGAATTTTATGCTAGACTTTCCGATATAGTTAATTCATCTTTTAATGTGGGAGAGAAAATTCCCGACAATCGAGTAGTAAAGAAAATTTTAAGGTCCCTACTCGATAGATTTATTCCTAAGGTGACCGTGTTAAATTCTTTACCCACTTTAGCCTCTACGAAATTGGAAGAGCTCGTACGTGATTTACAAACCTATGAACTAGACTTGTTTCCCTCTAAAACTGAAAAGAAAATAGATAAGGGCGTTGCTTTGAAAGCCCGAAAGGAGGAAAAACAAGTAGTAGAGAGTGAAAGTGAGAGTGACTTGGAAGATATGGCTATGTTTGCTAGGAAGTTTCGAAAATTTCTTAAATTTAACAAAGATAAATTTAAAAATGATTTTAAGAAATTTGAAAATTCTAAGCATGAGAAAGCCGAGAAGATCCTTAAAACTTTTAATGAAAATTTAAATAGGGACGAGTCAAATAGGTGTTATGGTTGTGAAGGGTATGGCCATAAGGCGAAAGAGTGCCCCACTAAACTAAGGAGAGAGGGTAAGCAACCAATTTCTTATAATGCAACCCTTCCTCGAAATTCAGGTATAACCAATACTACCAACACTAACCTAGGATCGTGAATCACTCCACATCATAATGCCTCAAGTGGAATGGTATTAACCCGATGTCTCTCAACCATACACTCATCCAGCACTCACCTCTATCAAGGTTTATACGATACTATACTGCTACCTCGGTCGTAAGAGGACTGTAACGTCACATTATACTTAGTGCTTCTATAGCCGCATGTAATTAAAACGAGCCTATACCCACTGCCCTACTTATCGATCCCATCGGAGATCCGATATTCTAAGCGTCCGCCTATTTACATCAGGATATCTAATTTCCTTAAAAAAGGAAATTACTCTAACGCTTGACTATTCCCATCAGTCTCATCGCTTATCTTGGGTATGTTACTTCTTATTGCCCTATACAATTGGATTATTGCGTACCTCTTACGACATTCCATCCAACACACTCCAAATCCATTATGACTGCCTCATGGAATAATCTTCAACTTTATATACTACACCCCTTCTATTTCAGGCGGTATATAAAACCAACTTAGCAGGGTGCCCACACACCTTATAACCCGGGCTTCTCTACACGACTATTGTAAACTTCTGACACGTACACTTTCTCTAAACAATGGGCGTTACTTCCTCGGCGTAATACTCACACATGGGTTTTCCTAACTCGCAAAATTTAACTCTCCCTATACTTATAAATCCAATCCCTCTCAAGGTTAACCAACTAATATTCTTGTGGTTAACTTCCCACAATCTTCCCATATTGGCGCCACTAACTCTACTGGCCTTACTTTCCAATAATTCTAAGATTGAATCGTTTCCTACATACGTAAAATAGTAATATTCTAACTATGTCCCTAGTGCCCCATACCTTCTCAACTTCCGAAATTTGCTCGGTTTCATGCGTGGGACGTCTCGCAAAGCGAAATCAAAACAAGGAACCCCTCCAATACACTACTACTTAACTTTATTAGTCGTGGAGGCCCGTTAGCTTTAAGGAACCCTTCTTTCAACAAAATGTGGTCTGAACTCCCATTCCTTTCCAGGAGCCACACCACCAAGCACTCGTACTAGCACTAAGTCTTTAGTGCAAATAATGATGAGCTTAATCTCACAGCTCAGCGATAAACACTGCATACCTTAAATCATCTCTATAAGGTCGCCACGCACTCGTATCATGATAATGAAACATCTGCTCACTGAAGTTTCATCTATACATATAATAAAGGTGAACTCAACCTGTATCCAGGCGAGATATCGCAACAACAACCTGTTCCATCATGGAACCACGGACACGATAGTCCTGCAATCATTAGCCTGCTATTTCTCTGATCAACGAAGATTATAATATACTCAAAATAACACCATACTCGTATAACTCACACAAAACAAGCAATACAACTCTGATATAAACTCAGAATACTAACACCCGCTTTTCACAGCGAATGAAAGGAAATAGATCCCCGCTATCCCGAAAAAACACATAAACATATACTATATAATGTTATCGATACTACTAGTAAACTCGAATCACACACGAATCTAGGGCTAATAAAATACTGTGACTCAATCTTGTCACATGGAATATACCTCCTTCATCCGAGGTCAAACTCATAATCACCTTGCCAATCTCCCTAATAACTCCAAATGGTTCCCGGACATGATATACTTGACCTAACTTAACCAGAGACTACTTCAATCGATGCCCCACCTCTTCACCCTATTCTTGTCCTTGAATTTCTATCGGGCAAGGTCAAAGCGCATGGTACTACATTCCACATTGCAACTCTCCCCACCCGTGGTCGCCCTGACCAGGTGAAGGTTATCAGTATCTCGGACTCTATAGCCTTGATCCTGATGATTGCCCTCGTATTTCCCTTAACTTCTTCGTTAAAAGGAAACTCCACCACCGGCCTCAACAATCCTAGTTCAATGAATTCCCCGGGTGGATGTCCACCAATGGGGTTCCATGGATACAAATTCGCCATAAGTGTTAGAAACACTTACCCAGCGAGCCTATCATTTCACTGAAGGACTCTGTCTTCATTGTACCTACCTTACTTCGGTACAAGGTTCACTTCTCTATACCACTCTTTATTCACTGTAGGTCTCTGGTCGATCCTTATGTGAATAATCCAAAACTGTATTCTTTTCCTTCCTAATAAACCAAAGGAATTTGCGATTAAAATTGTCCGTGAGATTCCTCTACGAGCAACACACCCTTCTCCCCCAAATATGGTGTCCACCGTTCCCACCATTTCAATATTTCTCCCATGAGTGAAATTTTTTCCTCCAATCTTCACATATGGATATTTCCACACCCTGATTTAAGCCAAAGCTTCTAAGCCTTTTACTTCCGCTGAATCACATTACACTTACTTCGTATAACTTAAACTTCAATGTAGGGTCCTTATCAAAGACCCTTCGAACCTTATTCCCAATTTACTTCACTGAGTAATTCAAGTTTAGCACCACTCTCTACTACAACGGTATTTGGATACTCGTAACTACTATTCTTTAGTAGGCATTGCAACCATCCCTAACAAATCCCATAAGGAGAGTGACCTCTACTGCAGTCATAATCTTCGACTTCAACTAACTGCTACAAATAAGTCCTGCCTTCTGCTACCCTTGCAATGGCATTCTGTGGTCGTCCTTCATCGATTAGCACACGAATCTCGAACGAGCGTGCAAAAGATTACTATAATCTTATGATATGGCAGGAGAACGAAATCTCACAAGAAGAATTAATAATCCTAATCCTAAGGCTCTATATCAAATCAAAAGCAACGCTGAAAGCGTAGTACGTTCGCACAGATTCCTAAGGACACTAGAACCTGATGCTCTGATACCATTTGTGACACCCCGCCTAATAAAATACCAGGTGATCAATCCTGTACCAAATTAAAACAGGAGTCTCATATGGTTCATTCTCAGCATCACTGCCGAAAACCAATTTAATTACTAATAAACTATTAGGCTGGCATCAAAATTTTATTTAACGAATCTTTTTAATTAAACCATTCAATTAAAACATCCACACAATTTATATATATGAAACTGAAATGAAATGAAATAAAATAACCGAACACTCGGTTTGACATAATACAATCAAATATAATTCCGCACTAAAAGGCGGAAAAGAATAAATAAATGCAATTAGGCTTTCGACCCGAATGTTTACACAGTACCTCCTATCTAGATTACAAGGATATAAGCGTCTATAGTAAATCTGCATGCATCCATAACTGTTGCAGCAGACGTTTGACTCGAAGGAATCGTCATCCAGGTGTCCCTATGTCTGGACACCTAAAAATATATATATATATATATATATATATATATAGCAAAAGAGAGGAAAAATAGATAAACGGGTCAGAGACCGAGTTGTGATAATATTTTGCAAGTTCATAAATGCTTTATTTAGGAAAATATGTTTTATCTCATATTTAAATTGGTATCGCACTCCTATGAGATACCCCTCACCTCTCTTTTAATAATGCACACCTAACGTATCCCTCTAGACATCCTAATCAAGCTACTCTGCCTAACTAATCCGTCACCCCCAAACTCTAAAGGTCCAAAGTAAACCGATAACTAAGGGCTAAACTTCTCCCCAGTCTCAACACTGTGCCATGTTCATGCGTGGGGTGTCTCGCGAAGCGAAATCCAAACAAGGAACCCCCCCGATACACTACTACTTGGCGGCGTCGATCGTCGAGATCCATTAAACCCTCAGTACACAACATATATATATATATATATATATATATACACTCATGTAATTATAAACGTTATCATACTCACTCTCATATACATATCACAATATACATCCGGATAGGATCTCCCGGACTGAGATTTAATCTATTTTCATTTTATCACTTTACTATAGCAAAGATACATATATATATATATATATATATTCTTGCTCTCATACACAAGTAATGTACTAAACACACAAGTACAATAACCATCCCAACGAGCTATAACTCGAGGATGCAGTCTCATAGTGCCGATCCAACTCCGGGTTTACTCACTGTACCATGGTACCAAGACAGACTTACTCAATGGTCATGGTAAAATATACACAACGATGGAGGCGGTCATGTTCCCTCTGCAAGTGGAGTACACACATCGCACTCGAACGCGGGACGAGATGAACTCAGGATATACTCACCCTTCTCCTCAAGCCAGGGGATTCATCCACATCGCGCAACCTCCCTGGATCGCACTAGAGAAAATATATAATCTGGATGTTCCCACCCTACGCCAAAGGAAAGCCCGTGGAAATCAGCCTCTAAGATACACATATACCAATCACACATAGATATATATGTATTCGTGACATATAATATATACTATAATCACATCGTATATATATATATATATATACATTTATCACTCCTCAAATGTATACATGGCTATAATTGCCAATCACACATAACGATGGCCAATATCTCCAAAATGTTCTCACTCGTAACAAAATTTAAGTATTCACACACCTAGAATACTAAACTCATAAATATTCTCTCACTTAACGTATAATTCGCACTTTAATCACTCTTAAGGATTTACACACATCCAATCCTGAAAATACGAATTCCTTGTAATCGCATCCTAGGATTTACTCGGATGTATTCAGCTCACGTACATTCGAATAACGTAAATACTTATGCCCAACGGCAGAAGAACTCTCTCTCAAATGTTGTCCTTCCCGAACGTTTACTAGGTCTGTTCCCCGTATTCTGACCTACACCAATCCAAGTTTTCTTTTTCATCTAAAGGTTTACTCACCCCCAAAACTAAAATTTAGGAGTCCCGATGTCATAACTAGGATTCCCCATATAAAACCCTAAATTGCAATTTAACTCCTCATACTCTTAAGGAAAGAAAACTAACAATTCTGGCCAAGGTGAATCGATTCGCCCTTATGGCGAATCGATTCGGGTACACGAATCGATTTGGCCCCCAATCCGAATCGATTCGAATAGTGTTATGCAAACAGGTCATCAAGGGCGAATCGATTCGGTCTAAATCCGAATCGATTCGGCCCAAGGCATCCTTACAAATCCCCTTAGGCGAATCGATTCGGCCCAGACCCTAATCGATTCAGCCTGTTCGAGGGGCACTGTTTGGGAAATTTTCCATTCTCCAAAATACCCAAATATCGACCCAAACTCCATTCTTATGGTTTCTAATCTCAACCAACAACACAAAAAACATCTAAATATTTATTTCTAGCTAACACATCAATTAATTGGGGGATTTAAACCAATTTTCTCTGATTTGAACCTAAAACCCATTAAACCCTAGTTTTTTCATTTTCCCCCATTTCACTTCATTTCACATGGTTTTAACACTAGAAATCATTAAGAGTTTACATTACATCAATATGTAAACTCATACTCAAAGTTTCACAAATTTGATTTAAGGGTTCTAACCCAAAATCATATAGTTTACCAACTATAATATGAGATTTATGCTCAAAATGAAATAAAGCAAGTATACACTTGCCTGGAGGATAAAATCCGACGACCTCGAGTCGAATCCTGCGAAGTTTTGGCCGAAATCTCCCTTTTCTCTCTCTTTTTCCTTCCTCTCTTCTCTTTCTCTTCTTTCTATCTTTTATTTCTTTCTTTATTTCCTTTCTCTCACACTCTCTCTCTCTTATATAGGAGAGAATAAGGGTTTATACCTTATAAAATCCAAAAATGACTCGTTTACTCAATTACGAGTCCATACTGGTCCAAAAATTCCCGAAACTCAATTTTAACCCCCGGATACTCTATTCTGACTATCTCGGCCATTCCGAGACCAACCGCGTACTCGAAATCTCCATCCGAGGTACTTGATCACAAATCACTAATTTAACCCAACACAACTTAATGCGGGTTTTCCCATTAAAATATTATCCTCGGTCGCTTTACCCAGCTACGATATATAATTATAATACTCCAACTTATTTACTTAATCCTAAAAGTAAATATAACACCCATCGAAAATCATCTAATCCTTGTAAACTCCAAAAATTACTATTCACGCTAATTTCTTAAATTCACAAATTACACTTACCTATGAATTTTAATTATCCGTAAAAGTGCGGGGTATTACACTGATAATACCCAAAACCCGTTTTACCTGCTATCCTTAGCCATAACCCATAAACCGATCCACACCCACAACCTGCTACCAATCCGAAACCATCAAACCCAAGACCCATTTCCTTCCCAACAAAGCCTCATATGATTTTTTTTGCCACCTGCGAAAACCAAAAACCAATAGCCAAATAAAAAAGGAACCCCACTTATCTTCTGCCAAAATCCAAAGCCAAACAAAAACCCAAAGTGCAAAAACCAAACCCAACCCCTCTCTGACACCTGTGTCGAACATCACCAAATCTGTGCAAAACCCATTACCTACAGCCTCCCTAGCCTGTTGCCCATGTGATTTTTGATTTCAAGAAGACCTTCTCTTCATTTTAAAAGGAGGAGAAAGAGGGACGGTAGAGAGCAGTAGAGAGAGTAGGAAGTAGTTTAATTTTTGAGCTCCATTTTTTTAGCTCATTTTTTTATGTAATTTTTAGGAGTAGTGTTGTAATTCTTTTATTTCTTCTTTGATCATTTTTTCAGTGACTTGAGTGTAAGGGAGATTATTGGGAAATACAAATTTTGAGTTGGTATTAAATTTCAGTGTTCATAAACTCAGATTTGTGGGTGAAATTAATTGTTCATGTTTGGGAAGATAATATTAAACTCAAGGAGACTTGGTTTATTGATTTATTCTCACTCTATTTTATTTATTATGCCTCTTATTGTGTCATTATTACATTTTATATGTAATAATACCAACATGAGAGGCTAAATACCCCATTCAAGGGGTGAGATGGAACCCTTAACTAGGTTATTTTTATTTTTGGTTTGTTTATTTATTATGCCCATTTGAATATTAATATTAAAATTTTATAATTTATATTTACGCATCGAGAGAGGGTGAATTCGAGAGAAAATCGTAAATTCAAATTATAATATTTATTCACTAATTAAACTAGAGATAAGCAATTTCTGAATGGTATTGTATTATGAATTTCTCTACTCTAAAAATGTATTTTTAATGATTTAAAATACTTTTAATGAATTTTGCCTAGTGGGTGATTTATTAGAAAATGTTTAAATCTAATTTATGTGAGTATGTGAAATTTAAATATTAATATTCTAAAAGGACTGTATGTAACTTTACATTTGCAACGAGAGTTGACTTGTGAATTTATATATATTTTGGGGTATTTCAAATAGACAAACCAATTAATGAATATAAATAGATTAAGTGGTGAAGTTTAATCCCTTGAATTATCTCATAATTATTTTCTCATCATATTTAGCTCACTTTATTATTTTCTTTATTTATTAGTGTAGTTTTAATTTTAGTTCATAATTAGTAGTATAAATATCCTTTCAAAATTATTTTAAAAATCGTAGTTAGTCTTCATTTTGCTTTTGTCCACGTTAGAGAGCGCGAATGACCCCTTAGTTGCCAATATACAATTTTAGTGTGTTTGTAGGTACCAAAAGGGATTTTTTATTGACCGTCTTTTCCCCACAACGACATATACCGCAAAGATGTGTTATCATTAAGCTCATGATAGAGGAAATTGGGATCAATACCAGACATATCCTCATGGCTCCAAGAAAATACATTTCTTCGCTGCTTCAGGAACATAATCAATTCCTGTTTAAGGATGGGATTCAGTGTTGAGCTGATCTGCGTAGTTCTTTCCGGCTTATCGTCGTCCAGAATGATGTTTTCAGTAGCTTCCACAATCCGTCCCTTTCTAAATCTGTTTCATCTCGTGGATCTAAGGTTTCAACTTCAGATTCACCATTAGGCTTAGTAGTATCCACCTGGTAAGTTGTAGTCTTCTTCTTCAATTCAATTAAGTTCTCTTGCTCGACTGAGGAGTAGTAACACTCTCTGGCCACTTTTTGGTTACTTTTCACAACACCTACCCCAAAATGAGTTGGAAACTTCAAGCATTGATGGACTGACGGTATTGCTTTAAACTTCTTCAACCCTACCTTACTGAGGATCACATTATAGGTAGATTGAACGTTCTTATCCATCATGAAGAAGAGTATTTTCTCTGTACGACTTGTTGTCCAGGTGCCGAACAACACTATTAGCTTGATCGTCCCAAGAGGGTAAACTTTTTCACCAGAAAAACCTATGAATGGCCTGTGATAGGGTTCCAGTTGGCTGAGCTTCAAGTTCAAACTTTGAAAGCAAGGATAAAACATTATATCTGTCGAGCTCCCATTATCTATCCAAATTCTGACGATAACAGTATCCTGGATCCTGAATTTGATAACCACTGGGTCATCATGGGGATAAAGTACCCCAGAGCATTTTTTGAAAAACCGATCACCAGTTTGTCTTTGTTGACCTTCCTCGGTCGGTCATCTTCGTTCCCATTAATCCTATGGATATAAGAGCAAGCATGGGCTTCATTCAAGTAAGCTTTTATTTCGTCAGAGTGATTACCTCCTCCTGCATCACCACCTGTAATTATATGACAATCAAATGAACTAAAACTGATCATAGCTACCTCACGCTTAGGTTGTTTGGGTTTCTTCGAAAGGTCTGGATCATCTTCATGGTTTCTCTTCCTGTCATCTCTAGACTTGCATAGAGAATTCGACCTTCTTCTAGGTTCTCTTCTATCACGCCAATCAATAAATTTATTGAGTTTTTCTCTACGAATGAGGGATTCTATCTCGTTTTGCAAAGCGACACAGTTATCCATTGTATGACCATGATCCTTAAGGAATTCATAATATTTGGATCTATACCTCTTGTTAGGTGGCACTCTCAACTTCTCAGGCCATCGCAAATCTTTATTATGCTTGATTTCCTCTAGGATATGGTGAATGCTAACACACAATGGAGTATATGTTCCATATTTTTTAAACTTGTCCTCTTTCTTCGGCTTCTGGTCCTTCTTTTCAGGCTTCATGGCTGTACTTTATTTTGCGGCCATCGCTTCCTCGGCATTCATTATTTTTGCTGCTTCAACCATGAGTTCAACCATAGTTTTGGCAGGATATTTATCCAGGGTATAATATAGTATCTCGGGAAGCAAGCCACTCATAAGAGCAGTGATGGCTATTTTTTCCTCATAATCAATCACCTCTAGCTTTTCATTGTTAAAATGCGTAATGTACTCCCTGGTACTTTCTCTCATTTGTCGCCTTACACTTAGAAGATGAGCTACTCTTTTCACTGGCTTAACTCCAAAACAAAAGTGTCTAATGAATAGCTCGACAAGATGATTGAAGTTGGCAATTTATCCTCAGGGCAGGTTATTATACCATATTTGGGCTGAACCCTTAATGGTACTTAAAAATGCTCTGCACCTCATTTCATCAGGAACTGAATAGACATCAACTGCAGCTTGATATTTCTCGATATGGAGAACTGGATCAGTTTTACCGTTATATTTGGGAGTAACCATAGGAGATTTAAATTTTGATGGAGTGGGAAAATCCAAAATTGCCTGAACAAACGGGGATCCTTTAATAAAACTTCGCTGTAAAGGATTCTTTACTTTCTCCATTTCACTCGATCGATCTTCTAACCTATGGATTGATCCTTTCCATGAAGGATTATCAGCCTCAGATCTATGTGAAGCATCTCGACTGTTCTACCCATGTGTCTGTTATGAACTCTCCTCCTGAGAGGTCTGCTTGGCACGTAAAAGTCGTCAGGCGCTTGATCTTGATCTAATTGAGGCCTCATGTTGGTCGGCTGGATGTTGAGTGTTCCTGAATAATGCCCTATGAGGTTTCTATTTGCTCGGGGTCCCAAACGATCAAAGGGAGAAGATCTGCTTAGCCTTTCCAAGACACTTCGCCTTTCAGGAGAAAAATAAAGGATATCATAGGGTTCTGTGGACCTGAGTGATGAACTTGCTCCCGAATAATAAGAGGTGTCTCGTGAAGATCTGGAATGACTATATCAGATGGATCTTGGAGGTGGAGGCGACATGTCTCTTCTGGATGAGGGAGCCATTTGTAGTGACTGAGTTAATTGCCTCACCGTTTCCTACATGGCTTCTTGTCCTCTGGCGATACTGGCAAGGATTCCAATTAAGTCTGTTGCTATAGGCTGAGCAGATGGAATAGGAGGATTGCCTTCATTTCTGAGACTGGACACACGGTCAGTCATCTTGTCTTGAACGGAGATATATGAGAATGAGAATCGCACTTAGAAACACGTTCTCACAAAAGACACCAATCTGTTAATGTAAAAAACTAGACTTGATCTAATTTTATAATCACAAATAAAATATGTAATGGTAAATAAATAAAGGGAGTTTTTAAAGTGGTTCAGCTATGTAAGAAAGCCTACGTCCACTGTTGTTTTATTGATGGTACTCTTATATATAAGAATATCCCAGAATTCGTTCGACCGTGCCCTTGATGAAAGGTATACAATGTATTTATAGTGATCTGAAGGTCAAGGGTCAAAATGTTAAGGGATGAAATGCTTTTATATAATTAATCATTTACATCCTTACATAATGAATGTGACAATTGGTTATATAAACCACATGTAGTATGACCCTTGGTATGATGATGATTCATTGGACTTGTTGGTCGACCTTCTTTGTGGTGGTCGACATTCCTTATGTTGGTTGGCATTCTTTATATTGGTTGGTAGATTTATTATCTGCTGACTAGAATTTTGGCCACGTAAGAGGACACGTGTTCACTTCTGATTGGTCCACGTAGGTGGATAATTTTTGACATCAACACCGTGTAATTATACATTTAGGTTTATCAAGTCTAAATATAAAATTATAAAGGATATCAAAACAATATAATACCATTCTCAGCATGGAGAGAACAAATGAAAGAATAAACAAGTAATATGGAAACGATACAAAAACAATCCTCAAATGAAAACTCATATAAAATGTCCATAGGCATTAAAGAGATACAGTTTCGTCTCAATAATAAAATCTCAATACAACCCCAAAAAATCTCTAAATAATACAGGCTAATTAAGTCACAACACACAAAACTAGAGTGTCTCCAGAATCATCTAAGATTGAAAAGTAAAAACAATAGCTAAATAAAATAAAGACCCATAATGTCTATGAAACTGATATCCTGGATGAGAGAGATGGATAACAATGATCGTTGGAACAAGGAATCTATAGGGAAGGTCCAACCCTAGCACCTGAGTTCCACATAAAAGGATGGGTCAAAACCCTAGCAAGTAACTTAGCTACGCAACTGAAAGAACTTATATGCATAGATGATAAAGTCATAGTTTAATAATTTAATGAACGACCCAACCCATAAACGTAGTCTCCTAATGTATTTGAATTGACCAATTCATTTAGTTAATTACTTATTCTCAATATTTAAGCAAACATAACCAACATGTGCCTATTTCTCTCGGCGATCTCATCAACATGTGGTACGCAAAATTTAAATCGTTATAATACATTGGAATTGTCTTAATACATTTCATTAATTAAACAACACGTAACCGACATGCGCCCCTTTTTCTCGGTCATCACATAAACATGTGGTATACTAAATTTTAACAATCACATAAACCTCGGTCGTCCGTTACGAAATGCCGGAATAACACATCACATTTGACTCCCTGACCCCACCTGTTATTCGCATGGCCGGGAATTTTCATATCAAAACATTAGAGTGTCCCTCCAAGGTGCCCACTCATTAATTTACATTTCACATATTCATTTAACATTGACATTTTAAAACATCTTTATTCAATCTGAGCAACCTACTCAAAATCCAATTACCCCACCTGCGGTTCTAATCATTTAGAATCGATATACATTTAGTCCATTACATAAAGAGTTAAGGGATCAACATCATTACATATAAACTATCGTAAAATAAGGCATTTAAGTAAGGGTATATTAGTTAAATTAAGGTTTTGAGTCCTCTTAACTATCCTTCTCAAAACCCCATGCGTGGGATGTCTCACCAATGTGAAATCCAAACAAGGAACCCCCCGATACACTTACGTTTAGATAGAGTAATAGTTAACGCAAATTAATTGGGGTTTCAAATATTTACATGTGAAATTTCTCCGACTAATCCGACACTATTATTCAATAACCAAGCCAACAACAAAAAATTGAAGTAACCTAATGGTTACTAGAAAGGACCAAAGGGTCCTCTCTAATGTGTATTAGGTTATTTAAAAACTCTTTTAACTCTTTGATATAAAATCTATTATAAGTTATAAGTTAGAAAAACACTCACGCACACTAGTAAGTAAAAGTGGTGATGTTAGATATAAAAATAATTCCCTTTAAGAATGAGATACGGATAAGTAGAAGGTGACACAATATTTGTTCTCGAGGAACCTACCGTGGTGGTAAACCCCATGTCCCTAGTCCCAGGACAACTCACACATCCAAATCCACTGTTTCTAATTATAAGTTACAGATTACAGTCCACCAATTTACAATGATTTAAACTAAGCGAATACAACCCCGTACACCCAACCTAGTCTAAATACAACCCAACTTGACTGATAATCAGTCAACCCAATAACACCCAGGTAATAGTGACTACACATGCACAACCATACACTCAAACCCGAGACCCCGTGTAGAGGTACAAAACATAAATAAATAATAATAAGATGAGGTTGAATTAATCGATACTAAAAGAATGATTAAATATTAAGTCACAAGACACAAGCCAGGTCTTCCTTAATAATTAATATTCAAGTAAAGATTAATCCTAAAATAATTTAGTTGGCGCAATTGACCAGAAATAAAATAGGAGATAAACTTCCAACAATTCTGTCGCGCAATTAAAAATAAAAATTAACTTAACACTAAATAGAATATGATTCAATTTAGACCGGTGTTATGTTAATTTATTAAGTCCAAGTAAAATGTGCAAAAGAAAAATATGTGTAGCACTTAACTCATACAAATTAAGACATAATTAATGTCAACACAAGATTGATACAAATATTTAGTTAAGACCAAATGGCAAAAATTTGTAACACAAAAAGTTAATCACAAAGATTAAATTCTAATTTTAGTTCAAACCAATACTATAACAAGGTTTGGATAAAAAACTCATACACACACTAACACCACCTAAGTATAAAGAATACAACAAAAAATATTCAACTTAGACAATAAAAAGTGTATGAGTCAATTAGTACAATTCAAGTCAAATGAGTACGAGATAAAGAGTGTGACACTCGACTCAATAAAATAGGACGAGTTTAACTAAAATAAAATTTAAATAAATAAAGATATGATTTAAAGTCCACACACTAATTAAACCCAACGAAATAAAGTCAACACAAAAAAGTTCAACTTAGAGGATATAACTATTTATAGGCAAAAAATCAGAATATCTTTATTCGCCAACAAAAATTAAATTTAAATCAGATTTAAAATAAAAGTTATTTTAATAAAAAACTTGTGTGACACAAAACGGCTTTACCCAAATTGTTAGGACTAGATAACAAGTGCACACACACTTAAATGGGTGTAAATAAAATCACAATAACAAACACCTAAATCAGACTTAGAACTAAATGGTCCAAAGTAATCTTAGACCAAATTTATAGTCCAAGAACTAAACACAGTCCTATTAGACCAAACAACAAACACACCAACAAAAAACAAAAAAAATCAGTATTAAATTTTTAAACCTAATTTTAATTAGCAATAACAATATTTAATAGAAAAACTTGTATGTGATGATTTGATTTTTACCGAAGCAAAAAAAAAATGTCAAACTGGAATGGGTTTTAGCACAAAGGAAATCAACCCACAAAACGGATCTAACCGGACAATAAAAACAGTGTAAAAATCTGGACCCAAGCAAAAAACAACAACAGATTATATGTTTTATTTAAAAGAAAAGGATTTAAATTAGAGTTATCTAAACATTACAAGGATGTAAAATTAGATTACTGTGTAACTAATAATCCTTGTATTTTCTGTAAAAACAGTTATCTAAAATTTACTGTGCCAACAACGAAACTAAGCCAATAACGAAATTGGTTATAACCAAACTTTCAGATCACAAGCAGGTAATGGATCTAAAGCTTTAACAACAAACAATAACAACAATATTAGATGCTAAACTTTCAAATCTACACAGCCCTCAATATTTTTATGATAAACACACACAAATATATATATATATATATATATATATATATATATATATAGTGTGACACCCCGACTAATTAAACACCGGGTAGCTACTCCTTTATAAAATTAATTCAAAATGCCAAGTTGGCTCAGTTAATAGCATCACTGTCGAAAACATTTTATTATATCTAACCACCTAGTATTTAAAAAGCAAGTTGCCAAATTTTAATTTAAGTCTGATTAACATGCAACAAGAGTAATGAAGAAATAAATAACACCATTCACCATGCTGAAGTAAAACGAATAATCCATCACAATAGAAATAAATAGAGTCTGGAGGAAACCCCTCACTACAATCCCATACTGAAATAAATAACTGAAACTGAAATACTACATGCTAAAGTCTGAAAACTGAAATGTAAAAGATGCTCTAAATAGGAATGGGCAACATGCCCTATAACTGATAGATAGATCGTGACTCTGGAATCCAAAAGATAGAAGCGTCTATGAGCAAATCCCTGTAGCTTCCACAAACAGCTACAGCTCGTCACCTGAATGAGTACCTATGCTTGGTGTCCTTGTGGCTGGGCACCTAAAATGGGTTTACAAGAAAAAGATTTGAAAAGAAAACGGGTCAGAGCCCGAATGTGTTATATTTTAAAAACCTGCAAGTGCTTTAAAAACATTTAAAACATTAAATGCAAAGTACATGTTAGGACGTGCACTCACATTATATTCTCACCTCTCGTCTAACTGTGCACTCCTAACGCAAGTACCCATCTATAACTATCCATACTACTAGCTAAGTGGCAACGTATCTAGCTAGACTGCCAAAGGTTCTACCCATAATACTTGGTTCCCTTAACATAATAACGCTCTTAATTAAATATGGTTTAATGTAACTCAGATACTCAATATGCACTATATCTATTAGTTAACTCACTATGTAACTCGAAACAACACCGTAATATTTACAACATTAACATGAGGATTCTATTAATATAATGTATATTATTCACATCATAAATATACAATACAAGCACCCCGCAATCTAAGCTGTAGTGCACACATACTCTGCTATCCATCCCGGTACATCACGTACATAAGGATCACATATTCCGAATCTCTCAGGAATAGTTCAGATAACAAATCACAAATAGTGGAGGCGAACACAGTCACCATCACATGGGTCACGCACATACCTACGCTCCCATGATCATGCAGACTTATTAATATCACAATAAGTCCTTCTATGACCTATGTTCATCAAGGTACCAGTCTATATCCCCCCCGTAGGCACACAAGGATTAGAGGGTCCTAAGCGAACGCAAACCTCCCGTGATAGCAAGTATGGTAGGTATGTCATACACACAATCCATATACCAATACTAAGTAAACACACATCTTAGTAATATCGTATTTTAATAAGGTATACTCTACATCATAATACCATTATTCCATATATTTCAAGTATCCCGATAATATATAATTTAAATGGTCGACACGTCTCACGTCGTAATTCCTTAAACTTAAAACCTATCTCAAATAGACTATTAAGTCTCCCATAATTCTCACATATGACATCTTTATACCTAAGGTCTTTGCTTCTGCCCCAAACCTTATTTCATCAACTTATTCAAATTTGTACTATTAACCCAAATATTATCTCACATGACAAATTTCATTTATCTAGAATAATTCCTCAAATTACATTCCAAATAAAGTCCCATCTCATAATCAAGCCTACTGGTCTTCCTTAAAGTTAAGGTTATTCATAAAGTCTCTAATAACATTATCCAAGGGTTAACACCACTAAAATTCAATTAAGGGAAAACTTCCTTTATTCTGGGAAGGTCGATCGATCGACCTTGACCTTCGATCGATCGATTTTGTCGATCGATCGACTGATGAATGTCGATCGATCGATTACACAGGTATGGTTACGGACTGCTTCGATTTGCAGATTTGAAAACATCCCAAAACTTATTTTTAAAGCATGATTCTCTAATATAACGTTATAGTGATGTCATATAATCATCCTACAATATTTCTAACGTCCATAAATCAATATTTCAACAACTAAAGGCTACATATGGATCAATCTTCATCAAAAACCTAGTTTTCCAATTTATCTCAAGAACATTCATAAATTTCATCTTAAATCCGTTTTTGGTATAACAAAAGTCAGTAATTCTCTTAATATAATCTTCCAGTAACATTCTACATGCAACCTATATCCCAAAATTTAAACTAATAACTCCAATCTTATGGGTTTTTCATTATCTTCCAAGAACACATAAAGTTTTTGAATAATCTAACATGGAAGAAGCATTCTCCGAAATTTAAATGGAATAAATCACTTGCCTTGATTGTCTCTGGATTTGGTGTTGGATTTGTAAGCTCTTTCTGCAGATTTTCTGCAGAATTCCTCCTCTTTCCCTTCCTCTCTAAGCTTTCTTCTTCCAAAGATGGCTATGGTGGCTAGGGTTTTCTTTGGGAGAGTTGGAAGACTAAATGAAAACCTACGTAGCTTATGGGGTTAATAAAGGTTGGTTGGGTCAATTCCTTATCAGATTACAACTCTCAATTTTCGTCACTTATAATTACCCAAAATACCAAATTACTAAAATACCCTTTATGGTGCCGGAATGGCCTAAAAATACCCCGGGACCCAAACTATACCCCCGGCTAGTGTTTTCTGACTATCTCGACCCTTCCGGACGCGTTGGCGCACTCAAAACGACCATACGGATTATAGATTTTAAATTCACTTTTAATATCAAAATATTATACCGTGACGCGGCGGTCCCACGCGTCTCAACAAAATTTCTAAAATGTCGTATATAAATCCCACGACAAATTTTATAATACCAAATACATATATAATCATATATGCACATAATCAAATACCAATTCGCATCACATTAGTATTTATAACCCGGATTAATTTCCAATTACTACGCATTTAATTAATTAATCCTCAAAATTTATATAGTCAAAAGTACGGGGTATTACATACTTCCCCCCTAATAACTGAATTTCGTCCCGAAATTCGAAACTAGAAAGTACCTGCTAAAAATAGCTCTGGATAACGCTCGCGTATCTCATCCTCGCGCTCCCATGTGGACTCCTCGACATTGTGATGTCGCCACTGAACACGCACTAACGGGACTATCTTTGACCGCAGTTTCCTCTCGCTTCGGTCCAAAATAGCAATTGGCCCCTCCTCGTAGGAGCTATCCGGCTAGAGATCAATGTCCTCCACAGCAATGTGAGAATGAGCCAAATTATCTCTAAGGTATTTCCTCAGCGAGGAAATATGGAACACGTCGTGAATCCGATGCAAGTGCTCCGGTAGTCCAAGTCTATACGCAACCGGTCCGATCCGCTCAATAATAGGAAACGGCCCCACATACCTCGGTGCCAACTTCCCCTTCTTCCCGAATCGCATAATCCCCTTCATCGGAGATACCCTGAGCAAAACCTGGTCCCCCACTTGGAACTCCCTGAAAAACCTCTTCGCATCAGCATAACTCTTCTGCCTATCTTGAGCTACCCGAATGCGACTCCGAATCAACTCAATCCTTGCCGAAGTATCCTGGATAACTTCCGGCCCAAGTAGTTTGTTGTCCCCCACCTCCAACCAACATGCTGGGGAACGACAAGGTCTACCGTACAATGCCTCAAACGGAGCCATGCCAATGGTGAACTGATAGGAGTTGTTGTAAGCAAACTCCACCAGTGGAAGGTACTGCTCCCATCCACCCCCGAAGTCAATAATGCACATGCGTAGCATGTCCTCCAACATCTGATTGGTGCGCTCTGTCTGCCCATCGGTCTGCGGATGATAGGCCGTACTCAACCGCAATTCCGTGCCCATGGCCTCCTGGAAACTTTCCCAAAACCTCGAAACAAATATCTTGTCTCTGTCAGACACGATATTTAGGGGCACACCGTGAAGTCTCACAATCTCAGAAATGAAGAGCTGGGCATACTGTCCCGTAGTGTAGTCAGTCCTTACGGGTAAGAAGTGAGCGACCTTGGACAATCTGTCCACAATTACCCAAACGGAGTCGTGACCCCTCTGCGACGTAGGCAACCCCGTGACAAAATCCATGGATATGCTCTCCCACATCCACACCGAAACCTCCAACGGCTGTAGCAATCCTGCCGGTCTCTGATGATCCACTTTTACGAGCTGACAAGTGGCGCATTTCGACAAACTCAGCGATATCTCTCTTCATACCGCTCCACCAATACTGCCGTCTCATGTCTTGGTACATTTTGTCCCCTCCGGGATGTACCGCGAACCGTGAGCCGTGCGACTCTGCCATCACATCGTGCCGCAATTCTTCCCCTTCCGGAACCACCAATCTCCCATTGAAGCGCAATCCCCCGTCTGAGCTAACGGTATAGGACTCGGCTCCCTCTGCTAGCAATCGAACTATCTGCTCCTGACAGAACGTGTCATTAGCCTGTGCCCGTACTACCTTTGTGACAATCTGCGGTGTAACGGTCATCACAGACATGAAAGATCGGGCCACTGCATCCTGGTGTCCCAATTCCTTCCACTTAGCTTTCCACACCTCTGCCACCTCATCTGCTGGCCTGCGGCTCAACGCATCTGCTACCACGTTAGCCTTACCCGGGTGGTACTGGATGTCGAACTGGTAGTCTTTCACAAATTCAAGCCACCTACGTTGCCGCATATTCAATTCCTTCTGCGTGAACAGATACTGTAGTGACTTGTGGTCCGTGAACAGCTGAAACTTCTCCCCCAAAAGATAGTGCCTCCAAATCCGTAAGGCAAATACTACCGCTGCCAACTCCAAATCATGCGTGGGGTAATTCTTCTCATGAGGCTTAAGCTTACGGGAAGCATAAGCTATGGCCTGTCTCTCCTGCTGCAAAACACCTCCAAGCCCTTGCAAAGACGCATCGGTGTAAACCAAATACTCAACTCCCGGTCTCGGCAATGCTAACACAGGTGCTGAGGTCAATTTGTCCTTCAACTCATCGAATGCCAACTAACAGGCATCACTCCAGATGTATGGCACACCCTTACGAGTAAGATGTGTCAAAGGACCTGCTATCTCTGAGAAACCCCGGATAAATCTCCTGTAGTATCCTGCTAGACCCAAGAAACTACGAATCTCCGTGGGTGTCGTGGGCTGTCCCCACTCCCTCACCGCTGATACCTTCCCTGGATCAACTGATATTCCCTGGTCGGAAATAATGTGACCCAAGAACTGGACTTCCTTCAACCAAAACCCGCACTTCTCGTATTTTGCATACAGCTCATTCTGACGAAGTGTCTGCAAAACCTGCCTCAAATGCTCGGCGTGCTCCTCCTCTGTCTGAGAGTAAACCAGAATGTCATCAATGAAGACAATGACAAACTGATCTAGAAAATCTCTGAACACTCTGTTCATCAAGTCCATAAACACTGCTGGAGCGTTGGTCAAGCCGAAAGGCATAACCCGAAATTCATAAGAACCATATCTCGACAAGAATGCGGTCTTCGAGACATCCTCCTCCCTGATACGCAACTGATGGTATCCCAACCTCAAGTCAATTTTCGAGAAGAAAGAAGCTCCCCTCAACTGGTCGAATAAGTCATCGATTCGAGGCAACGGATACTTATTCCGTATCGTGACCTTATTCAACTCTCGGTAGTCCACACACAACCTCAGTGAACCGTCCCTCTTCTTCACAAACAAAACCGGAGCGCCCCAAGGTGAGGTACTCCTGCGAATAAAGCCCTGCCCTAACAGCTGCTCTATCTGATCCCGTAACTCTCGCATCTCAGCTGGAGCCATACGGTACGGTGCACGTGCTATAGGTCTCGTACCCGGTAGCAAATCAATAACGAAGTCTATCTCTCGACTGGGTGGTAAGCTTGGTATCTCCTGAAACACATCCGAATAATCCCTGACAACCGGGATCGAATCTAAAGGAATAACAACTTCCTTAGAGGTATCCTCCTCTATGTAATACAGATGAGCGGTCGATCCTCCCTCTGGGCGAGGCATCGCCACTATAAACATCTCTTGCCCCGGAATGGCAAAAACAATGCTCCCGCTGAAGCAATCAATCATGGCCCTATATGCTACGAGCCAATCCATACCGATGATCACATCGTGAACATGCATGTCTAACACTAACATGTCTGCAGGCAATACCAAACCACCGATATCTACCCCCACTCCCCGGCATATAAAGAAAATAAGTGACCCACTCCCTAATGGTGAGTCGACACACGTCACTGTGCTCTCTGCCGTAGCTAACAATCCTAAAGCTTTCGCGAAGTGTGTAGCAATAAAACAGTGTGTAGCACCCGTATCAAATAACACCCGACCCATAGTGCCATGGATAGGAAACGTACCCTCGATCGCGGGCGGTGCCTGTGGAACTGCAGCCTGGTGAACGTTGTAGACACGTCCATACTGTAGCTGCCCCTGCTGAGCTGGGACTGCTGGAATGGGTGGCAATGCTGCCATCTGTGGCGGTGCAGGAAGAGCGGCGGGAAATATAGGTCTCTGTGGCTCCTGGCGAGCACCCTGCTGCTGCTGCTGTGGGGCCCTGCCCCTATCAGGACAATCCTGCTTCTTATGGCCAGTCTTGCCACAAGTAAAGCACTTCCCTGGGAAGTTCCCTCCCCTCTGCCCCTGCTGTCCCCGGCCCTGGTGGCCGTTACCATTCCTCCCTTGGCCCTGCTGGCCCTGATGAAACTGCTGCCCATTCTGCCCCTGTTGGCCCTGATGGCCGTTCGGACCTTGATGGCCCTGGCGGAAACCTCCCTGTCCCTGCCTGTAGTTCCCTGACCTGAACCTCTTATTGTCCCCCTGCTGGGTACCCTGCTCAGTCTGTCTCTGCCCCTGACCGGTCTGTGCCCCGCTGGCACCATGTCCTCCAGTCCTGCCCTGATGGCTAGACTCCCCTGACCGCTTGCCCTCGGCCATATGAAAACGGTGGTCCTGGCAGTGTAATAATGCAGCGTTAACCACATCAGAATACGTGGCCAGCGATAGGTTCCCTAGCAGATGCTGACGGATCCTCCAATTCAACCCATCAGTGAACTTCTCTATCTTCTTCTTCTCTGTTGGAATCTCGTCTGGAACGATATTCAACAGGTTAGTAAACTCGGCCTCATACTTGGCCACTGTCTTACCCTCCTGCTTCAAACTCATCAGCTTCCTCCTCATCTCTGTATGAACCGCGGATGGAAAGTACTTGCGGTCGAACCGCACCCAGAACTCCTGAATCGTGAGGGTATCCCTCTCCTCCGCGGTGGTGATAGACTCCCACCACTGTAGTGCAGATCCCACTAGCTTGAAAGTAGCTAGTACCTGTTTCTGAACATCAGTGCACTCATGCATCCTCAAATGCCTCTGCATGTCCTTCCTCCATTGGCTCGAGATAACCACATCTGAGCTTCCAGCAAACTCTGGCGGATGCGCTTTCTGAAAAGCGTCACGTACACGCTCCCAAGCAGACGGGAATGCATTAACCTGAACTGGCGCGGCAACCGGCACCTGAGGCGGTGCCTGCTGAATCACGGCGATCGCGGCATTTACCGCTTGGGCTACTATAGCAGCAACCTCAGCGGCGTTCATCATGCCCTGAACTGGAGCGGGCTGGGGTTCGGGCGTTGCATTCCTGGGAACTCGTCGTGCACGTCGTGGAGGCATCTGAAATAAGAACAAAGTTTATAAGTTCACGGTTTATAAACTTAATATAGCTGAAGAACGAAGCATACACAAAAAGAGTACAACAGTCCTAAAATATAGGGCTCTATATCAAAGAAAACGTAGCGGAAACATAATAGCCGTACAGATCCTAAAGGACACTAGAACCTGATGCTCTGATACCACCTGTGACACCCCGACTAATTAAACACCGGGTAGCTACTCCTTTATAAAATTAATTCAAAATGCCAAGTTGGCTCAGTTAATAGCATCACTGTCGAAAACATTTTATTATATCTAACCACCTAGTATTTAAAAAGCAAGTTGCCAAATTTTAATTTAAGTCTGATTAACATGCAACAAGAGTAATGAAGAAATAAATAACACCATTCACCATGCTGAAGTAAAACGAATAATCCATCACAATAGAAATAAATAGAGTCTGGAGGAAACCCCTCACTACAATCCCATACTGAAATAAATAACTGAAACTGAAATACTACATGCTAAAGTCTGAAAACTGAAATGTAAAAGATGCTCTAAATAGGAATGGGCAACATGCCCTATAACTGATAGATAGATCGTGACTCTGGAATCCAAAAGATAGAAGCGTCTATGAGCAAATCCCTGTAGCTTCCACAAACAGCTACAGCTCGTCACCTGAATGAGTACCTATGCTTGGTGTCCTTGTGGCTGGGCACCTAAAATGGGTTTACAAGAAAAAGATTTGAAAAGAAAACGGGTCAGAGCCCGAATGTGTTATATTTTAAAAACCTGCAAGTGCTTTAAAAACATTTAAAACATTAAATGCAAAGTACATGTTAGGACGTGCACTCACATTATATTCTCACCTCTCGTCTAACTGTGCACTCCTAACGCAAGTACCCATCTATAACTATCCATACTACTAGCTAAGTGGCAACGTATCTAGCTAGACTGCCAAAGGTTCTACCCATAATACTTGGTTCCCTTAACATAATAACGCTCTTAATTAAATATGGTTTAATGTAACTCAGATACTCAATATGCACTATATCTATTAGTTAACTCACTATGTAACTCGAAACAACACCGTAATATTTACAACATTAACATGAGGATTCTATTAATATAATGTATATTATTCACATCATAAATATACAATACAAGCACCCCGCAATCTAAGCTGTAGTGCACACATACTCTGCTATCCATCCCGGTACATCACGTACATAAGGATCACATATTCCGAATCTCTCAGGAATAGTTCAGATAACAAATCACAAATAGTGGAGGCGAACACAGTCACCATCACATGGGTCACGCACATACCTACGCTCCCATGATCATGCAGACTTATTAATATCACAATAAGTCCTTCTATGACCTATGTTCATCAAGGTACCAGTCTATATCCCCCCCGTAGGCACACAAGGATTAGAGGGTCCTAAGCGAACGCAAACCTCCCGTGATAGCAAGTATGGTAGGTATGTCATACACACAATCCATATACCAATACTAAGTAAACACACATCTTAGTAATATCGTATTTTAATAAGGTATACTCTACATCATAATACCATTATTCCATATATTTCAAGTATCCCGATAATATATAATTTAAATGGTCGACACGTCTCACGTCGTAATTCCTTAAACTTAAAACCTATCTCAAATAGACTATTAAGTTTCCCATAATTCTCACATATGACATCTTTATACCTAAGGTCTTTGCTTCTGCCCCAAACCTTATTTCATCAACTTATTCAAATTTGTACTATTAACCCAAATATTATCTCACATGACAAATTTCATTTATCTAGAATAATTCCTCAAATTACATTCCAAATAAAGTCCCATCTCATAATCAAGCCTACTGGTCTTCCTTAAAGTTAAGGTTATTCATAAAGTCTCTAATAACATTATCCAAGGGTTAACACCACTAAAATTCAATTAAGGGAAAACTTCCTTTATTCTGGGAAGGTCGATCGATCGACCTTGACCTTCGATCGATCGATTTTGTCGATCGATCGACTGATGAATGTCGATCGATCGATTACACAGGTATGGTTACGGACTGCTTCGATTTGCAGATTTGAAAACATCCCAAAACTTATTTTTAAAGCATGATTCTCTAATATAACGTTATAGTGATGTCATATAATCATCCTACAATATTTCTAACGTCCATAAATCAATATTTCAACAACTAAAGGCTACATATGGATCAATCTTCATCAAAAACCTAGTTTTCCAATTTATCTCAAGAACATTCATAAATTTCATCTTAAATCCGTTTTTGGTATAACAAAAGTCAGTAATTCTCTTAATATAATCTTCCAGTAACATTCTACATGCAACCTATATCCCAAAATTTAAACTAATAACTCCAATCTTATGGGTTTTTCATTATCTTCCAAGAACACATAAAGTTTTTGAATAATCTAACATGGAAGAAGCATTCTCCGAAATTTAAATGGAATAAATCACTTGCCTTGATTGTCTCTGGATTTGGTGTTGGATTTGTAAGCTCTTTCTGCAGATTTTCTGCAGAATTCCTCCTCTTTCCCTTCCTCTCTAAGCTTTCTTCTTCCAAAGATGGCTATGGTGGCTAGGGTTTTCTTTGGGAGAGTTGGAAGACTAAATGAAAACCTACGTAGCTTATGGGGTTAATAAAGGTTGGTTGGGTCAATTCCTTATCAGATTACAACTCTCAATTTTCGTCACTTATAATTACCCAAAATACCAAATTACTAAAATACCCTTTATGGTGCCGGAATGGCCTAAAAATACCCCGGGACCCAAACTATACCCCCGGCTAGTGTTTTCTGACTATCTCGACCCTTCCGGACGCGTTGGCGCACTCAAAACGACCATACGGATTATAGATTTTAAATTCACTTTTAATATCAAAATATTATACCGTGACGCGACGGTCCCACGCGTCTCAACAAAATTTCTAAAATGTCGTATATAAATCCCACGACAAATTTTATAATACCAAATACATATATAATCATATATGCACATAATCAAATACCAATTCGCATCACATTAGTATTTATAACCCGGATTAATTTCCAATTACTACGCATTTAATTAATTAATCCTCAAAATTTATATAGTCAAAAGTACGGGGTATTACATATAGTAGATCTAGGTATATGTATATATATGTATAAATACGTAGATATATGAATATAGAATGAGAAAAAATTGATACCTCAAACCGAAACACTCGGATCCCAATCGATTTGAACAAAACTCCAAATTGATTCCAAAACCGGAAACCTCCATACAGTCCCAAACCAGGACAACAACGGATACAATCCCAAACCAAGACAACAACAGATAAAAAATAACACAAACGATTCAATCACCAAACCGGCGTAACAACAGAAAAAAACTCGAAAACCTATCACAGATCGAGAAAGAAAGTCAACAACTCCAAACAAAAGCGAACCAAACCAAACCCTCAATAACTTTGGAACCCAAACTTCTCAACCTCACAAATATATATATATATATATGACATCGGGTAAAAAAGAAAAGGGCAGAAATCTCTCAATAAAGGTATGTATTTTCTTTGGAAAAAATGGAAAGAGAAAGGAGAGAAAGTGAGGTGTTTGGCAGCATAAAAAATGAGAGAGAGTGAAGCAAAAATAAACTCTGCGTTCTCTCAAAAACCCCAAAACTGATTATAGGACCCCAACCAAAACATCTCGGTATGAGTGAAATACCAATGAATCAACAAGGGTACAAAGGTAAAAGGACACACAACAATCAAGAAAGGCCTCGAACAGAACACGCCATCAGACCTCGAGCCACACAATCTCGAAACCGTAAATGATTTTGAAACAAACCAACGGCACAAAAAAATAATGAGCTGCAATTTTTAATTTTGGATAAAATGTGTAATTTAAACAACAATTCATGTTTAAACCAATAACAATTTATCCAATAAAAAAATCCTAGATAACTATATATAAATACAAAAATAAATTCCAAAAATGAAAAGTAGAGTAAGTAAATGATACTACAAAAATTATGTAACTCAAAAATAAATTCTGAATATATTTTACATAATTTTTTTTATATTAGGCCAAATAAGTTAAATAAGAGTTGAGACAAAAATTATAAATATAAAAATATAATTAAAGCACATAGATTAGAACATAAAGATATTTAAAATAAAAAATACTCACTAAAAAGTATTTTATCAAAACTAACTTATATATTTAATAAAAAAATATGATTTAAAGTATATAAGAAAATAGATTTTGAATACTAAAAAATGCGGGAGCATCTAAAAAAAGATTGTCTCAAAATAGAGCCAACATGAAGAGACTAAGATTTTCCATATCCCCCCTTGGCCAATTTTGAGACAAACTAAACTGAGACTCAAAAACAAAAGACGACACAAATTATATAACTCAACTATACACATGAATCCTAAGAATAAATAAATACATGACTCAACTAACAACATTCAATCCTAAACAAAATAGAAGAGTACATAACTCAAATAACAACATGCAATCCTAAAAGAAAGTAGAAGAGTACATAACTCAACTAACCACAATGATTCCTAAAGAATAGAAGAGTACATAACTCAATTAACAAGAAGAAATTCTAAAAGTCTCAACAAAATTGTAAAATACAATGAATCAAAAGAGTCTCAAATTCTCCCGCTGTTTTTCTCAAAGGGGCAAAGATGAGGGAAGAATCCTACTAAATAAAAGTTAGTACAATGTAAATATGCGAAATAAAGAGTACTACCAAACAAACAAACTAAAATAAAATTAGTTTGAAACATTGGAACCATCCATTTGACAACCTAATTCATTTTTCTTAATCCATGTTGATTTAACATTAGGAAGTGCAATCTTAAAAAGGGCAGGAACAATTTTACGTAGGGGTTGATTTGCAAGAAAGTCAGTTTTTTAACGGGATCCTGGGCATATTATTAACACTACTTTGTTGTTTACTTAAACGCATATGGCAGAATCGTGCAAAATGGCCCGTTTCAAGACAGAAATTACATTGAACTACTTGCCTATCAATGGATTTAGAATTAAGGAGAAATAGGATGCAGTTTTGCATTTTCAGATTTTTTTGTCAAATTTAAACGCTTAAAACAGAATTGTTCTAAATGGCCAAATTTTGAACAAAAGTTACACCGAAAAGTCTTGTTATCATCACATTTAACATTTTTACAAGACTTGGTGGGCAGTTTTCTATTATCAAAATTTCTACTTAAATTTAAATTTAGTCTTTCATGATAAAACTGCACTAAATGGCCCTTTTTAGAACAAAACTCACACTGAAAAATTGGTTTAGGAAAAGAAATAATCCTATCATTTTCAGTTTTCCTAAATTTGCCTACATTAGCCTCATTTTGTTTTAATCTCTTATAGCAGAATTTGCCTAAATGTCCAGTTTTAGAACAGAAATCACATTTAAGGGCAGGCTTGGCAGTTTTAAATTTTCCAACATTTTGAACTTGCCTAACTTTGCCTAAATCTGATTCAATCCGCCCTAATTTCTTAGAGCATAATTTTTCTACATAGCCTTTCTTAGAGAAAAAAGTACACTGAAAATCAGGTTTAACATGTTGAACTTTCCCAGCAGTTTGAGTTTGCCTAAATTTTCCTAAATCAGAATTATTTGGTCCTAACTTTTTAAAACAGATTTTTTTAAGATGTCCAGTTGTATGTCAAAAACTGCATACAAATACCGTCTTAACAAATGCGGCATGACAATCCTCAAATTTAGCATGTTTATAGCTTAGTTTGATTTCAGTCGAATCAGGACATTGTTCACTACAACTAACAAAATTAGTTTCATCAAATGTTTCACCTTTAATCCTAATTGCTCGTAAGGGAACAAATTCGTCAACATACTTATTCTGGGATTCGATAATTAAACGAGAATTCAAAAAAACATCAACCTTTTTAGATGCAATCTTAAGTTCTCTTTATCATTCATCATACTTATCTAAAACAACCTTTAGTTCAATTTGAGATTCATCAAACTTAAACAAAAATTACTTGTTTTTAGTTTCAAGAGAGTGATTAAGTTCAGTTAACATGAAAATTCTTTTCTCTAAAAATGAAACATGATTTTCAAGTTCATCTATACGAAATTCAGATTCTTCAGACATTATCTTGATTTTATTGTTCAAGACGTCATTTTTAGCCATCAATCTAGAATTAATGTTACCTAAATCAACGCAGTCCTCAATTGTGTTATCAATGGAAATATTATCTACACAACCTTCTAAATTCGGACTCATGCACCCTTCTAAAATGATAGAATCATCTACAATTTCAGATTCACCAACATCATAAAAAATATTATCAATATTAGATATAGAAGTTGTGAATGTAGGGTGATTTTGAGCAGGTGAGGTGCAAGATAAATTCACAAAATCTAATTCAAAATTATCTACACAAAAATCAAAATTATCACTACTACTAGATAAGCAGTAAAAAATGTTCTCGGACTTAAAGACACAAAGAGAAGTAAAAGCAACTAAATTATCACAACTAGTATCGCTACAACAAATAGACATATCATCACATACACTAGATAAAGGGTAGAAGATTCTGAAATGTCCCAAGCATCTAAAGATGTGGTGCAAGTTGAAATATCTTTAACTTCGGTTGCACCCATCGGTTGGCAAAAAACATTACTGCTTTTAATGTCATCTTGTGAATGAAGCTTTGCGTCTTTAAAACATTCATAAAGGTATTTTCTAGAAGAAAAATCAGCATCACCATATAAGTTTCCCATATTTAAAAAATAGATTTTAAAAATGTAAAAAATAGATTTTAAAAGGAGTTCAGGATCTTTACGGAATAAAAACTTTTTATAAAGTGAATTCTGAAGCTCTGATACCACTTGAAACAACCTAACGGTTATTAGAAAGGACCAAAGGGTATTCTCTAATGCCTATTAGGTTATTTAAAAAATCTTTTAACTCTTTGATATAAAATCTATTATAAGTTATAAGTTAGAAAACACTCACACACACTAGTAAGTAAAAGTGGTGATGTTAGATATAAAAATAATTCCCTTTAAGAATGAGATAAGGAAAAGTAAAAGGTGACACAATATTTGTTCTCGAGGAACCCACCGTGGTGGTAAACCCCGTGTCCCTAGTCCCATCACAACTCACACACCCAAGTCCACTGTTACCAATTATAAGTTATAGATTATAGTCCACCAGTTTACAATGATTCAAACTAAGCAAATACAACCCCATACACCTAACCTAGTCTAAATACAACCCAACTTGACTGACAATCAGTTAACCCAATAACACCCAGGTAATAGTGACTACACACGCACAACCACACACTCAAACCCGAGACCCCGTGTAGAGGTACAAAACACAAATAAATAATGATAAGATGAGATTGAATAAATCAGTACTAAGAGAATGATTAAATATTAAGTCACAAGACACAAGCCAGGTCTTCCTTAATAATTAATATTCAAGTAAAGATTAATCTTAAAATAATTTAGTTGGCGCAAATGACCAGAAATAAAATAGGAGATAAACTTCCAACAATTGTGTCGCGCAACTAAAAACAAAAATTAACTTGACACCAAATAGAATACGAATCAATTTAGACCGGTGTTATGTTAATTTATTAAGTCCAAGTAAAATGAGAAAAAGATAATTATATGTAGCACTTAGCTCATACAAATTTGAACTTAATTAAAGTCAACACAAGATACTTACAAATATTTTAGTTAAGACCAAATGGGAAAAAATTGCAACACAAAAAACTAATTACAAAGATTAAATTCTAATTTTAGTTCAAACCAATACTATAACAAGGTTTGGATAAAAAATTCAAACACACACTCACCCCACCTAAGTATAAAAGAATACAATAAAAAGTATTCAACTTAGACAATAAAAAGTGTATGAGTCAATTGGTCCAATCCAAGTCAAATGAGTACGAGATAAAGAGTGTAGCACTCGATTCAATAAAATATGACGTGTTTAACTAAATGTAACACACCTTACTTTTTGTATTTATTATTTTTATTAAATTATTGGTTGTGGGTGATTTAATATAATTGAGAATTAAAATAAGGGCTTAAAATAAATATTGATTTGGCTAGAATAGTTAATATTTATGATAATTACACATTTACTGGAATGAGATGGTAAATATAACCTTGTTTTATGTAATCTCGTTGTATATAAGTGTATTGACAGCGGGATTTAGTTATTTCTCAACCATGGTATATTTTAGGGAATTGTCTGAGGTTGAGATGGATTTTATATTTTGAGCTTCGAATGAAAATTTGGAGGGCACGGTTGATTCAGAAGGGCCGAGAAAGTCAAAATGAATTCCCTGGGGGTTTTATTTGGGTTCCGGAGTTTGACTCGAATTGGGGTATACTAGTTATTATTATGTGTGTGTATTTTCATTTAAAGAAAAGATTACTTTTTATAAGGGGTTATTAGGCTTAAGTGGGTAATTAATCTCAATTACAAGAAAAACCCATTTTGAGAGCGTGAGAACGTGAGAAGAAGAGAAATAAGGACTTTGAAGATCTTTGAAATCTTGTAGAACTCTTGATTTGGAGGAAGAATCAGAAACTACAATCTTTAAGGCAAGTGGATTAACTTGCTAAATGTTTAATAGTGTGACCTATTTCATAATTTGTGGTATGTATTTGGTAACATTAATTAGGGATGTTTGTGTTAAACCCTAGATTCTAGTATAAAATATCAATCCTTGTGGTTTGTACATGGGTTCAAAGGTATAGACATGGTGGAACTCATATTTTGGGTGATTAGGAAGTAAATCATTGTATAAGGAGGGATTGTTGGAGAATTGGAAAAATTTCATAGGATGCAGAACGGCCAATCCAAACCGGTTCGTTTTCTAAGGATACCAGATCTGTCCGGAGGTAAAAGTCTATGTGAAAATTTAGGAACCAAACCGGTTCGTTTTAAGGGGGTACCGGATCGGTCCGGAGGTAAACAGTTTCTGTAAGATTTAAGGAACCGGATGGGTTCATTTTTGGGAACCTCCTGTTCGATCCGGTTACTGTAATTGAGGATTTTGATACTATTCGTTTCCCAATGATTTAAATACATAGGGAACTCCTTTAGGCTATTGTGTAAACATGTTTATGAGGTAGAATGTGGTATGATATGACTTGATGGAGGGGTTACCTCGGGGTTATTATCAAGTCATACTTAGGAGGGTATAATATCGCTTCCCTTTTTGTAAATCCTCCCTGGAATGGGAATTCTTTCTAGAAGACTTACGGGATACTGAGTGAGAGTTCGGGGGTTATTACAAGGGTAAAATTTGGGGACATAATCATAAGTGTGATGAGTTATCAATGAACAATTAAGTGAGTAAATTATAATATAAACTTGAGATGTTTGTTTAGATCATTAGCTAGTGTAAGGTGTGATATTTACATATAGCTAGTATTAGTTAAATATGTATATACATTCTAAGGTGTGATAGTTTGTATATATATATATATATATATATATATATATATGATGTGAATGCATGTTGGATGTGTAATATATGTTATGTGATGCATACCCCTCTAGTGCTATCTTGGGAAGTTGCGCGACATGAACAACTCCTCTGGCTCAAGGAGCAGGGAGAGTAGGGTTCCTAGGTCATAGCGTCTAGTATTTTATCGCGTGTGAGGCAGGGGTAAGATGTCTTGGGTATGGTTCCTCTTACATTTAGGTAAGGAACTATGGCCGCTTCCCATACGCTTATGAATAAGTTTTATACCAAGTCGATGTGAGAGTCTGACCACTGGTAACCCAGGATGATAAGTGAGTAATTCCCTGGAAGATGATAGCATTGTAGAGACTGTTAGTATATTTGTATGATGCATAGTATGCATTGACTTACTTGTATGTTATGTGAGAAATATATTATCCCCTTTTTAGCACGAGATGCATATTTATGCTTTGATGGTTATAGTTAGGAGTTTAGGAGTATGTTTACGGGCTGAGGATCGAACGGATTCCCACGACTAACTATGTTAGGTAGTAGTGTGTCGGGGGGGTGGGGGGTGGGTTCCTTGTTTGGATTTCTCTTGCGAGACGTCCCACGCACGAAAGCTAGCGCTTTATTGGAAGTGGGGAAAATGTTTGGTCACCAGTTCCTAGGATAATTGTGTAAGGACATATTTTCATAGGTCCGTTATCAATTTATTATGTCATATACCGATACACCGTCGAAGAGCATTCAAAAGACATCTACATTAAAGACGGATCTGAATTACTCAAGTTCTTCATTATTCAAGACTCCGCGAAGTGTACTTTGGTAAGGTTATGTTTTTAATACCTTAACTTTTCGAAGTGTACTTTGGTAAGGGTTATTATCGTCGTTTTATAAAAAGCTTTTCGAAGATTGCCGGTCCATTGACGAATTTGACCTGAAAAGGAGTCCCGTTTGTGTGGGATGATTCCTGTAAATCAGCCTTTGATGAATTAAAGGACAGGTTGACGTCAGAACCCATTATCGCTTTGCCTAAAGCAGGAGTGGAGTATTTAGTCTTTACCGATGCATATTTCCAAGGTTTAGGGGGTGTGCTTAAACAAGAGGAGGGGGCAATTGCATATGCGTCTCGTAAAATCAAACCCCACGAGCGTAATTATCCTACTCATGACTTGGAATTAGCTGATGTAGTATTTGCATTGAGAATTTGGAGGCATTATCTTCTGGGCGAAAAGTTTAGGATTTTCACGGACCATAAGTCGTTGCAATATTTGTTTACCCAGAAGGACTTAAACATGAGGCAGCATAGGTGGTTGGAGTTTGTAAAGGATTATCAGTTCGATATCCAGTATCATTCGGGAAAAGCTAACGTTGTAGCTGATGCAATGAGTCGTCGCCCCTCTGGGTAGTTAGCAGAAATACGGAAAGCCAAATAGAAGGAACTTCGTCAGGATGATGCGGTGGCTAGGGAATGTATGGCAATTTTGTCAGTCACACCCGAGATGGTAATGAGGGTTGTGAAAGCTCAATCTGAAGATGAGGATTGTAAGGTTATAGTGTAGAAATTACTAACCGAGGGAGCATAATCCTACTCCATCAGTTTTGAGGGTGGATTACGATACAATGGTAAGTTGATAGTCCCAAACGATCCCAATTTACGGCAAGTTGTTATGTCAGAATCCCACGGGTCGAGATTTGCTGTTCAGCCAGGAGGAGATAAGATGTATCAAGTTATGAGACGACAATACTGGTGGGCAGGTATGAAAAGGGACATAGCTGAATTTGTCTCAAAATACGCCACTTGTCAGTTAGTAAAAGTGGACCACCAACGACCCTAGGGAACGTTACAACCACTGGAAATTCCTGTATGGAAATGGGAAAGCGTTTCCATAGATTTTATTACGGGATTACCCCTGATGTAGCGAAGCCATAACTCCATTTGGGTTATTGTGGATTGCTTGACGAAGTCAGCACACTTTTTGCCGGCGATGACAAATTTTACGACAACACAATATGCTCAGCTCTTCATTATCGAAATTGTGAGATTACAAGGAGTGCCGATCAACATTGTGTCTGATCGAGATAAAATCTCTGTCTCCCATTTTTGGAAGAGTTTTAAGGAAGCCACGGGGACCGAATTGAGGTTGATAACGGCATATCATCCCTAGACCAATGGGCAAACGGAACGAGTAAATCAAATATTGGAAGATATGCTTCGGGTGTGTATGCTAGATTTTGGAGGAAGTTGGGAGAAATACCTACCATTGGTGGAATTTGCCTATAATAATTCTTACCAATTTACTATAGGTATGGAACCTTACGAGGCATTATATGGGCGCTCGTGTCGTTCACCTGCGTGTTGGTTGGAAGTTAGCGACAATAAACACCTTGTCCCAGATTTGATCCTGGATACTTCGGCAAAGATTAAAGTGATTCGTAACCGAATATGTGGTGCTCATGACCGCCAAAAAATTTACTTCAACACAGACTGTAGGCATGTGGAGTTTGAAGTAGGAGACCAAGTGTTATTAAAAGTATCTCCGATGAGGGGTATTATGAGATTTGGCAAGAAAAGCAAGCTTTCTCTGAGATATATAGGGCCTTTCCCAATCATTTAAAGGATTGGTCATGTTGCTTATAGACTTGCCTTGCCATAACATTTGCAAAGAATTCATGATGTGTTCCATGTTTCATCACTGAAGAAGTATAAACAATGTGAGGGGGCTCATTGTCATGTTCCATTGGAAGAAATTGAGTTTCAACTGGACATCTCGTACGAGAAGAGACCAGTTGCCATCTTAGATCGCAGTGAACGTAAGCTACGATCAAAAGTAGTACCTTTGGTTCGAGTTCAATGGGGACATCATAATGCAGATGAGTTAACGTGGGAGTGAGAGGATGATATGAGATCCATGTACCCTTACCTCTTTTCTTAAGGTATGTCTAAATTTCGAGGGAAAAATTTCTTTAAGGGGGGAAGTATGTAATACCCCTTACTTTTGTGTATTTATTTATTTTATTAAATTATTGGGCATGGGTGATTTAATATAATTGAGAATTAAAATAAGGGTTTAAAATAAATATTGATTTGGCTAGAATAGTTAATATTTATGAGAATTACATATTTACTGGAATGAGATGGTAAATATAACCTTGTTTTATGTAATCTGATTGTATATATGTGTATTGACGGTGGGATTTAGTTATTTCTCAACAGTGGTATATTTTAGGGAATTGTCTGAGGTCGAGAGATGGCTTTTATATTTCGAGCTTTGAATGAAAATTTGGTGGGCACGATTGATTCCGGAAGGGCCGAGAATGTCAAAATGACTGACCTGGGGGTTTTAATTGGGTTCCAGAATCTTTTGTCTAGTTTGACTCGAATTGGGGTATACTAGTTATTATTACGTGTGTGTTGTAACACCCCGCTTAAAATAATAACGGGTGTTCAGCCCTATACTACATTAAATCAATAGTTTCAGATGGTCCAGTCTCAACATCAACTGCCGGTACTATATAATATAGGACTAACGACCCGATATCATATAAGCGAGATGCTAAAATAAATTAAGACATGCAACATACCACAAACCAACACTATAACACTACGAATAAAGGAAAGAAAGATGCAGGAAAGAACTATGAGAAATGAAATGCTAGAATAAAATGAAATAAAATAACTACGACTGAAATATACCACAAGGAAGTAAACCCGAATAAGCTGTCGGGTCACAGCAAATACAGTGACTGAAATGAAATAAATATAACATATATAAATATCCCTTGGGTACAAACCCGATATACAACATGAATCCTACCTAGATTTTTGAAGAAGTAGGAAGCGACTACATTCTATATCCCGCAACAGTCCGCACCTGCCACGGCTCCCAAGACTCTGGATAGAAAGTCATCCGGCATCCATGCGGTAGGACACCTGTAGTAATATATCTATATACAAGCAGGAGAGAAAAGTAAACGGGTCAGAGCCCGAGTGTGAAAAATATTTAGCAAGTGTGTTAACCGTGCATAATAAATATCGGTGCACTTATTTCATAATTAAAGTGGAATCGCACTCTCGTGGAACCCCAACTCACCTCTCATCTAACGGCGCGCACCTAATCGCGTCTTCAGATTTTAGTTAAATTACCCCAATTTTTAAGGACAACCTAACTAATAATAGGCCCAGACTATACCCACGAGATTTACCTTCCTGACATAACCCAAGAATCCACTCTTTCTAAACACACTTAAGTATTTTTACAAAAATATATGCCATATTAGGCTTAATGGATTCCGGTTTATAATTTAACCAATTAAAATTCTTAATAAGTTACCCATTGACATTTGGGTTGAATCATATGATTTTATTTCTATTTAACATGCATACAAACTATTATATTGACAAGACTTCTCTCCACTCTCAACATTGTACTACGTTTCGTGCGTGGGGTGTCTCGCAAAGCGAAATCCAAACAAGGAACCACCCCGTTACACTACTCCTTGACAATGTCGATCCTAGAGATCCATTATGTCATACTAACAATTGGCAGAACTTTTCTCTAATCTCAACAATGCACTACGTTTCGTGCGTGGGGTGTCTCGCAAAGCGAAATCCAAACAAGGAACCACCCCGTTACACTACTCCTTGTCAATGTCGATCCTAGAGATCCATTATGCCATACATACAATACTACTAAATATAGATTACCATAAGAACAACCTAAAGCCTCCAAATAATATCCTTGGGATGATGTAACCGAAATATTCCTTAAATACGATACATCAACACCCAATCATCTAGTACACCATAATCATCTAAGATGTACTCCATAAAAGTCCATATCCTTTCATCTATAGGATATATAAATATATATATATATAGGCATTTTATTCTAACCATATATATATATATATATATATATATATATATATACCAATCATCCATACCCATGACCAAGTGTACATATCATATCTGATGTACAATGGACATGCACATAATCCGCCCGACTATATATATCACCGATAAAACTACACCATGCTATCATCTTCCCAGTGCCCGACTCACGTAGCAACTGGGGACCACCATGGTGGGGCTCAACGACACCCATCTCGTGGTAACACACACACACACGACGTCTCGGGAAGCGATCATAGCTCCTAACCGGCAATGAGATGAAACATACCCACCACGTCTCATCCCAAAAATATATATATATCACATAATAACACACTGGACGACTATGACCTGGGGAATATCCACACCCTGCTCTATATGCCAGGCTGCTCACCCTCTGCGCAGAAACTTCCCAATGATAACATGAGCGGGGTATGCTTAACCACATAAGTATATATATCATTCACATGCACGATATACATACATCCATATGATCCCATCATATGATCAAATATTAAACCATCACATAAGGTTTAAATATCCATATCATGTATATCCACAACACAAATATATCCATATATTCATATCTATATAGATATATACACATATATTCACATATCCATATATACAACTAATTCTCGTTCATATGCATACGAGATATAAACTCGGCTATAAGTATACATAATCCTCAATATACAAGCTGTCACCACAAATTCATTTAATTAATCTCGATATGTGAATATAATCCCTCACTTGAAACATATTCAATCATTTTTCTTATGATGAATAGTCTCCCAAAAATCATATGTATATATATATAAACATATATATCCAACATTAGGGTTATCACCCAAAATTTTGTGTAGGAAACCATCACTACACATACCATCAATATTCGAGAGCGCATTAAAGAATCTAGTAATAATTTCGACTATCGGTATACATCTAACTAATAGTCTACAAGCCTCAAGCTCAATCTTATTGTCATCAAATAATCCCATTTCCTAGGTAAATTAACCGTTGTAAATCTTACACCGATAAACAACATCTACTCCAACTAGATTTTCACATTCTACTCTAGTTGGTAATATGATCCCATCGCTCTCGATTTCCGACTACGGTTCAATCACTTTTGTGAATCCCCTAGTCTAAGATCTCTCAAATTTATTCCTTAAATTTTATCATTTCTAAGGGTATGCGACCACTCTCTTCCATTTGGCCCCAAATTGTATCTTAATAATATCCTATCCTTATAAGGATTTAATATAAATGTTGGCCCGAAAATTTCACAACATACCCTCGCAACTCTCTCTAAGAGTTATTAGCCTCCCAACACATTTATACTTACGATTTGTCTCTAAGTATGATTCTCAATCCCAATGGGGTTTCCCCACAGTCTCGATACACAACTCCAAATACATACTTGGATATAATATTCCCAAGTTTTCCCATCAAGCCCCCATGATCACAATGTGTGAGAAACCCCCTAGTGTCTCCAAAACATATCTCTTACACCATAAGAGAAGACCCCAAGTCAATAAACCCAACCAAAAAGGGTTAGAAATCATCCTAGAAAAATCCCATAAAACATCCCTGTTTCCGAATCGATTCGGCCTGGCCCGAATCGATTCGGTCTCAAGGGCGAATCGATTCGCTCCAACTGCGAATCGATTCAGTCCAAAGGACCTGGGAGACTGTCTCAAACCGAATCGATTCGCTTTGGGTCCGAATCGATTCGGTCATGCAGACCTGCCAATTAGGCCGAATCGATTCGCTTAAGGGGCGAATCGATTCGGGTCTGCAAAATTTGAAGGGTTCTTCTTCTTCATAGAAACCCACGAATTTTAAACCCTAGAATTTCTATTCTAACCTCCAAATCTTTATCACAACATGATTCTAAGCCAATAAATTTACCCAAAGTTGATCCCAACCATTTCTACTCCATTAAACCCATATTTAAACATTGATTTCAAGATTTAAACCCAAAATCTAGGTTTTGATATTAATACCCAAAAACATTTCTTTTACCCACAAATTATGAAATAAAATACACAAATGACTTATTTAGCAAGATTAAACACTTGCCTCAAATTTGTAGAGGTTGGATCGTCCTCGATGAGGCGGTTGGGCCGAAAATCTCCAAGCTTTTCTTCCTCTCTCTCTTCTTTTCTCTTTTCTTTCTCTTTCTCTAAATGAGATGACTTGATCCGTAAGCCTTTAAATCCCCTAAAACAATAAACCCAGTTTTAAATGTTAATACACACTTTAAATGACTCGTTTACTCCAATTCGAGCCAAACTGACTTAAAAATATTCCGGAGTCGAAATAAAACCCAATGACAGTCATTTTGACTATCTCGACCCTTCCGGGATCGATGGTACCCTCAAAATCATCATCCGAAATACTTTGAAATATTCTCTATTTTTGGGCCTCAATTCCCAAATTTTAGAATTCTCCAATTTAATTAAATTTTATTTTCCCAAAAAATTAATTTCTCAGTCTCAAAATCATGGGGCGTTACATGTGTATTTTCATTTAAAGATAAGATTACTTTTGATAAGGGGTTATTAGGCTTAAGTGGGTAATTAATCTCAATTACAAGAAAAACCCATTTTGATAGAGAGAGAACATGAGAAGAAGAGAAAGAAGAAGAAGTTTGAAGATCTTTGAAATCTTGTAGAAATCTTGATTTGAAGGAAGAATCAGACCCTACAATCTTTGAGGCAAGTGGATTAACTTGCTAAATGTTTAATAGTGTGACCTATTTCATAAGTTGTGGTATGTATTGGGTAACATTAGGGATGTTTGTGTTAAACCCTAGAATCTAGCATAAAAGATCATTCCTTGTGGTTTGTATATGGGTTCGAAGGTATAGACATGGGGAAACTCATATTTTGGGTGATTAGGAAGTAAATCATTGTAGAAGGAGGGATTGTTGGAGAATTGGAAAAATTTCGTAGGATGCAGAACTGGGCAATCCGTACCGGTTCGTTTTCTAAGGATACCTTTGTGAAAATTTAGGAACCGGACCGATTCGTTTTAAGCGAGTACCGGATCGGTCTGGTGGTACAAAGTTTCTGTAAGATTTAAGGAACTGGACCGATTCGTTTTTGAGAACCTTTGGTTCGGTCCGATTACTGTAATTGAGGATTTTGATACTATTCTTTTCCTAATGATTTAAATAAGTAGGGAAATCCTTTAAGTTATTATGTAAACATGTTTATGGGGAAGAATGTGGTATGATATGACTCGATGGAGGGGTTACCTTCGGGATATTATCGAGGCATACTTAAGAGGGTATAATATCACTTCCCTTTTTGTAAATCCTCCCTGGAATGGGAATTCTTTCGAGAAGAGTTACGGGCTACTGAGTGAGAGTTCGGGGGTTATTATAAGGGTAAAATTTGGGGACATAATCATAAGTGTGATGAGTTATCAATGAACAATTAAGTGAGTAAATTATAATATAAACTTGAGATGTTTGTTTAGATCATTAGCTAGTGTAAGGTGTGATATTTACATATAGCTAGTATTAGTTAAATATGTATATACATTCTAAGGTGTGATATATATATATATATATATATATATATATATATATATATATATATATATATGAATGATTTGAATGCATGTTGGATGTGTAATATATGTTATGTGGTGCACACTCCTCTAGTGCTATCTTGCGAAGTTACGCGACGTGGACAACTCCTCTGGCTCGAGGAGCAGGGGGAGTACTGTTCCCAGGTCATAGCGTTCAGTATTTTACCGCGTGTGAGGAAGGGGTAAGATGTCTTGGGTATGATTCCTCTTACCTTTAGGTAAAGAACTAGGGCCGCTTCCCATACGCTTGTGAATAGGTTTTATACCAAGTCGGTATGAGAGTCCGACCGCTAGTAAACCAGGATGATAAGTGAGTAATTCCCTGGAAGATGATCGCATTGTAGAGACTGTTAGTATATTTGTATGATATGTACTATGTATTGACCTACTTGTATGTTATGTGATAAATGTATTATCCTCTTTTTAGCACGAGATGTATATGTATGCTTTGATGGTTATAGTAAGGAGTTTAGGAGTATGTTTATGGGATGAGGATCGAACGGATTCCCACGACTAATAACGTTAGGTTGTAGTGTATCGGGGGGGGGGGGGGTTCCTTGTTTGGATTTCGCTTGCGAGACGTCCCACACACGAAAGCTAACTCTTTGTTGGAAGTGGGGAAATGTTTGGTCACCAGTTCCTAGGGTAATTGAATTTACTTAAATAAGGAGAAATGCCATCTAACAGTGTAGTTTCGCGTTTAGGGTTTATGAATTAGGCTTGGGGGGTGGGGGGGTATGGTTTATAAATATAGTGGGGTAGCTTAACTATATATTTGTATACGCTTAGTTGCACGCTGTAGATGAGAGGAGAGGTTGAGTTTCAAGGGAGTGCGACTCCACATTAATTATGAAATCTTGCATATTTAATTCTTATGCATTTAATTCAGTTGCTAAAATTATTTTCAAAACCAGGGTTCTGACCCGTTTATTTCTTTTCCCTGCTATGTGTATATTGTGTCTATTTTAGGTGTTCCTCCACAAGGACGCCCATGATGATTATTTGATCTAGAGTCTTTGAGAGCTGTAGCATGTGCGGGATGTTACAGGATTTCTGGTTTTAGATGCATTTATTTTTGTAATCTAGCTAAGATCTCATAACTGTAATTCGGGTGGTTGTACCCATTAAGCCTTATATGTTGAACTCTTATATACCTGTCTTTTGATTGATGTATGGTCTGTTTCTCGACAACATATTCGGGAATATTCTTTTGTATGTATACTCTTAGCATGGTAATGATCTAGTTCGTTAATTGTCTTTCGTGGTTCATGTTCCGTTCTATGTGTTTGATTTTTGTCTGTACACTTAAATTTTTTTTGGCACCCGTTTATGTATTTATATAGAGGCAAAAAATCGGATTATCTTTAATCGCCAAAGAAAAATTAAATTTAAATCAGATTTTAAATAAAGTTATTTTAATAAAAAACTTGTGTGACACAAAATAGCTTTACCCCAATTGTTAGGACTAGATAACAAGTGCACACATACTTAAATGGGTGTAAATAAAATCACAACAACCAACACCCAAATCAGACTTAGAACTAAATGGTCCAAAGTAATCTTAGACCAAACTTATAGTCCAAAAACTAAACACAGTCCTATTAGACCAAACAATAAACACACCAACAAAAAACGAAAAAAATAAGTAATAAATTATTAAACCTAAATTTAATTAACAATAAAAATGTTTAATAGAAAAACTTGTATGTGATGATTTGATTTTTACCGTAGTAAAACAAAATGTCAAACCGGAATGGGTTTTAACACAAAGGAAATCATCCCACAAAACGGATCTAACCGGACAATAAAAACACTGTAATAATCCAGACCCAAGCAAAAAAAAAAGATTATATGTTTTGTTTAAAAGAAAAGGATTTAAATTAAAGTTATCTAAACATTATAAGAATGTAAAATCAGATGACTGTGTAACTAATAATCCTTGTATTTTCAGTAAAAACAGTTATCTAAAATTTACTGTGCCAACAACGAAACCGGTTATAACCAAACTTTCAGATCACAAGCAAGTAATGGATCTAAAGCTTTAACAACAAACAATAACAACAATTTTAGATGCTAAACTTTCAGATCTACACAGTCCTCTATATTTTTATGATAAACAGACAATACATATATATATATATATATATAGTAGATCTAAGAGTATGTATATATATGTATAAATACGTATATATATGAATATAGAAAGGGAAAAAAATGATACCTTAAACCGAATCACTCGGATCCCAATTGATTTGAACAAAACTCCAAATAGATTCCAAAACTCGGAACCTCCGTACAGTCCCAAACCAAGACAGCAACGGATACAATCATAAACCAAGACAACAACGGATCAAAAATAGCACAAACGATTCAATCACCAAATCGGCATAACAACAGAAAAAAACTCAAAAACCGATCACAGATCGAGAAACAAAGTCAACAACTCCAAACAAAAACAAACCAATCCAAACCCTCAACAACTTTGGAACCCAAACTTCTCAACCTCACAAATATATATATATATATGTATATATATATATATATATGTATATATATGTATATATACATATATATATATATATATATATATATATATATATATATGAAATCGGGTATAAAAGAAAAGGGCAGAAATCTCTCAATAAAGGTAAGCATTTTCTTTGGAAAAATTAGAGAGAGAAAAGAGAGAAAGTGAGGTGTTTGGCAGCACAAAAAAAATGAGAGAGAGTGCAGTGAAAATAAACTCCGTGTCCTCTCAAAAACCCAAAAATCTATTATATGAACCCAAACAAAACATCTCGGTATGAATGAAATACAAACGAATCAACAAGGAAGCAAATGTAAAGGACACAAAATATTCAAGAAAGGCCCCGAACAGAACACGCTATTAGACCTCGAGCCGCACAATCTCAAAACTGTAAATGGTTTTGAAACAAACCAACTGCACAAAAAATAATGAGCTGCCATTTTTAATTTTGGATAAAATGTGTAATTTAAACAATAATTCATGTTTAAAAAAATAACTACTTATCCAATAAAAAAATCCGGGATAACTATATATAAATACAAAAATAAATTCCAAAAATGAAAAGTAGAGTAAATAAATGATACTACAAAAATTATGTAACTCAAAAATACATTCTGAATATATTTTACACAAAATTTTTATTATTAAGACAAATAAGATAAATAAGAGTTGAGATAAAAATTATAAATATAAAAATATAATTAAAGCACACAAATCAGAACATAAAGATATTTGAAATAAACAATACTCACTAAAAAGTATTTTATAAAAACTAGCTTATATATTTAATAAAAAAAATATGATTTAAAGTATATAATAAAATAGATTTTGAATACTAAAAAATGCAGGAGCATCTAAAAACAGATTGTCTCAAAATTGAGCCAACATGAAGAGACTGAGATTTTCAATGCCCCTCTTTGGCCAATTTTGGGGCAAATTAAACCGAGAGTCAAAAACGAAAGACGACATAAATTACATAACTCAACTATACACATGAATCCTAGGAATAAAAAATTACATGACTCAACTAACAACATTCAATCCTAAACGAAATAGAAAGTACATAAATAAACTAATAACATGTAATCCTAAAAGGAAGTAGAAGAATACATAACTCAACTAACCACAATGATTCCTAAAGAATCGAAGAGTACATAACTCAACTAACAAGAAGAAATCCTAAAAGACTAAACAAAATTGTAAAATACAATGAATCAAAAGAGTCTCAAATTCTCCCCCTGTTTATCTCAAAGGGACAAAGGGTAGGAAAGAATCCTACTAAATAAAAGTTAGTACAATATAAACATGAAAAATAAAGAGTACTAACAAACAAACAAACTAAAATAAAATTAGTTTGAAACATTGGAACCATCCATTTGACAACCTAATTCATTTTTCTTAATCCACTTAGATTTAACATTAGGAAGTGCAATCTTAAAAGGGGCAAGAACAATTTTACGTTGGGGTTGATTCACAAGAAAGTCAATTTTTAACGGGATCCTAGGCATATTATTAACACTACTTTGCTGTTTACTTAAATGCATATGGCAGAATCGTGTAAAATGGCCCATTTCAAGACAGAAATTACATTAAAATACATGCCTATCAATGGATTTAGAATTAAGGAGAAATAGGATGCAGTTTTGCATTTTCAGATTTTTTTTGTCAAATTTAAACGCTTAAAATAGAATTGTTCTAAATGGCCAGATTTTGAACAAAAGTTACACCGAACAGTCATGTTATCATCACATTTAACATTTTTACAAGATTTGGTGGGCAGTTTTCTATTATCAAAATTTCTACTTAGATTTAAATTAGTCTTTTATGACAAAACTGCACTAAATGGCCCTTTTTAGAACAAAACTCACACTGAAAAATTGGTTTAGGAAAAGAAATAATCCTATCATTTTCAGTTTTCCTAAATTTGCCTACATTAGCCCCATTTTGTCATAATCTTTTATAGCAGAATTTGCTCAAATGTCTAGTTTTAGAACAAAAATCACATTTAAGGGCAGGGTTGGCAGTTTGAAATGTTCCAACATTTCTATATAGCCTTTCTTAGGGCAAAAAGTACACTGAAAATCAAGTTTAACATGTTGAACATTCCCAACAGTTTGAGTTTACCTAAAATTTTCTAAATCAGAATTATTTTATCCTAAGTTTTTAAAACAAAATTTTTCAAGATGTCTAGTTATATGTCAAAAACTGCATACAAATATAGGCTTACCAAATGGGGCATCATAATCCTCAAATTTAGCATGTTTATAGCTTAGTTTAATTTCAGTCGAATCAGGACATTGTTCACTACAACTAACAAAATTAGTTTCATAAAATGTTTCACCTTTAATCCCAATTGCTCTTAAGGGAACAAATTCGTCATCATACTTATTCTCGAATTCGACAATTAAATGAGAATTAGAAAAACCAGCAACCTTTTTAGATGCAATCTTAAGTTCTCTTTGTCATTCACTATACCTATCTAAAACAACCTTTAGTTCAACTTGAGATTCATTAAACTTAAACAAAAATTACTTGTTTTTAGTTTCAAGAGAGTGATTAAGTTCAGTTAACATGACAATTCTTTTCTCTAAAAATGAAACATCATTTTCAAGTTCATCTATACGAAATTCAGATTCTTCAGACATTATCTTGATTTGATTGTTCAAAACGTCATTTTTAGCCCTCAATCTAGAATTAATGTTACCTAAATCAATGCAGTCCTCAATTGTGTTATCAATGGAAATATTATCGACACAGCCTTCTAAATTCGGACTCATGCACCCTTCTAAAACGATAGAATCATCTACAATTTCAGATTCATCAACATCATCAAAAATATTATCAACATTAAATATATAAGTTGTGAATGTAGGGTGATTTTGAGCAGGTGAGGTGCAAAGATAAATTCACAAAATCTAATTCAGAATTATCTACACAAAAATCAGAATTATCACTACTAGTAGATAAGCAGCCAAAAATGTTCTCGGAATTAAAAACACAACGAGAAGTAAAAGCAACTCAATTATCACAACTATTATCGCTATCACAAATAGACATATCATCACATACACTAGATAAAGGGGTAGAAGATTCTGAAATGTCCCTAGCATCTAAAGATATGGTGCAAGCTGAAATATCTTTAAATTCGATTGCACCCATCGCTTTGAAAAAAGAATTATCGCTTTTAGTGTCATCTTGTGAATAAATCTTTGCCTCTTTAAAACATTCATAAAGGGATTTTCTAGAAGAAAAAACAACACCACCATATAAGTTTCCCATATTTAAAAAATAGATTTTAAAAATGTAAAAAATAGATTTAAAAGGAGTTCAGGATCGTTGCGAAATTAAAACTTTTTATAAAGTGAATCTTGAAGCTCTGAAACCACTTGAAACACGCTAACGGTTATTAGAAAGGACCAAAGGGTACTCACTAATGCGTATTAGGTTATTTAAAAACTCTTTTAACTCTTTGATATAAAATCTGTTATAAGTTATAAGTTAGAAAACATTCATGCACACTAGTAAGTAAAAGTAGTGATGCTAGATATAAAAATAATTCCCTTTAAGAATGAGATAAGAAAAAGTAGAAGGTGACACAAAATTTGTTCTCGAGGAACCCACTGTGGTGGTAAACCCCGTGTCCCTAATCCCAGGACAACTCACACAACCAAGCCCACTATTACCAATTATAAGTTACAGATTACAATCCACCAGTTTTACAATGATTTAAACTACGCCAATACAATCCCGTACACCCAACCTAGTCTAAGTACAACCCAACTTGACTGAAAATTAGTCAATCCAATAACACACAGGTAATAGTGACTACACACGCACAACCGCACACTCAAACCCGAGATCCCATGTAGAAGTACAAAACACAAATAAATAATAATAAGATGAGATTGAATTGATCGGTACTAAAAAAATGATTAAATATTAAATCGCAAGACACAAGCCAAGTCTTCTTTAATAATTAATATTCTTGTAAAGATTAATCCTAAAACAATTTAGTTGGCTCAAATGACCACAAATAAAATAGGAGATAAACTTCCAACAATTGTGTTGCGCAACTAAAAATAAAAATTAACTTAACACCAAATAGAAAATGAATCAATTTAGACCGGTGTTATGTTAATTTATTAAGTCCAAGTAAAATGAGGAAAAGATAAATATGTGTAGCACTTAACTCATACAAATTATGACTTAATTAAAGTCAGCACAAGATAGTTATAAATATTTTATTTAAGACCAAATGGCAAAAATTTGCAACACAAAAAATTAATCACAAAGATTAAATTCCAGTTTTAGTTAAAACCAATACTATAACAAGGTTTGGATTAAAAACTCACACACACACACACACACTAACACCACCTAAGTATAAAAGAATACAACAAAAAGTATTCAACTTAGACAATAAAAAGTGTACGAGTCAATTGGTCCAATCCAAGTCAAATGAGCAAGAGATAAAGGCGTAGCACTCGACTCAATAAAATAGAACGGGTTTAACTAAAATAAAATTTAAATAAATAAAGATATGATTTAAAGTCCACACACTAATTAAACCCAACTAAATAATGTGAACACACAAAAGTTCAACTTAGAGGATATAACTAGTTAGAGGCAAAAAATCAGATTATCTTTAATCGCTGAAAAAAAATTAAATTTAAATCAGATTTAAAATAAAAGTTATTTTAATAAAAAACTTTTGTGACACAAAACTACTTTACCCAATTTGTTATGACCAGATAACAAGTGCACACACACTTAAATGGGTGTAAATAAAATCACAACAACAAACACCCAAATCAGACTTAGAACTAAATGGTCCAAAGTAATCTTAGACAAAATTTATAGTCCAAAACTAAATACAATCCTATTAGACCAAACAACAAACACACCAACAAAAAACAATAAAAATCAGTATTAAATTATTAAACCTGATTTTAATTAACAATAACCATTTTTAATAGAAAAACTTGTATGTGATGATTTGATTTTTACCGAAGCAAAAAAAAATGTCAAACTGGAATGGGTTTTAGCATAAAAACGTAATCAGCCCACAAAACGGATCTAACCGGTCAAGAAAAATAGTGTAAAAATCCGAACCCAAGCAAAAAAAAATAAAATCAGATTATATGTTTTGTTTAAAAGAAAAGCATTTAAATTAGAGTTATCTAAAAATTACAAGGATGTAAAATCAGATTACTGTGTAACTAATAATCCTTGTATTTTCAGTAAAAAAAGTTATCTAAAATTTACTGTGCCAATAACGAAACTAAGCCAAAAACGAAACCGATTATAACCAAACTTTCAGATCACAAGCAGGTAATGGATCTAAAGCTTTAACAACAAACAATAACAACAATTTTAGTTTCTAAACTTTTAGATCTACACAGTCCTCAATATCTTTATGATAAACACACACACACACATAGATATAGGAATAAAGCTCCACAAGAGAAAAAAGAGAAAAAAAATGATACCTCAAACTGAAACACTTGGATCCCATTCTAAATATATTTTAAACAAAATTTATATATAAATACAAAAATAAATTCCAAAAATGAAAAGTAGAGTGAATAAATGATACTACAAAATTTATGTAACTCAAAAATACATTCTAAATATATTTTAAACAAATTTTTTTTATTAAGCCAAATAAGATAAATAAGACTTGAGATAAAGATTATAAATATAAAAATATAATTAAAGCACATAGGTCAGAACATAGAGATATTTAAAATAAACAATACTCACTAAAAAGTATTTCATCAAAACTAACTTATATATTTAATAAAAAAAATATGATTTAAAGTATATAAGAAAATAGATTTTGAATACTAAAAAATGCAGGAGCATCTAGAAAAAGATTATCTCAAAATTGAGCCAAAACGAAGAGACTGAGATTTTCAAAAATTTCTCGTACTTCTTCTATCGTCAATGTGACAAAACGAATATAAACATTAATAGGTTCTCAAGTAGGGTTCGTATGGCGTTCTTGAATAACCGGAACATGTAATTAGTTTATAACAGAATATTACGTCGCACGAGGGTCCATCAATATAATTTAAGTGTCACGAGGCACTTATAATTTTATTACATTAATTCACATAACATAAGTAAGGTCCGGGTGACAAATATTATCCACAGAAGACAAACATGCCAAAAGTATTATTTTTAATGCATAAGGTACAATGCTAATAAGCCCGTAAAATCTTTAGATTAATAAGTCTAAATTTAAGTCCAAATCTTATAATATTAAATCTCAATCGCCGAATTAACACTAATGGGCCCAAAACCTAAATATCAATTTTCATGTTTTGGGTCTATAATTAATTTTCACATAGGAATAAAGCTCCACAAGTAATATAAGAAAATTAGCACTATTTAGATTTAAACAATTGGGATGAAATTAGGAATTCAAAAAACCCTAGGGGTTACTAATTAATATTTTGCATATAAATTAATTTAGGTGAATTTACCAACTACACACATAAAAGGAGGAGAGTAGAAAGTTACTTGCTCTTAAACGTGCCCCAAAGTAATTTTTGAGTCGGCGAAGAAGTTCCCTCGAACGTCCCCTCAGAAAAGGTCTATATTCTTATAGAATGATATATATTTGAAAATGAAGTAGACTCAATGTGGGTTAATTCATGAATTGAATCAAATGGGCTATTTTAACGAAAGAGTCACGCTCCGCCTAAGAAAGAGGCTTAAGTCATCGCTTTTATCTTTTAAAGCATAAACAACAATTTGGGCTATATTTATAAAATTTATATAGAGTTTAGGTGAGGCTGAAAATAAATAAATATTCTAGGATGAGTGGGTTTTCGAGATAATGGGGGACTAAGGGACTGATTGTCAGTCATTGATAATTATTGGTAGTAATACGAAAGAAGAGTGTGTCCCCAAATAAGGCAACCTTTAGGCTTCTCTAATGCCAAAAAAGTAGTGGGACATGTCGCAAGGTTTGACTAAGGGAGGCGAGAAAGGAAAAAGGAAAAAGGGGAGCATTTACTCCCTTACACGCTGCAGTTTGTCTCGGATTCCAAGCACTGCACAATATTTCCAGCGGACAACTGCTTCTCCTCTAACAAATGATTTATTATGGACAAACTAATTAGGAAAGAGAGTGTGTTCCCCCCATTTTAAATTCGTCCCTTAATTACCCCTCGGCACCCAAGCTTTAAAATAATCTCTCAGATTTCCCTTGTAAAATTGTAATACCCCACGATTTTTGGGACTGAGAAATTAAATTTTTGGGAGAAATAAAATTTATTTAAATTAGAGAATTTTAAAATTTGGCAATTGAGGTAAAAAATTGAGGACGTTATAAAGTATTCCGGATGATGATTCTGAGTTCGCGATTGATTCCGGATGGGTCGAGATAGTCAAAATGACTGTCCTTGGGATTTATGTCGATTTCAGAATATTTTAAGTTAGTTTGACTCGAATTGGAGTAAACAAGTCATTTAAAGAGTGTATTATCATTTAAAGTGGTTATTTTGGGAGATTAGGTTTATAAAGCCTTTAGGAGATTAAAAATCTCATTTGTGAGAAAGAGAGAGAGCTAGAGAGAGAGAGAGAGAGATAAGAAAAAAGGGAGAAGAGAAAGGAGAAGCTTGGAGATTTTTGGCCAACACGCGATCTCGAGGGCGATTCAACCTCTACAACTTCGAGGCAAGTGTTTAATCTTGCTAAATAATTCATGTGTATTTGATTTCTTGAATTATGGACAAAAGAATTGGATTTTGGGTTATATGTCAAAACCTAGATTTTTGGGTAAAAATCTTGCATTCGCGGTTATAAAAATTATTGGGTAGTTATATGATGAGTTTTCAGGTTAGAAACATATTTGGGATGAAGATAGATGGTTGGGGGATGATATTTGTGGATTTTGGAAATTTTGGGTTTAGAGAAAAATAACCATTTTCGTAACTTGCTGAACAGGCCGAATAGATTCGTCCCTTGCGAATTGATTCGCTGTGTTGCAGAACCTAGAGGTCCTTAGGGCCGAATCGATTCACCCCTTGCGAATTGATTCGGTATATAGCAAACTTACAGGTCCCTTTGGGCTGAATCGATTCACTAGGGCCAAATCGATTCGCTGTTAGGACCGAATCAATTCGGAGGGGCCGAATCGATTCGAAAATGGGGTTGTTTTGCTATATTTTTTCTAGAATGAGATTTACTCCTTTTCGACCGGGTTTCTTGATTTGTAACACCCTATTATGGTATACGAAGTACGTTTTGGAAATTTATTAGGAGTTTCTCACATGATATGATCGTGGAGACGTATCGAGCTAGTTTGGGGAACATACATTCGTATGTATTGGGGTTTATCGCATTGATGTAGTGGGGAATCTCATTAAGGATGTGATTCCTATTTGAAGATAAGAAGTGAGTTAATATGTGATATAAGATTAATGGACTATTCGAGGAAGTTGTGAAGGTATGACGTAGGATTGTTATGCTGACTTTTGTGTTGAATCTTTCTAGCGATAGGATTTTATTTAGATAGTATTGGTAGATCAATGAGACAAAGGTCAAGTATACTTAGTGATGATGAACTTGGAGACTAAATAAAAAATGTGATATTGTTAAAGGTTCACATGACTGACTGAACCGAAATCTTAGTTTGAGAGGATTAAATAGATTACCGACTACTATTTGGGTGTGAAATTATAGCCGAGGTAAATGTTATATATCGGTGGGCATCCGGATATAGATGGTTTGTGTATAGGGATTGATACCTACGTTCGATTTTGAGATAGTATCCTTAATGTTGGATAATGGGAGACTATTCATATCATAGGTGAACTGGATATATATTGTAAGGACATTTTTGTCCATTAACAATTTATTATGTCGCACGCCGTTACACCGTTGAAGAAATTCAAGATTCATACATTCATCAACGGATCCGAATATCAAAAGAAGAAGAGGGATCAAAGTCTGACAGACCCGGACCGGTTCGCCTGCAATAAAAGAACCGATCCGGCTTACCGGACCGGTCCGCCTCAGACCCGGACCGATCCGTCTGCTGAAGGCCAGTATACCCCGGACCGCAAGCGAACCGATGAAGCCTGAAATAAAAGAACCGATCCGGTCAACCGGACCGATCTGCCTCAGACCCGGACCGGTCCGCCTGGGATAAACTTAAACAGATCGTGTTCAGATCGTGCTCAGATTTTTATGAATCAAGACTTCTTATTTAATCCCACTACGGGAAGTGGTTTTCTAAGACTCAGATACACGATTTTTCAGAGTTCAAAAAACTCTAAGTCTTCACCTATTGAGCATCAAGACTCTAGGTCATTTGATTCACACAAATTTCCAAACATTTATGAATCACTTTGCAACCCAGGAACGCACTTTTGCTGTTCACACCCTTGTGGAGAAGACCGTTCTTCTTCTTCATTGCAGCCCTACTGGAAAGGGATAGTTCCAGCCGCCGACTACAGAATCCGACACTTGAGGGTAATTCTTAGTCACATGTATTTTCATTGTAATTCGAAATTGTATAGTTACAATATTATAATGAAAATAAATGATTTTTCCCCTTTGGGGGATTTTTCCTCAATTGCATGTGCTTGAATGTTCTTGCTTAGATTATCATCTTATTCAATCACATATTGTTGCATGTTTAGGGTCTGTTTGGGTTAAACGGTATTGAATATATAATTTGCTCATTTGAACGCAAGCGCATACGTTCTCAAATTGGTATCAGAGCAGGTTACGCTAATCTATCGCGTATTCCTATCTTCCGCAAAATTTTTTCTAAAATATCTTTTTTCTCAAAAAATTGATTTTTGAAAAAGTGTGTGTTCAAATGGAGAAGTTATATAATAAAATGCCTGTTTTTGACGAGACAAATTATGCTTATTGGAAAACCCGAATGAGGTCGGCTTTAAAAGCCATAGATGAAAGGGTTTGGATTTTAGTTGAAAGAGGGTGGACTCCTCCCTCCGTGACTGTTGATAATGTGATCAACTTGAAACCTGTCACTTCTTGGACTGATGAAGAATTTAAATGGTCATCTTTTAATTCTAAGGGTCTAAGTGCTATTTCTGGGTCTGTCACACCTGATGAGTTCAAACGCATAATGACGTGCACCACGTCAAAAGAGGCATGGGATGTTTTACAACTCACCCATGAAGGAACTAATGCTGTGAAAGAATCTAAGTTGCAAAATTTGACAACTCAATTTGAAACCATCACCATGCATGAATCTGAATGCTTTGATGAATTTTATGCTAGACTTTCTGACATTGTGAATACTAGCTTTAATCTTGGTGAACATATTCCTAATGCGGGAGTTGTTAAAAAGATTCTTCGTTCTTTGCCTAAGCGTTTTATCCCTAAAGTCACTGTGCTAAATTCTATGGGTAATTTAAATACGCTAAAATTGGAAGAACTTGTAGGAGATTTGCAAACTTATGAAATTGATATGTTCCCTAAAACTACTAAATCTAAAGATAAGGGAATTGCACTTAATGCCCAAGAGAGAAGGAGTGAGGGGTCGGCTAGAAAAAGGGTAGAGTCGTCTAGAAAGAGAGAGACTGCACGTCAGATTCTGAGTGTGATTTTGACCTAGATGATTTGGCTCTTTTTGCAAAAAATTTCAAGAGGATTCTCAAATTTAAGAAAAATGCCAATTTTAAAGATAAAAAGAAATTTGAGAAAAATAAGTTTGAAAAGAAAATTGAAAAAGACTCCAAAAATCCTCCTAAGAAAGAAAGTGAGAGATGTTTTGAGTGCGATGGTAGGGGTCATAGAGCCTTTGAGTGTGCCACTCGTCTGAATAGAGAGAAAGGGAAAGCTGTCCTTAATGCTACCCTTAGTGACGACAATGAGGTCAAGATGGTGGATTCAGGAGATGAGTCACCGCATGAGTGTAACTTCACCGCATTCATGGCCAGTCAAGTGAGAACTCCTAGTTCTCTTCACGACGATGAAGATGATGCTTCACAGGGACACCTCGACAGTGAGATCGATGTGAGTGAGGGGGAGGATGACTCAAGTGAGAGCGAGAGTGATATTCAACGCGCCTATGTTGAGTTATTCTGAGTCATTTAAAACTAAAAAACGTAACAAAGCGCTAGTTCTTAAGATCACCGGCTTAGAGGAAGATTTAAGAAAGGCGAGAGAAAGAGAGTCCTCCACTGTCACCGCCCTGAGAGAGAGAGAATCTGCTTGTGTCGAAAAAGAGAGTTTGTTTAGAGAGAGAGAGAGTGTTTTATAAAAAGAAAGAGGGGACTTGACTAAACAAGTGGCTAGTCTTACGAGTCAGCTCGATTCCTCCGTGGAGACTCGGAAGAAACTTGAAGCCCTTATTGCCCAGCTGACTCATGACCTTGAGAAAGCACGGGAAGTCAAGGTGCAAATCGAGGACAGATCTGGGAAGATGGGAAAGATGCTCCTCGGCCCCGCTTTAGGTTTTGGTGATCGGAAGGGAATTGGTTATGATGGTGCCTCCATCTCCCAAATTGCACATGGACCAATTCCTGAGTTTACTACGAATCCTTATGGCCATCGTCAAAAACTTCAAAGAAGATTTCGACCAAGAAAAGAAAACCAAGGTCCTCCTTTGACTGTGTTCTTTTGTACTTATTGCAAAAGAAAAGGCCACCTTAGGGAGTCTTGCTATAACATGGGTCGGACACGACGTACTACTGCTCCACCACGTCATACTGATGAGTTTTCTAGTCTGAGAGAGCGAGTTGAGTTCTTAGCTGCCACGACCCAGAGTTTAATGTAAGACTTCCGACGGGTGTCTTTGCCATTAGTGAATACTTCTCACATTCCAGCTAAAACCAACAACAACAAAGGCAAACAAAAGGTCATCTCTGCTTGGGTGCCTAAGAAAGATAAAAAGGCCTTTGTTGTTCATGTTTCTCTCAAAGCACATAATACCTCACAGTGGTATTTTGATAGTGGGTGCTCCAGACACATGACAGGTGATGCCTCATTTTTTACGACTCTTGAAGACTATCAGGATGGCAGAGTCACCTTTGGAGATGGGAGCAAGTCTAGCATTATAGGACGTGGTACTGTCGAGTTACCTGGATTTCCTAAGCTAGAAAATGTTTTGTACGTCAAAGGTTTGAAAGCGAACCTTCTCAGCATTAGCCAGCTGTGCGACACTGACTTTGCAGTAAAGTTTGACCGGGATACCTGTAAAGTCTATAATCAAGCCGGTAAACTTTTGATGCAAGGGGTGAGGACCGAGGATAATTGCTATGGGACTGAGCCCACGTCCTCACTTGTTTGCAACAGCGCCACGATCACTCCTATGGATCTGTGGCATCAACGTCTAGGTCACGTGAACGTTAGAGATCTCAATCGCTTAGCTAAAAAGGACCTAGTACGTGGCTTACCATCTCTTGGAAAGTCAACTTCGACCGTTTGTGAACCCTGTCAGTTGGGAAAACAAATTCGTAGTCCTCATAGGAAGTTGCACTCCATTACCACCTCTCGTGTTCTTGAGTTGATTCACATGGATCTTATGGGTCCCACTCATACTGAGAGTCTAGGTGGTAAGAGGTACATCCTCGTGATGGTAGATGATTTCTCCAGGTACTCCATTGTAGGTTTTCTGAGAGAGAAATCCGATGCTGTAGAATTTTTAACGACCAAGTGCAGTGTCCTGCAAAATCAACACGGCGTCACTATTAATAGGATGCGTAGTGACAATGGCACTGAATTCATAGAAGCAAAGGTAGACCTTTACTGTGATAGCCTCGGGATCAAACATGAGTTTTCTGCTGTGAGAACTCCTCAGCAAAATGGTATTGTTGATAGAAAGAATAAAACAATCCAAGAGATGGCTAGATCTATGCTTCTAGGTCGTAAAGTTTCTAGGAGATTTTGGGCAGAGGCAGTGTCTACTGCATGCCACACGGTGAATAGGGTTTATTTGCGTCCACACACACTTCAGACTCCTTATGAGTTGTGGACTGGCAAGAAGCCCAACCTGACATATTTTCGTGTTTTTAGGAGTAAATGCTACATCCTACGGGATAGAGAGCAATTAGGAAAGTTCGACTCCCGGAGCGATGAGGGAATATTTCTAGGATATTCATCAAATAGCAGAGCGTAGCGGGTTTTTAACCTGAAGAGTTCTAAGGTTATGGAATCAATAAACGTCACCGTGCAAGATGACGAACCTCCGATGGTTATTGATCCTAACCTTCAGTGTGCGAATGAGGACACATCTGACAGTGATCCACTTATCTCCCATCCACACTCTGTAATCCCCACTCCTGTGTTAGGGGACACACCTGCTTGGGTTCGTAAGAGTCATGACCCGTCTGCCATTGTTGGCGATCCCACTCTAGGGGTCAAGACTCGTGCTCAGCTAGAGAACGTTGTTAGCCATCTTTGCTACACGTCCAAAGTCGAGCCCAAGAACCATAAAGAAGCACTCAAGGATGAACACTGGATATCTGCTATGCAGGATGAGTTGCTTCAGTTTAAAAAAACAATGTCTGGGAACTTGTCCCCCGACCTAGTAAGACTAATGTGATAGGTACCCGGTAGATTTTTAAGAACAAAATGGATGAAAATAGTACCATAATCAGAAATAAGGCTAGGTTGGTCGCTCAAGGCTACACACAGATAGAGGGTGTAGACTTTGGGGAGACATTTTCTCCTGTTGCGAGGCTTGAGTCCGGCCGTCTTCTGCTCGCCATCGCATGTCATCTGCGCTTCAAGGTATATCAGATGGATGTCAAGAGTGCCTTTCTGAATGGCATTCTATAGGAGGAGGTTTATGTTGAACAACCAAAAGGGTTTGAAGACCCTCAGCACCCAGAGCACGTCTACTATCTGAGGAAAGCCTTGTATAGTTTGAAGCAAGCACCCCGTGCTTGGTACGAGAGGCTTACTTCCTATCTCTTAGCTCGTGGCTTCAAGAGAGGGGGAGTAGATATGACGTTGTTCGTCAGGAGAGATGACGGTGCTATTTTGGTTGCCCAGGTCTATGTGGACGACATAGTCTTTGGATCCACATGCTCCCAGCATGCTCACCACTTTGAGGAGGAGATGAAAAGTGAGTTTGAGATGAGCATGGTTGGTGAGCTTACATTCTTCCTTGGTCTCCAGGTTCGTCAGCTAGAGGATGGGATGTTCATCTCCCAATCCAAGTATGCTAGAGACCTAGTGAAGAAATTTGGTTTAGACTCCGCTAAGCATGCACGTACACCTATGAGTACCACTACCAAGCTTAGTAAGGACACTTCAGGAAAGGATGTAGAGAAAACCTTATATCGGAGTATGATAGGTAGTCTTCTCTACTTGACTGCCAGTCGTCCCGACATCGCCTTTAGTGTTGGAGTCTGTGCGCGATATCAGGCGTCCCCTAAAGAGTCACACTTACTTGCTCTAAAACGTATTATTAAATACATAAGAGGGACTCTCTCATATGGTATTTGGTATTCCTTTGATACCGATGACCGTTTGTCCGCCTATTCAGATGCCGATTGGGCTGGGGATGTAGATGGTTGTAGGAGCACTTCTGGTGGGTGTTTCTATTTTGGTTCTTCTCTTGTCTCCTGGCTGAGCAAGAAGCAAAATTCCATCTCTTTGTCCACTGCGGAGGCTGAGTACATAGCCGTCGGGAGTTGTTGCACACAACTCTTGTGGATGAAGCAAATGCTGGTGGATTATGGGATTTCACAGGACACCATGACCATTTCCTGTGACAACACGATCGCGATACACATATCCCGCAATCCAGTTCAGCATTCGCGCACCAAGTACATCAGGATACGTGAGCACTTTATACGACAGCTAGTTGAGGAGAAAGTCATATCCTTGAGTTTCGTTCCCACCGACCGTCAGTTAGCCGACCTTTTCACGAAACCTTTAGATGCCCTTAGATTTGAGAGTCTTAGGAAGTCTTTGGGGATTTGCACAGTTGACTGAGGGGCTGGTCTTTGTCTAGAATATGATGCTTCTTCATGTTCATATCATATGATTCCTATTGCTAGTCTGTTTTATATGTACCATTGCTTAGTTGTACAACTATTTATTTATTTTTTTTATATTTCTTTTGGAAAAATACAAAAAGATTTTCTTTTATAGTTTTTGAAAAAGACCAAAAAGATTTTTGTATTTTTAAGCACCTTTTATGGATGAGCATTTAAGTTAGCCAAGTCACAACTTCATTCCATATATCCATGTGACTGTTTGATAGAGATTTGAGAGGCTACATCATTTCATCCATGTGCTTTACATTGGTTGGAGTCTCTGAGATGTAATTAGTGATATCTTCCTACATGTTTGACTCCTATGTCCTTTATTGCACACATGCACGATTATATTTGATTATTGCACTTGTCTATCTCATATTGGCTTGAGTGTTTCCATCTCAATCATGTCTATACAATGTACAATATGCGATAAAACTTGACAAGATTGGAATGCATGTAACAACCATTTTGGTGAGACTGTGTGTTTTTGTATAACGGGGAGGGGCTGCGAAAGGTAATCATCTATCCTTCGCGCAAAAGCCACCGTTAAAAAGGACCTAAAAAATGGAGGAATTTTAATATCCGAGGTCCAAAGAGGTTAAAAGAGCCCAAAAAAATTTAAAGGCAATAAAAAGCACTTCATGCCAAATATGGGCCACTTAGGTTTCACCATCAATTCTCCAAAGTTTGAGAATTTAGAATGCCTCTTTTCAAAATTATATTTGAGGGAGTTTGGTTGGAGAATCTTTAAACAGGTTTGCATTTCCTTGAAAGTCCTGAAAAAGCATAAAATCGTTTTGGACGTTATTGGTATGAAAATAACTTTGAGCTTTAATTTGTTGATTTGATTGAGTCAATATCTTATATTGTCATTATTTTACACCAAAGGAAGCATTTGAGTTCATTCGCTAGGAATATCCAATATTCATCGTGCACATATGTCATGTTTGTATGCATTGATTTTCCTATCGAAGTTGATCACACCACCTCATTTACACTATCATCGACTTGGTTGGTTTGTGTTCATTCATGGTGTGATTTTCTCCTAGTGACACCCCGCACTTGCTTATTTGATTTATTTCTCTCATTTGTCTATTTGGGGACATCATAAAAAGGGGGAGAATGAATTATCTTATTATGGGGGAGCTTTGAAAGTTTGAATTTTCTCATAAATTGGAGTTTACTCATAAATTGGTACATATGGTTATCTCATTTCAAACTCGATATGTCACTTGGTATTTTGCTTTTTCTCATGTGTGTAGGTACTACATGGATTATCATTGGATTGCACATCCTGATGAGAAAAGTGTTGAGATTCCTGCAGAGTTTAAGAGAAAACGCTGTAGTCTTATTCAATTGTATCTTTCCAATTTTGGGTTCATGGAAGGGTTGATTTGTATAGGCATTTTTAGTTGTTTGATCATTCGGATGTTTGTTTTTATGTATGTACCGACATAGACATAGGGGGAGATTTGTAAGGACATTTTTGTCCATTAACAATTTATTATGTAGCACGCCGTTACACCGTTGAAGAAATTCAAGATTCATACATTCATCAACGGATCCGAATATCAAAAGAAGAAGAGGAATCAAAGTCTGACAGACTCGGATCGGTCCTCCTGCAATAAAAGAACCGATCCGGCTTACCGGATCGGTTCGCATCAGACCCGGACCGATCCGTCTGCTGAAGGCCAGTATACCCCGGACCGCAAGCGAACCGATGATGCCTGAAATAAAAGAACCGATCCGGTCAACCGGACTGATCCGCCTCAGACACGGACCGATCCGCCTGGGATAAACTTAAACAGATCGTGTTCAGATCGTGCTCAGATTTTTATGAATCAAGACTTCTTATTTAATCCCACTACGGGAAGTGGTTTTCTAAGACTCAGATACACGATTTTTCAGAGTTCAAAAAACTCTAAGTCTTCACCTATTGAGCATCAAGACTCTAGGTCATTTGATTCACACAAATTTCCAAACATTTGTGAATCACTTTGCAACCCAGGAACGCACTTTTGCTGTTCACACCCTTGTGGAGAATACCGTTCTTCTTCTTCCTTGCAGCCCTACTGGAAAGGGATAGTTCCAGCCGCCGACTACAGAATCCGACACCTGAGGGTAATTCTTAGTCACATGTATTTTCATTGTAATCCGAAATTGTATAGTTACAATATTATAATGAAAATAAATGGTTTTGCCCCTTTGGGAGATTTTTCCTCAATTGCATGTGCTTGAATGTTCTTGCTTAGATTATCATCTTATTCAATCACATATTGTTGCATGTTTAGGGTCTGTTTGGGTCAAAAGGTGTTGAATATATAATATTGCTCATTTGAACGCAAGCGCATACGTTCTCATATATGTTTCAAATGAGGGATCATGTAAGGAAATGCATTGGGTAGGTATGTGTTATAACGATGGTTAGTATAATGAGAGTTATGTACGTATCGCCGTATCCTTTTCCTTTATACCTGAGGATTGGATATAGTACATATATATATAAATGCGTGGTTATATGACGCAAATATATATTTCTTGTGTGATGATTTATACATATGATGTGATTGCGTGTATATATATATATGTAGTGTGAATGATATATGTATATACTTATTGTGTGAGCATACCCGACACATGCTATCATGGGAGGTTGCGCGATGTGGGTGAGGCCCCTGGCTTGAGGAGCAGGGTGCGTATAGTCCCCAGGTCATAGTCATCCATTATTGTCTGTGTGATTTTATTTGGAGGTGAGAAGTCTTGGGTATGATTCGTTCTCACTTTTCGATTAGGAACTATAACTGCTTCCCATACGTTGTGTTTTGTTTTATTACCATGGCGGTGTGATAATAGTCCGGTGTATGGTAACCCAGGATAAAGTGAGTAATTCCTGGAAGATGATAGCATTGTGCAGTATATTTGTATCCTATAACCGTTTATGTTATGAGTATTACAAAGTGTGCATTATGTGTGGCATGTATACGTGGTTATAAGATTGAATGATTGTGTATATATTTAGAGTAAATATATATATCCTATAGGTGAAGGTGTTATAAGTTTTCTTAGATGTACATCTTGTGTGATTTGGTGTACTAGCTTATTAGGGTCGAACGATCGCACTTAGAGACAATTGCTGATATATCAACCCCCAAGGATTTAAATAGAGGTCTTACTTAGGTACTAGAGATGGTACTCAAAATAAGTAGCTTCGATTTTAGGATGTGTATAGAGGGCATAATGGATTACCAATGATCAACATTGTCATGGAGTAGTGTATTAGGGGGTTCCTTGTTTTGATTTCGATTTGCGAGATGTCCCACGCACGAAACGTAGAGCAATGTTGTGAGTTGAGAAAAATTTTAGTCCTTAGTACTCGAGTGTTTGTTGTTTAGTGATGGAATGTTTTATAAGAATAGGAAGTTAATGTGTGCCTATTCTGTCGTTAAGGACTTGTTTAAGTTATAATTAGAATCGGATGGACTCTAGTAAGGTACATGTGTGTGCTTATTTGATTATATATATAAGTTTGGGTGTAAACTTAGGGTATGATAGGATGAGAGGATTTTTGGGTTATCCCTAGAAGATTTCGGGTAGATAAACTTAGGTTCATGTGCATACGTTTAGGTGCGCACTTTAGTTGAGAGGTGAGTTTGAGTTCCACGAGAGTGAGACTCCACTTTAATTATGAAATTATGCATTTATAATTATTACGCAGTTTTATACACTTGCTATAAACATTTTTTACACCTCAGGCTCTGGCCCGTTTATATTTCTCTCTTGCTACATACATATATATATTGCTTACTACAGGTAACCCGCCGCAAGGATACCGGTGATGCTTTTCTATCCAGTGTCTTGGGAGCCGTAGCAGATGCGGACTGTTGCGGAATTTTTCTATAGTCGCTTTCTACCGGTTGCAAATCTAGATAGGATTCATTTTGTGTATCGGGTTTATACCCAAGGTTTAGTACGTTCCTCCGATTTGTTGTTTTAGCTGTTACCCGACAACATATTCGGGTATACTTCTTTTATTGTACTTGTTATGTTTTATATTGAGTACATCCTTTTATGGATGTACGTGAGTGCATTTTTATCTTACTCAGTAGTTATTTTATTGTGAGAATGATGTTCATCATATGTTTTTAAATTTTTGGCATCCGCTTATTATGGTATCGAGTAGTTAGCAGCTTTTATTTTAGTATTGGTAGTAGATGCTAAGAATGATCCACTTGACATTCCTGATTTAATTTAGTATAGGGCTGGCCACCCGTTATTATTTTATTTGGGGTGTCACAAAAATTATTCTTGAGAACACCTTAATATTAATCATGAATACATTAATATGATTAAACTTTAACATACAATTGTTCTTAATAAAAGGATCTTGGATCTTCATGTTTTCACAAAATTAGTTATTCTATATAACTATGATTGAAGAACAAACCTTTGTCCATTGCAGTTGATTGGAATAAAGTGATTCAAATGCTCCTATTAAAATCTCCTTTGAATCCCTTGAATAACAACACATAAATTGTCTTCTTGTATGCCCAAAATTTTTATAAAAAAATACGAATAAGGGAATTTTGGATTTTTTTTCCCGCCTTAGAAACAATGTGTTGTGAGATATCCCTATATGGTGTATGGGTTCTCTATTTATAAGGAGAAGAAGGACGAAATCCTAGTCAAGATGGGACTCTTTTCAAGTCTCCCACTAATGCCACTAACCATCATGTGACTAACGGATAAGATTAACCCAATTCTTTATTATTTATATTTATCACGTGCCTAATTAATTATCTGATATTTATCAAGACCACATAATTGGGAAATTCATAATTTTGGAATTTAATATATTTGAAATTAAATAATTAATTTCGGACTACATTATTAATTTCCAACAGTCTCCCACTTGGTCTTAATAATCCTCATAATTAAATTAGGTACAATAAGGTGCACAATAACGGATAAATATAGTTTGCTTAAATCAAACAATTCACGGATGCGAGTCATGACGGTTCCATGCTATTCAAGAGTATGGTTCCTTCCATGCACCACAACACCAATGTTAATGTTTCATTCAACTAAGTCTTTAATATTGGGTATCATAATGGCCTCATAATATTCTTTTGAGTAAGGACTACTTCTAGAACAATAATTCATAATCATATGCATGAATTCCCAAAAGACAGAAATAATTAAAATCAGAAACAATTTTATTGAATTCAAGTAATAGTGTCAAACAACTAAGCCAAATAGCAATCATAATCTTACTAATCGAGACCCATCTCTTTGACACATTCCATAAGGTCTTTAGAGATAGTCCTTAAGAGAATCTGTTATGTTACCACTCGTACTAATTTGATTAATTGACACTCTTTGTTTTTGAATTTCTTCTTTCACTGATAGGTATTTCATTCAATGTGCTTAGTTACTTTAGGAATACGTAACATTTCTTCATAAAAAATATTGTAGGGACATTATCATTATATTTCAGCGGCTTGATAATAGTGTCGACAACTCCAAGTCCCGAAATGAAGTCACGCTGCCAAAATACATAAGTTATAGCATCAAGCATGTTACAAACTCAACTTTCACAATAGTTAATGGATGGATTGTGTTGCACTCCTTCATTATATTGGATGATAAACCAAAACAAATATACTTAAGCAAGAGTGAACTTTATACCATCCGTACAACTAGTAAATCTGAGTCACAATAATTGTTCATATTTAAATGAACACGTACATCATAAATGTGAGCATATAGTATTTTAAGTATCTTATTACTTCATACACAACTCTTAAACCCATATAAAATTATTTTGATTCTCTACTTTCTAAATCCGTGCTTGTATATTGAGAAAATATATAAACTTACTCCCACTGATCTTAAGGTGTATACAAATATACAACGATTAAAAAAATGTTATTGTTTCTTAAAATAAGTCATGCGAGAAACTTATATTTATACAATGATCTCTTAAACATATACACATGGTTTATTAAACTCCAAAAGTGATTTTCACATCTACTTAATGTAACTCTCAATCATAATGAGCTAGTAATGTCATAACAATTTCATGTCCTTACATATAACTAAGAAGGTTTATTTATAACCTTTTGTTCATTAATGGTGAAATATTTTACCACAATTTATCTTTATCTCGTTTAATTATCGTTAGTGTCGTGTTTGGTCTTGATGACCCCCTCATACCCGACATTAGTGCATCAATTATGTAATTCAACGAGATTATAAACTTAGTTGTAGTCCAATAGTTTCACTGCTTATGACTTGTGAAAATAAAACTAGGTCATTATTTATCCCTACTCCAAATTCATGTTCATGCAGATACAGCACAAAATCATCTAGGATAATAGACCTTTTAGGATCTTCTTAATACAATTCCTTATGATTTTATCTACATTTATCTCATGGTGACAATACTATCATTTAGTGGTTGATCATTTATTTGTTCTTTGCTGTTTAGACAATCTAAAAACTAAAAGAACAAGTATTCAAGAAAGTTATCGGTAATGGGATAAATGCCATACCTTCCTTTACAACCATATTTCATGATTTTCTACTACCACCAATTTCACCATTCATAATGAATTTGACATTTCGATTTTCTTTAATGCAATAAATACGTGCCAATGACAATTATATGATCTATGTAGGTCCACTTTAAGGAAAGTTTCTCATAATCTCCCACTTGGGCCACATAGGTCATCCTTATATTAGCCATCGTAATACCTTAGGAGCACAATTGGACTATTAGGATTTATAAGAGATATTACAAAAATCTTGTCCATGAAAATTATTAAAGGGAGTCTAGATTTAATTTTGTACATGATTAATGAGTTTAATCAACAAGGTTACGATTATGATGCAGGATCAAAACAATCTTGAAAAGAAATATGTCCAAACTGTAATTTATACAAAACATCAAAGTAATACCATAACCTTTGAAAAAATATACATAAAAATATTCTTTAGAACATATCCCTCACGATCAAGTGTAGACAAACATTTTCAAAGAAAATTAAAATTTGAGGGTTTATGAAAAAAAAAATGGCGATTTGATTCCCCAAGAACAAAAGAAAAGAATCTTATTAGCATTTCTAGTTTGCTTTGTAAGAAATCCTTACATCAAAAGTAAATACTTTACATAACACAGTAAGTATAACTTTTAATCTCTACTAAGATGAAAAACTCGTTTCAAATCATAAAAGATGTGACAACCCGCCTAATGGGATACCGGGCGATCACTCCAATATTAAATTAAAACAGGAGTCTCATATGGATCATTCTTAGCATCACTGTCGAAAATCCATTTAATTACTAATAACCTATTAGGCCGGTGTCAAAATTTTAACTTATTACTCTTTTTAACAACTGTAAGTAAAACATCCACACAGTTTTGCGGAAATGAAACTGAAATGAAATAAAATAACCGAACACTCGGTCAAAATATACAACCATATCGAATGCTGTACTAAAAGAATAAATAAATGCAATTGAGCCATTGGCTCGAATGTTTATACAATACCTCCTATCTAGAGTACAACGATGGAAGCGGCTATCAAAAACCTGCACGCATCCACAGCTGCTGCAGCTGACGTCTGACTCGAAAGAAGTGCCATCCAGGCGTCCCTGTGTCTAGACACCTATATATATAGATAATATAGCAAGAAAGGAAAAGTAGATAAACGGGTCAGAGCCCGAGTTTTTGAAAATATTTAGCAAGTGCATAAATGCCTTATTATTTTGAAAAAGGTTTTATCTCATATTTAAGTTTGGTATCGCACTCCCATGAGATACCCCTCACCTCTTCACTAATAGTGCACTCCTAGCGCATACCTCTAAACATCCTAGTCAAGCTATCCTGCTAAACTAGTCTATCACCCAACCACTATCAACCCTAGATAGTCCAAGCAATGTACTAAGGGCTAAACTTCACTCCAGTCTCAACGCTATGCAATGTTCGTGCGTGGGGTGTCTCGCAAAGCGAAATCCAAACAAGGAACCCCCCCGATACACTACTACGCGGCACGATCGATCGTCGAGATCCGCCAGTCCCTCAGTACAGAATATATATATATATATATATATATATATATATATATATATATATATATATATATATATATATATACATCATATAATAAATATCAATGTAAGAGCACTAAGGACGAAACTTCTCCCTAGTCTCAACACATTGCCATATTCGTGCGTGGGGTGTCTCGCAAAGCGAAATCCAAACAAGGAACCCCCCCGATACACTACTATGCGGCAAGGTCGATTATCGGGATCCATTAGACCCTCGGTACTCGATTCATCTATATGTATATAATCATATTTTACCATAACCATCCGGATCTATCTCCCGGACTGAGAGTTCATATATCAAGTATTTATCAATACTTTTCATTTTCTCAAAACTTTCCATTTCCCTTTTTATACTCAGGAAATGTAAATATAAAAGCCAATTCATTATCATGAATTGCTTTAACAATCATATACTTTTAAAAGCCAGTTTTATTATCATAAAAATGCTTTTCCTTTATATGTCATCCCATTTCCCTTTTTATACACAGGAAATGTACCCAAAGCCATTTCCATTATCATGAAAATGCTTTGATCAAATCATGCTTCCACATCCCTTATTCCATCCGGGAGTGTTACCGAAGCCAAACCTTTATCCCATTTCCCTTTTTATACTCAGAAAATGTAAATTAAAGCCAATCCATTATCATGAATTGCTTTAATAAATCTAAGACCGCCTCTCCGGGTTTCCCCACTGGACGCGCCCCTAAATGGCTATCATCTTCCAGGGCCTATCTATACAAGAAAACCTGGGAACCTACCAACGACGGGAAGCGGCCATATTGCCTGCGGGAAAGTCAGGACCACACCCAAAATCCCCTAACCAGCGCAGAAAAACAAATAACCGCCCATATGGCCTAGGGACTATATCCAACCTGCTCAATAGCCAGGAAGGCTTCACCACAACGCGCGCAACTTCCCTTATGATAGCGATTTAGGGAGGTGTGTAACCATAATTTATCAATTATGAAAATCATTTATCTTTTTCCCATTTTGAAAATATTCATCTATATATTTTCAAAATCATTTAGATCATATCATATATATACATAATCACATAGTATATATATACACCATATATTCCTCGTAGAATATATAAACGGCCATAATGGCCTATATCATCTAGCGATGATCAATAATCCCAAAGATTCCCACCAGGAATCATAATCATGCATTCATATAAGCATGATACTAAACCCAAAGTGTTTTCTCACTTTAATAAGTAATACATACTTAAATCCCATCTATGGATTCATTTCGATATCTCCAATTATACCAATTCACTCTAAGTGAATATACACATATATAAATTCCCAATTCCTCAAGTCCTTTAGGACATAACCCTCCATAATTTCTTATTTGGAAGGCCCTTAAACATTAAACTCAAAAAGGAGAAATAATCTTAATCTCCAAAATCTTGGGCTGAAAACAGGGCACCGGTCGACCGGTACTACACCCCCGGTCGACCGCGGGTTGTAAATAAGCCTACGAAACAAAGCGGTAGGCCCTTTCTCCTTGACGCGGTCGACCGGCCTTAGGGGCGCGGTCGACCGGTCACACCAGGTCTCCCAAAATTAAAATCCTTAAGTCCCTTAACCAACAACCCAAATTCATTATCGGGGTTTCTAAACTACCCCAAAAATTATCCCGAACATCTACGGAAATAATTCTAGCCGTAATTTTTCCAATTCCCGATTTGATTTCCAAGTTGATGATTTCAACCCGGAGCTGTCATCTTATAAAAATCATATCAAATCGTAGAAAAATCAGAAAAATACGCGGTCGGCGCCCACGTGACCGTATAGAAAAGATATACAACTTTCGTGTTTTCGCCGAAAGATAAATCAATTCTTTTCCTGGCCAAAAAGGCCCCCTAAAGTGACGGGTTACTATATATAGTCTTCTCCGAGACGATTTCGGCCATTAAGGCTTCTCCCAAGCTTTTGTCGCCTCACCCAACGTCCTACAACCTCAACCACCTACAAATACACATATATTATGGGTTCTAAACATCCTAGAACCCAAAACCATCAATTAATTTAGGTTAAAACCTAAGTTCCACAAAATTGAAATATTATTGGGGTTTAATTGTTTTAACTCCCAAAAACCCGTTTTATCCACGATAACCCACCCCAAAACCATTAGGGTTTGTTTATACCAAACTACGGTATGAGATATTTATGCAAAAAGATAAATAAAGCAAGTAAACACTTGCCTCGTGGATAAAATCCGACGACCTCGAGTCGAATCCGGCGGAGTTGGCCCGAATCTCCATTTTTCCTCCTCTTTTCTCCTTCCTCTCTCTCTTCTCTCTCTTTTCTTTCTTTCTTTCTCTTTTCTTTCCCTCTCTCCCTCTTTATATAGGAAGAAAATGGTTTTAACCCTTAAAACCCAAAAACGACTCGTTTACCCAATTACGAGTTACTTTTACCTCTAAAATTACCCGAAACTCATTTTCGACAATCGGACACTCTTTTCCGACTATCTCGGACATTTCGAGACTCACGGCGCAGTCGAAATTCCCATCCGAGGTACTTGACCGCAAATCACTATTCCAACCCAAAATAAATAAATGCGGGTTTTCTAATTAAAAAATCTTACCTCGTGTCGCTTTACTCAACGGCGACATATAATTAAAATATTTCGACCTATATAGTCCCAAAAATAATTACAGCACCCATCGAAAATCATTCAATCCTCAAAAATTCCAAAAATTACTATTTAGGAAAATTCCCCAAATTTCAATTTATATTTATTTATGGAATTTAATGGTCTCCAAAAGGGCGGGTTGTTACATACTCCCCCCCTTACAACGGAATTTCGTCCTCGAAATTCAGATACGACGTACACCACCAATCTTAGGATTACTCCAAATCCTAATACCTCAAGGGAAACGATACTAACCCAACGGTTCCCAACCATATGCTACACGACTATCACGATCGCAAAGTGACTCTTATACGTCACATAATACCCATCATCTATAATGCCTATCGGCATGAATTTCAACCTTATATACTATGCCCATTCTATTTTAGGCGGTATATAAACCAACTTACCAAGGTGCCCATACACCTTTCTAACTTGTGTACATCTGCACATCCATAGTGAACGTCTGACACGTAACACTCTCTCCCAATAAGGGTCTCCTTTCCTCGGTGTAATACTCATCTATGGGTACTCCCGACCCGCGAAAATCAATTCTCCTAAGCTCGGCGCCACTAACAATATCGAATGTACATCCTAATAATACTATGATCTATGCGTTATCCTACTTAAGCGAAACGAGTATCCTAAATATATCACTAGTGCCCAAGGCCTCTCTCAACTCCCGACAATTGCTTGGTTTCATGCGTGGGACGTCTCACCAAGGCGAAATCCAAACAAGGAACCCTCCCGTTACACTACTCCCTCGCGTCGTCGGTCATCGAGACATAACGGCCCAAGGCACACCAGCGGGACGTCCTAAATCCTGCCTCCACTAACCTACGAACGCGTTTCTACTATCTTATCCTTCCGCCCATACGGAAGGAAACCTAATCAATCGAAGTGCCCACTTTCTGTAGAAAGTGTCACGAACATAATACCCAAAATGTATCTTCTCAAAATCTGCCTTTTCATTAAGGCTGGTTATTATCCTCAAACCAATTTCTCTAAGTCCAACCTCACCCACCCACTTGTGGCGAGGGGACCACATTAGTGCCTTTCCATAGCACCATATCTCCACAAACATACCATCATCACAGGGCTCATAGTCTATAGTGGTTCATCCACACTATAAGACTAACCCAAATCCTTGCATCCTATAACAACTCTCCACGCCCGACGCCGTTAAGAGTCATGTGTGGAGTGTCTCGCAAAGCAAAATCCAAACAAGGAACCCCTCCACACATTAACCCTTGACTTCGTTGGTTATGGAGTTCCGTTATTTCAACATGCAACCGGGATATCCCTATCCCCTAATCCAATAAAAAGGTGGTCTGAACTCCTATCTCTAACTAAGAGTCACACCATCCCACGCTCGCACTATATTTTAAGTCCTTGCGCAAACAATAATGAGCTTTATCTTACAGCTCAACACAAATCCTGCGGCCTTAAATCATATATATAAGGTCGCCATATATCCAAATCACGATAAGGAAACCTCTTATCATCGAAGTTCCATTAACCCATAACAAATAAGGTGAACTCAACCTATATCTAGGTGAGACACCGCAATAATAACATGTTCCCTCCAGGAACCATGGACACGATAGACTTGCCATTCTTAGCCTGCTATCGCTCCGAAAATACACCATAATGTATTATACTCATCATACCACCATGCTCGTATAGACATATAAAACGAGCATCACTAACCAGATATGTATATATATACCATATATCAGCACCCGCCTCTATGGCGAATGAAGAAAAATAAAACTTCGCTACTGCGGACAAAACATAGGCATACATGATATAATGTTATCGATACCGCCATAACTCAAATTACCCACACGATTCTAGGGCTAACTAATATCGCGATTTTATCTAGTCACTCCAAATATACCTCCTCGATTGAGGTAAAACTCATAACAACATCCTTCTCATTCCGGCTAAATCATAGGGACTCACGGTTAAGACTATCCGTAAGATCCCTTTCGAACCCTCAACTTCAATGAGGAATTCAACTTTAGTACCACTCTCAACTTCAGCGGTACTGTGGTACTCCTAACTACCATTCTTTAGTAGTTTCCGCTAAAATCCTTAACAATTAACATAAGGAGAGTGACCTCTACTAAGGCCCTCGTCCCCAATTTCCACCAGCTGCTCAAGCTAAGCCTCACCTCCTGCTCCCATCCAAGCTCCGCACACGATTCTCAAACGAGCGCATAAAAGATTTCTATAATCTCATAATATGGCAGGAGAACGAAATCTCACAAGAGAAATCAACAATCCTAATCCTGAGGCTCTATAACAAATGAGAGCAACGCTGAAAGCGTAGTACGTCCGCACAGATTCCTAAGGACACTAGAACCTGATGCTCTGATACCATCTGTGACAACCCGCCTAATGGGATACCGGGCGATCACTCCAATATTAAATTAAAACAGGAGTCTCATATGGATCATTTTTAGCATCACTGTCAAAAATCCATTTAATTACTAATAACCTATTAGGCCGGTGTCAAAAATTTCAACTTACTACTCTTTTTAACAACTGTAAGTAAAACATCAACACAGTTTTGCGGAAATGAAACTGAAATGAAATAAAATAACCGAACACTCGGTCAAAATATACAACCATATCGAATGTTGTACTGAAAGAATAAATAAATGCAATTGATCCATTGGCTCGAATGTTTATACAATACCTCCTATCTAGAGTACAACGATGGAAGCGGCTATAAAAAACCTGCACGCATCCACAGCTGCTGCAGCTGACGTCTGACTCGAAAGAAGTGCCATCCAGGCGTCCCTGTGTCTGGACACCTATATATATATATATAATATAGCAAGAAAGGAAAAGTAGATAAACGGGTCAGAGCCCGAGTTTTTGAAAATATTTAGCAAGTGCATAAATGCCTTATTATTTTGAAAAAGGTTTTATCTCATATTTAAGTTTGGTATCGCACTCCCATGAGATACCCCTCACCTCTTCACTAATAGTGCACTCCTAGCGCATCCCTCTAAACATCATAGTCAAGCTATCCTGCTAAACTAGTCTATCAACCAACCACTATCAACCGTAGATAGTCCAAGCAATGTCCTAAGGGCTAAACTTCACTCCAGTCTCAACGCTATGCAATGTTCGTGCGTGAGGTGTCTCGCAAAGCGAAATCCAAACAAGGAACCCCCCCGATACACTACTACGCGGCACGGTCGATCGTCGAGATCCGCCAGTCCCTCAGTACAGAATATATATATATATATATATATATATATATATATATATATATATATATATACATCATATAATAAATATCAATGTAAGAGCACTAAGGACGAAACTTCTCCCTAGTCTCAACACATTGCCATATTCGTGCGTGGGGTGTCTCGCAAAGCGAAATCCAAACAAGGAACCCCCCCGATACACTACTATGCGGCAAGGTCGATTATCGGGATCCATTAGACCCTCGGTACTCGATTCATCTATATGTATATAATCATATTTTACCATAACCATCCGGATCTATCTCCCGGACTGAGAGTTCATATATCAAGTATTTATCAATACTTTTCATTTTCTCAAAACTTCCCATTTCCCTTTTTATACTCAGGAAATGTAAATATAAAAGCCAATTCATTATCATGAATTGCTTTAACAATCATATACTTTTAAAAGCCAGTTTTATTATCATAAAAATGCTTTTCCTTTATATGTCATCCCATTTCCCTTTTTATACTCAGGAAATGTACCCAAAGCCATTTCTATTATCATGAAAATGCTTTGATCAAATCATGCTTTCACATCCCTTCTTCCATCCGGGAGTGTTACCGAAGCCAAACCTTTATCCCATTTCCCTTTTTATACTCAGGAAATGTAAATTAAAACCAATCCATTATCATGAATTGCTTTAATAAATCTAAGACCGCCCCTCCGGGTTTCCCCATTGGACGCGCCCCTAAATGGCTATCATCTTCCAGGGCCTATCTATACAAGACAACCTGGGAACCTACCAACGACGGGAAGCGGCCATATTGCCTGCGGGAAAGTCAGGACCACACCCAGAATCCCCTAACCAGCGCAGAAAAACAAATAACCGCCCATATGACCTAGGGACTATATCCAACCTGCTCAATAACCAGGAAGGCTTCACCACAACGCGCGCAACTTCCCTTATGATAGCGATTTAGGGAGGTGTGTAACCATAATTTATCAATTATGAAAATCATTTATCTTTTTCCCATTTTGAAAATATTCATCTATATATTTTTAAAATCATTTAGATCATATCATATATATACATAATCACATAGTATATATATATACCATATATTCCTCCTAGAATATATAAACGGCCATAATGGCCTATATCATCTAGCGATGACCAATAATCCTAAAGATTCCCTCCAGGAATCATAATCATGCATTCATATAAGCATGATACTAAACCCAAAGTGTTTTCTCACTTTAATAAGTAATACATACTTAAATCCCATCTATGGATTCATTTCGATATCTCCAATTATACCAATTCACTCTAAGTGAATATACACATATATAAATTCCCAATTCCTCAAGTCCTTTAGGACATAACCCTCCATAATTTCTTATTTGGAAGGCCCTTAAACATTAAACTCAAAAAGGAGAAATAATCTTAATCTCCAAAATCTTGGGCTGAAAACAGGGCACCGGTCGACCGGTACTACACCCCCGGTCGACCGCGGGTTGTAAATAAGCCTGCGAAACAAAGCAGTAGGCCCTTTCTCCTTGACGCGGTCGACCGGCCTTAGGGGCGCGGTCGACCGGTCACACCAGGTCTCCCAAAATTAAAATCCTTAAGTCCCTTAACCAACAACCCAAATTCATTATCGGGGTTTCTAAACTACCCCAAAAATTATCCCGAACATCTACGGAAATAATTCTAGCCGTAATTTTTCCAATTCCCGATTTGATTTCCGAGTTGATGATTTCAACCCGGAGCTATCATCTTATAAAAATAATATCAAATCGTGGAAAAATTAGAAAAATACGCGGTTGGCGTCCACGCGACCGTATTGAAAAGATCTACAACTTTCGTGTTTTGGTCGAAAGCTAAATCAATTCTTTTCCTGGCCAAAAAGGCCCCCTAAAGTGACGGGTTACTATTTATCGTCTTCTCCGAGACGATTTCGGCCATTAAAGCTTCTCCCAAGCTTTTGTCGCCTCACCCAACTACACATATATTAAGGGTTCTAAACATCCTAGAACCCAAAACCATCAATTAATTTAGGTTAAAACCTAAGTTCCATAAAATTGAAATATTATTGGGGTTTAATTGTTTTAACTCCCAAAAACCCGTTTTATCCACGATAACCCACCCCAAAACCATTAGGGTTTGTTTATACCAAACTATGGTATGAGATATTTATGCAAAAAGATAAATAAAGCAAGTAAACACTTGCCTCGTGGATAAAATCCGACGACCTCGAGTCGAATCCGACGGAGTTTGGCCCGAATCTCCATTTTTCTTCCTCTTTTCTCCTTCCTCTCTCTCTTCTCTCTCTTTTCTTTCTTTCTTTCTCTTTTCTTTCCCTCTCTCCCTCTTTATATAGGAAGAAAAGGGTTTTAACCCTTAAAACCCAAAAACGACTCGTTTACCCAATTACGAGTTACTTTTACCTCTAAAATTACCCGAAACTCATTTTCGACAATCGGACACTCTTTTCCGACTATCTCGGACATTCCGAGACTCACGGCGCAGTCGAAATTCCCATCCGAGGTACTTGACCGCAAATCACTATTCCAACCCAAAATAAATAAATGCGGGTTTTCTAATTAAAAAATCTTACCTCGTGTCGCTTTACTCAACGGCGACATATAATTAAAATATTTCGACCTATATAGTCCCAAAAATAATTACAGCACCCATCGAAAATCATTCAATCCTCGAAAATCCCAAAAATTACTATTTAGGAAAATTCCCCAAATTTCAATTTATATTTATTTATGGAATTTAATGGTCTCCAAAAGGGCGGGTTGTTACAAAAGATACATATTATCTCTATCATTATTAGTCCGAGTGTGCAACATGTAAACAACTTAATTCGTTTAACCAAATTAAATATGAAATTTTTAGAGAAACAAAATGGGATATAATAATATGATAAGATAGTGAGATAAATTTCTCACTTCATTAATGCTTTGATTTACCAACACACCCATCGATAACATAATAAAAAATTGAGTGCATAACCATGAGTTTTCTTCAGTAGGAACCATGCAATATCGATTATATGATGCTTATAGATTACTTTATTGGATATATCAAATATACACGATATTTGTGGACAACTTATTTTCTCGTACTATAATAATGTATGTGATCTATGATGTTCATTCAATCACTCAAAATCGATTCCCTGTAAGGAATAACCTTGCTTGAAGAAATAAGTCAATATACCCCATTAATATCTTTAAAATTATAAGCATCATGAGTTACTACTACCATCATCTTTACATTTAATATTCATTTCCATTCTAATCGGATCACTTTGGTGAATAACGACTATTTCATAATATGAATATTACATTAAGTAAAGACTTACATACACAAATCAATAAGTTTTTCACTCATGTTCATTAAATATCGCATGAGAAATAAACTAAATTATTCATGTTTATGTTTTTCATAAACTTACTTGGTGATATCATGATGAAATAAACTGTGGCATCTGCGTTTGACGACCATTATTACCTTCCCAAAAATATATATCAGCACTTACATTTTGTTCAATTATTGTAATTGGACCTATAGGCTTCCGAATCACAACGATTGAATAAACAATAATATGTATACAACATCATAAAGTATCATCATCCTAGCATTCAATATCATACATGGACCCGTAGGCAACCAAAATATGCATGATATTAATGCATTAGTCTAATATTTATATCTTTTGGAATGGAGCACTTTAATGTACACCAAACCTTATATTACATAAATATTAGAGATACGCATACATGTTTAAAATATCCGTAATACATGAAAAAATTATGTTATTGTCTATTCCTTAATTTGAAATTCACGAAAAAACTAGACATAATGTGAAAATCAAATAGGCAAAGAGTTTGCATGAGGTATTACATAAATAATAGTAAATGGAAAACATGAATCATTTACTTTCGCTTCATCACTAATGTATGAGTAACAAATCAGAAATATTGATCCAAATCATTCATGTCATACTAATGCACAATACGGTTATAATCACAATTATCGTACTAGTGGCATATGTAAATATGACTATTTAACATTGATGTCAATTCTTTAATATTTACAAAAATTGCAATGTTTATTTGATTCAAATTTCAGCATGTGTTATGCTTCAATTTAACCTTATAATAAACATTAGAATAATCTGAAATGACTACAAGTATAATATCTTCACTTTTAATCTTGGCATGTATTGGGAATTTGATTAAACTGAATGAATACCTACTTATGTGTAATACCCCGTGATTTTTGGACCGAGAATTTAAATTTTTGGGAGAAATACAAATTGATTTAAACTGAAGAATTTCATATTTGGCAATTGAGGTCTAAATTTGAGGATGTCATAAAGTATTTCGGATGATGATTCTGGGTGTGCGGTTGATTACGGATGGGTCGAGATAGTCAAAATGACTGTCATTGGGTTTTATTTCGGTTCCGAAATATTTTAAGTTAGTTTGACTCGGATTAGAGTAAACGAGTCATTTAAAGTGTGTATCACCATTTAAAGTTGGATATCTGGGATGTTAGGCTTATAAAGCCTTTGGGAGATTAAAATCTCATTCTTGAGATTAAGAGAGGGAGAGAAAACCCTAGAGAGAGAAAGAGAAGAGGAAAAGAAAGAAGAGAGAGGAGAAAGCTTGGAGATTTCCGGTCAATACGCGATCTCGAGGATGATTCAACCTCTACAATTTCGAGGCAAGTGTTTAATCTTGCCAAATAATTCATATGTGTATTTGATTTCATGAAATGTGGATAAAAATATGGATTTTGGGTATATATATCAAAACCTAGATTTTGTTGGTTAAATCTTATAATTTGATGTTTGTAAATGGATTTAAGGTTGTATAATGAGTGGGGTTGATTTTTATATGAGCTTTGATGTTGGAAACCTAATTGGGTGGAAGGTTAATGGTTGGAAGTGGATAAATTTGGGTGTTTGGAGAGTTAGGGTTTGTCCAAAAATGGAAAATGGACGAGATATCTGGTAAGACTGGTCGACCGCGGCCAGGAGGCCGATCGACCGCGCCTCAAGGTAATAGCCTACTACTTTCTTCGAAAGGCAAAATTTAGAACCGCGATCGACCGGGGGTCAGGGGCCGGTAGACCGGTCCTCTGTTTTTAGCCCAAGAATGGGATTTTGTTTTACCACCTTTTCTCTTGGGTTTAAAACTTAGTGACCTTCTTAGTGGATGTATTATAGAGGGCTAGGTTATAATATCAAGAGATTTGTGCCGTAGGATGATTAGGCGACATTTGGACCTATTTTAGAAATGGATTATGAGAGTATGATGCCTCTTTTAGTAAGGAAATGATTGTGGGACTGAAAGATAGTCGGATAACATTAATGTAATTATGGTGGGCTATCATGAAATAGCTATAAGTTATAGAGATAGTCCCTTTTTGCTTATGTACGTTTGAAGTCAAGTGGTCTTGCGGTATATCCTTTAGATTATTACCGAATAGAATAGTTATGTGTGTACTTCTAGCCGAGATAGTTATTACACATTTATGCGCAATTAATAATAGATATTCCGAGGTATGATGGGGTTATAAGAAATGAATTGGGATTGAGCTCGTAGGTTACGGACTACTAGGTTGTGTTTATACTTATAGCCGGAATGATTAAGGGATGCTGGTATGCATTAGGATATTGATGGTATGTGTATTATGATTGAGATGTGCGTTCAATATTGAGATAGTATCCTTAATGTTGGATATATTGGGGGATTATTCACAAAATAAGTATGATGGATGGGTGAGTTGCAAGTGAGGGATCGTATAAGGAAATGAATTGGGTAGGTATGCGTTACGGAGTTAGTTAGTATAGTGAGAATTATCTACATATACCCGATTTTAGTACCTTTATACATACGTATTGGAATTAGTTTGTACGTATATACAGATGTATTTATATGTGCGTGTTTATGTCATGAAGGTACATACCATGTGTGATGGTTTGTATTTATATGATGTGAATATATGTATGTATATATGGTGTGACAGATATATATATATATATATATATATATATATATATATATATATATATATATATATATATATATATATATATATACTTATTGTGTGAGCATACCCGGCACATGCTATCATGGGAGGTTGCGCGATGTGGGTGTGGCCCCTAGCTTGAGGAGCAGGGTGCGTATAGTCCCGAGGTCATAGTTGTCCATTATTGTTTGTGTGATTTTATTTGGGAGTGAGAAGTCTTGGGTATGATTCGTTCTCACTTTTCGGTTAGGAACTATGACCGCTTCCCATACGTTGTGTTTTGTTTTATTACCATGGCGATGTGAGAATAGTCCGGTGTATGGTAACCCGGGATAAAGTGAGAAATTCCTAGAAGATGATAGCATTGTGCAGTATATTTGTATCCTATAACCGGTTATGTTATGAGTATTGCAAAGTGTGCATTATGTGTGTATGTATACGTGGTTATATGATTGAATGATTGTATATATATTTAGGGTATATATATATCCTATAGGTGAAGGTGATATGAGTTCTCTAAGATGTACATCTTGTGTGATTTTGGTGTACTAGTTTATTAGGGTCGAACAATCGCACTTAGAGACAATCGCTGATATGTTGACCTCTAAAGATTTAAATAGAGTTCTTACTTGAGTAATAGAGATGGTACTCAAAATAAGTATCTGAGTTTAGGATGTGTGTGGAAGGAATAATGGATCCCGACGATCAACATTGTCAAGGAGTAGTGTATCGAGGGGGGGGGGGTTCCTTGTTTGGATTTCGCTTTGCGAGACGCCCCACCTACGAAACGTAGTGCAATGTTGGGAGTGGAGAGAAGTTTTTTCCTTAGCACTCAGATATATGTTGTATAGAGAATGAATTCTTTATATGGAACCTAAGGATGATTTGTAACGTGCTAAGACTAATAACTGGATTAAGCTAATAATTAGAACCGATAAAGCCTAGTAAGGTATATATATATGTGTGTATATATTTGTATGTAATTAGGATGAATATGATTTTGGGTTATGTTATGATGGTGGGTCATGCAGGTCTAGGCCATGCATACAATTAGGTAGATTGTCCCTAAAATGTGTTGGGTAGCATAATTAAGGTTCAGGAATACGATTAGGTGCGCGCTTTAGTTGATGGGTGAGTTTGGGGGTTCCACGAGTGTGCAACTCCACTTTATTTATGAAAATTGTGCATTTATAATTATTATGCACTCTTATACACTTGCTATAAATGTTTTTACACCTCGGGATTTGACCCGTATATTTTTCTCTTTTGCTATATATATATATACATATATTGTGTACTTCAGGTGTCCCACCGCAAGGGCGTCAATGAAGCTTTTTCCATCCAATGTTCTCGGAGCCGTGACAGATGCAGACTGTTGCGAGATTTGTATTGTATCCGTTTCCTACTTCCTCGTAAATCTAGATAGGGTTCATTTTTGTGTATTGGGTTCATACCCAAGAGTTATTTGTAGTAGTTATATTTCTTCCCTATGGATGTTGTATTGTCTGTTACCCGACAACATATTCGGGTATATTTTCTTGTATGTACTTGAGATGTATTAATTGAGTATATCCTTTCATCATATTGAGCATGTACCCTTTTATTCACGTTAATAGTCATTTTGTTATTGGATGGATGTTTATATTGTATTTTTTTTAAATTTTGGCATTCGCTTTTTATAATTTTGGGTAGTTAGCTATATTTAGTTTAGCATCGTCAGTAGATGCTGAGAATGATCTATCTGAGATTCCGGGTTAAATGCGGTATTGGGCTGGTCACCCATTCTTATTTTAAGCGGGGTGTCACATTATGGGTCTCAAAATTTGCAAGTCATGCATTCAAATATGCATGCATGCAATGAAATCATAAATCTAGTATTCGCACATATGAATTGCAGCCTCTGTTTGCCATTTAATTCAACCTAATGGGAATACTAGCATTAGAATAAACAATAATTATGATTTTCAACCACATGAATCGTTGGTCTGTGTTTGGCACGTGACTCATTAAAACACAAATATCATAATATTAAACAGTCTGATTCATTCGCCTGTGTTTGGCATGAGACTCATCAAAATATGAATATTAACAATAACGCAAGTCTAATATCCTACCATATGAAATATGTTGGCCTGTGTTTGGCACGAATATTCAACTAAAATAGGATCATTAGAACAAGGTTTTATCAGAGTTTTTGATAAAACATACATGAAATATGGGGAAACTTAAATTTTTCCAAGAAAATGAGTTAGCATCATGGAATTGTAGAAAATTACCCCAAAATCTCAAAACATTCGACGGAATTCAAAAATAATTTTTTTTGGTAGTCGTAAACATTATTTATGTAAAATCAATTCCCCAAAAAATATTATACTCAAAACTTAATGTATAATTAATGGTCCAAATATAGATGCATACACAATAATCTAATATTTACAATTACAGATTAAGACACTTTCATGTCTTCCCCATCCAACATCATATAAATACTATCGTCGAAACATCAATTCATAATTATAGTAGGACCTTTGGGCTACCAAATATAGATTATGCACAGTAACCTAATTTATCGAAATGTTATTGCCAAACCCATAATCATACATCCAATATTCAAAATTTTGTATTGAACCTTTTCATTAATACCAAATAATACATAAAATAAATATTAGAACAACCATGAAAATAAACCAACCCCTTTGGTGAAAAAATACATAATATTTGGGAAAATAGTAATTTTTGCCAAAAATAGAAAATTTGAGTTAGTACCACAGGGATGTAGATAATTACTCCAGGATCTCAAAACAATTTGCGGAATTCAAAAATCAATTTTCTGGAGTGAGATATTGACGTCAACATTATTACCAAAAACGACAAAAATGCAATTTTAAGGATCTTAACGACGTCAAAATGCAAAAGTAAGGTGGTGACCATCGTAAACAATGGGTTTTGTTTATTTCGACGTTTCCAGTCGACCATGTCAGTTTCGTAAAATTCCGAACAAGTTTTGACCTTTCATTTTAACCAGTGAGTATTGGCAATTGAAGAAAAATGTCACAGAAAGTCTCAGACATACTTTAAGAGCAGATTCAATAACATAAATTAAAACGTCGTAGAAAGTCTCAAGTATAAACATATTTAATGATAGAAATAAAAACGTCACATAAAGTCTCGGCACATATTTCATTATAGACAAACATCAATAAGGAAAATCATGAGATCTTAAACTTTAGCTTTGATACCACATGTAAAATTATTCTTAAGAACAACTTAATATTAATCATGAATACATTAATATGATTAAACTTTAACATACAATTGTTCTTAATAAAAGGATCTTAGATCTTCATGTTTTAACAAAATTAATTGTTCTATATAACTATGATTGAATAACAAACCTTTGTCCATTGTAGTTGATTAGAATAAGTGACTCCAATACTCCGATTAAAAGCTTCTTTGAATCCCTTGAATAACAGCCCATAAATTGTATTCCTGTATGCCCGAAATTTTTATAAGAAAAAAAGAATAAGGGAATTTTGGAGTTTCTCTCCCACCTTAGAAATAATGTGTTGTGAGATATCCCTAGATGGTGTAGGGGTTCTCTATTTATAAGGAGAAGAGATCCTAGTCAAGATGGGTCTCTTTTCAAGTCTCCTACTAATGCCACTAACCATCATGTGACTAACAGATAAGATTAACCCAATCCTTTATTATTTGTATTTATCACGTGCCTAATTAATTATCTGATATTTATCAAGACCACATAATTGGGAAATTCATAATTTTGGAATTTAATATATCTTAAATTAAATAATTAATTTTGGACTAAATTATTAATTTCCAACATCCCTACCCCAAACAAGTGACCACTGTCCCTTTTTCCTCTAAATTTTAATGCTTCCTAAAGCTATAAACTTCACAACCTTCCAACAATAATCAAATGCCTACCTTTAAAACTCGTTCTAAAAATATTTCCTCTTTTTTACCCTAAACAGACTCAATGATTGTTACCCTTAAACAACAAATACATAGAACCTCACACGTGTAAATTTGAACCCTACAAAAGTAAGGGCCTAAGCCACTAATAGTTCATACATAACCATTCTTAAAATTTAATAATCCAGCCCAAGTCAATTCAATTAGGCAAACTTAAAATATTTTATAACTATAATTTGTATAAAAATTTCTACTTTACTTTTATTAACTAATTAAAGTAAATATCAATAATAGTTATAATTTTACATCCACAAACTACATAAACTTATCTTATGAATTTAGTTTATCAACATGGCATATAAGTAAATTTGATTTCTCTAAATTAAATACAATTGATTGTTAATTAATTAAATTCTCAAAATAGTGGATATGCTCTTGGCTTGGGTGCCCTGATATAGTTTCCCTTGAATCTCAACACCGGGCAATCCCGAAATCGGTTTCCTCTTCCTCCACATAGTGATCATTATTGCCGATAGAGGTAATAGGGATGCTATGTCCTGCCTAGCTACTGCCAAGTCTGCCAGGATGATAACATCTGACAACTTTTGTGCCCTCAAAGTTGTATTTTCCTTGGGTGTCGGGGGGTTAGAATACTGTGCATAATGGGCTCCTATAGTACGGGGCCACGAGATCGGCCTGCCCCGATGGCTCCCTGGACGGACCAAATTTATTCCTAATCAACATCTAAAATTTTAGATGGATACCCTACTAGTAACGAAGCATAAATAAGAGTACAAGGAAAGACACTTATTAAAGAACGCTGCACTAGAGTCTAAGAGAACATATAACCCTCGAGGCCTAAGACCATACTCTGATACCAACTATAATATCATGTGTTATTAAACATTTAGGTTGATCAAGTCTAAATATAAAATTATACAAGATATCAAAACAACATAATACCATTCTCAACATAGAGAGAAAAAATGAATGAATAAACAAGTAATATGGAAATGCTAAGAAAAAGAATCATCAGATGAAAACTCATATAAAATGTCCATAGTCATTATAGAGAAACATTAACGTCTCAATAATAATATATGAATAAAATCCCAAAGAATCTCTGAATAATACAGGCCAATGAAGTCTCAACATGCAAAACTAGAGTGTCTCCAGAATCATCTAAGACTGAAAAGTAAAAATAACAGCTCAATAAAATAGAGACCCACAATATCTCTGATACTGATATCCTGTGTGAGAGAGTTGAATAACAATGCCCGCTAGAACAAGGAATCTATACGGTAGGTCTAACCCTAACACCTGATTTCCACATAAAGAGATGGGTCAAAACCCTACCAAGTTACTTATCTACGCAACTCAAAGAAGTTATATGCGTAGATGATAAAGTCACAACTTAATAATTTAATGAGCGGACTAACCCATAAACATAGTCTCACAATATATTAGAATTAACCAATTCATTTAGTTACTTACTTATTGTCAATATTTAAGTAAACGTAACCAACATGCTCCCCTTCCTCTCGGTTATCTCATCAACACGTGGTATGCCAAATTTAAATCATTAGAATGCATTAGAATTATCCCAATACATTTAGTTAATTAAACAACACATAACCGACATGTACCCCTGCCTCTCAGCCATCTCATAAACTTGCGGTACGCTAAATTTAAACAATCACATAAACCTCGATTGCATAATGCCAAAATAACACATCACATTAAATCATAAACATCATGTTTCACGCCCTAACGCCACCTGGTATTCGCATGACCGAGAATTTTCATATCACAACATTGGTGTGTCCCTCAATGGTGCCCACACATTAATTTACATTTCACATATTCATTTAACATTGACATTTTAACACATCTTTATTCACTCCGAGCAATTCAATCAAAACCTAATTACCCCACTCGCGGGTCTTATCATTTAGAATCAATATACATTTAGTCCATTACATAAGGAGTTCATGGATCAATATCATTACGTACAACCTTTCGTAAAATAAGGCATTTAAGTAAGGGTATATTAGTTAAGTTAAGATTTTAAGTCATCACAACCATCCTTCTCTAAACCCTATGCATGGGACGTCTCACCAAAGTGAACTCCAAACAAGGAAACTCCCGATACACTTACATTTGGATAGAGTAATTGTTAAGACAAATTAATTAGGGTTTATTATGCGAGATTAAAATAAAGATTCAAATATTTACGTGTTGAATTTCTCCAACTAATCCAACACTATTATTCAACAACCAAGCCAACAACACGAAATTTCTCGTACTCTTTTTATCGTCTACATGACAAAATGAATATCAACATTAACAGGGTCTCAAGTAGGGTCAATATGGTGTTCTTGCATAAACAAAATATGTAATTATTTATAATAGTACATTACGTCATATGAGTATCCATCAATAAAATACAAGTGTCACGAGGCACTTATAATTTTACTACACTAATTCACATAACTTAAGTAAGGTCCGCGTGACAAATATTATCTATGAAGGACAAAAGTGTAAAAAGTATTATTTTTAATGCATAAGGTAAACCCTAATAAGCTAGCACAATCTTTAGAGTTTAATAAGTCTAAATTTAAGTCCACATCATATAATATTAAATTTCAATCGCCGAAATGACACTTACGGGTCCAAAACCTAAATATCATTTTTTGTGTTTTGGGCCTATAATTAATTTTCACATAGGAATAAAGCTCAACAAGTAATATCGAATAATTAGAACTATTTAGATTTACACAATTGGGATGCAATTAGGAATTCACAAAACCCTAGGGGTTACTAATTAATTTTTAGCATAAAAATTAATTCAGGTGAATTTACCAACTACGCACATAAAAGGAGGATAATAGAAAATTACTTGCTTCCAAACGCGCACTGAAGTGATTTTTGTGTTGGTGAAGAAGTTCCCTCATAATTCCCCTAAAAAAGGTCTCTAAATCCTCCTTTAAAGCATAAATAAAAGTTCGGGGCTAGATTTATAAAATTCGGATTGAGTTTAGTTGAGGCTGAAAATAAATAAATAGTCTAGGATGAGTGGGTTTTTGAGATAATGGGGAACCAAGGGATTGACAATGATTGGTAGTAATACAAAATAATAGTGCGTCCCCAAATGGGGTAACCTATCGGCTTCTCTAATGCCAAAAAAAAGGAGTGGGCAACGTTGCAAGGTTTGACCAAGTGAGGGGAGTAAAGAAAAAGGGCAACACCTACTACCTTTCTTTTTTTTTTTGGTTACAACAGAAGGAAAAGAAAGCAAAGGACAAAACAAAACACATCAGATTAGATCCGTGGGTTGTCTCTCTCGGCACACTCGAGAAATTCAAGAAAATTCTCCGGGGTATGATCGTACTCCAAGTAGATTTCCTGCGTTACTTTGGCAATTTGCCATGCAATGTGCTTGAATGTTCTCCTCACGGCAGATGTGGATGATCTTGGCTTTGGTGCTTTTCATTTTCTTGCTTATTGGTTTGATAGAAAAGATTTTGAAAACTTAGTTAATAACAACTGGAACAAACAATACATATTAGAGGAAAATATTCAGAAATGTACTGATAAAATTAAAATTTTGAATAAAAACATCTTTGGCAACATTTTCCATAATAAAAAGCGTATTAGGAGGTGTATTAATGACATACAAAAAGCTCAGGAAAATATTTAGTCTCATAGTCGTGATAGTCTTAAAAAAAACCTTCGTTCGGAATTAAATTCTATCTTATTAAATGAGGAAAAATATTGGCGTAAAAAATCTAGAATGTAATGGCTTGCGAAGGGGGATAGAAACACAAATTTTTTCCACATGTTCACAATTATTGGGAGGAAGAGAAATCGAATTGACCGACTTTTAATTAATAGGGAATGGACGGACAATGTAAATATTTTATCCAATCACATAAACAATTATTTCAAGGACCTCTTCCAGACGGACTTTACCTATGATATCCATAGCCAAATGAGTGACTTGCCCAGCTACAAGTTTGATAGTAGAGAAAACCAAATTCTCACCTCCCCATTCACTTTAGAAGAAGTCGAAAGATCAACATTTAGTATGAAATCCCTTAAAGCACCGGGACCCATTGGAATCCAACCACACTTAAACCAAAACAATTTTTTAGCCAGCTTGAATAACAGTCTCGTGACACTTATTTTGAAAATTAACAACCCGGAAAATATTAATCAATTTTGACCTATCACCCTTTGTAAGGTTTCAGATAAAATACATGCTAAAGTTATTGTGAATAAACTTCGCCCCATCCTTTGTCGAATCATTAACCCTTATCGAGCTAGTTTCCTTTCGGGGAGACAAACTACGAATAACATCATAATTACCCAAGAAATAATCGATTCCCTCATGAAGAAAAAAGGAAAATTAGGAGGCATTATTCTTAAGTGGATCTTGAAAAAGGCTATGATAAAGTTAGTTGGGATTTCCTTGAAGAAGTTTTAAAGTGGTTTAATGTGGAGTTTAATTTTAGTAAACATATCTTGAGTTGGGTTGAGAATACCTCCATTGCAATCCTTTGGAATGGTACCCCCTACCTAGCTTCATGCCTAAGAGAGGTCTTAGACAGGGTGATCCCCTCTCCCCTTACCTCTTTGTGATGTGCATGGAATACCTTGGGGCTAGTATCTCGATCAAAGTGGAAGAAAGAAAAGGTAGAGGTATTAAATCGTCCCCCAGTGGCCCGTGCATATCTCACCTCTTCTTTGCGGACGACCTCATCCTTTTCTCTAACACGTCTCATAACTCTTGCAAGGCCATTTTGGACACCCTTGAAAGTTTTTGCGATCTCTTGGGACAAAAAGATAATTATGCTAAATCAAAAATCTTTGTCTCCCCGAATGTCCCTAGAGCTAGAGCTATGGAGCTTAGCCATAAGTTTGGCACGGGTCTCACGGAGAATATTGGGATGTATTTGGGAAAAAATCTTGTCCATGGTAAATTAAACAATGCCACACTCCAAAATGTCATTGAAAAAGTCCAAAAAAAAAACTTCTTGGATGAAAAATAAACCTATTATCTTTTGCGGGTAGAGCCACTTTAGTTCAATCTGTCATTTCTTCGATACCCACCTACAATATGCAAACCACTCTCTCCCCCCCAAAAATGTGGGAGACCCTAGACCGCCTTAGTCGTAACTTCTTGTGTGTGTGTGGGGGGGATGAAAATAACACAAAAATCCATCTTGTGAGTTGGGATAAAGTGTGTCGGCCTAAGGTTAGGGGTGGCCTTGGAATAAGAAGTACCATGAATAATAATAAAGCAAATGTAGCTAAGTTAGGTTCGAATAATATGAATAACGGGGATTCACTTTGGTCTAGAGTGATATCTAATAAATATAAAGTTGACCCAAACCTTAGATTATGGAAAAAATGAACCAACATTTCCCACATTTGGCGTCGTATTTATAATTGCAAATATATCTTTACTAAGAACACCAAGGGGAATGTGGGCAAAGGAAATAAGACTAACATCATGAAAGATTGGTGGTATGGGGAGGCACCACTTGCCTCCAAAATGGCCACTAATTCCGATAATGAAGAAAATGTTAGTGCCCTCATCGATGATAGTGGTGAGTGGGACATGAATAAAAGCCTAAAAAATTCAAGGACCCAATTGTTGAGGACATTATTAGAATCTCCCTTCCTTTTAAGGGAGAAAGGGATGATAAACCCTCTTGGAAACTAAGTAACAAAAGTAAATTCTCGATCCACTCTTTCTATAATAGAATTTCAATAGTGGAAGATAATACCCCTCCGTGGAATATCTGGAAAAAACTCTGGAATCTTGACATAACCCCCAAATTGAAACATTTTGTTTGGACCATCTTACATGGTAAATTACTCACAAACTCCCATAGGAAGAAGAGGGGCCTAACCATGGATAATACTTTCCCTAGATGATCCTATGAGGAGGACCTATGTCACCTTTTCAAAGAATGTTTTTTCGCTAATCAAGTTTGGCATAATTTCAGCTATTACATTATTCATAGCCAAGGTACGCATATTGATTTTAATTCTTGGCTAATTATAAATGTTTTGAATAACGTGGAAAACGAATGATATGTTCTTTTCATCTCGTCTCTTTGGCGTATTTGGAAAGCTCAAAATAACATTTTCTTTGAAAATAAGTATATAACTCCCTCATCGGTAAATATTCTTACTTATAATCTTGCCTTTGACATCCTCATAATTAGAAGTAAGAATGTTTATCAAAAAGGAATAAATTTTGTCACACACACACTAATGCTCACTCTCATGCCACAGGGGGCTACATTATCCACACCGATGGAAGTTTTGACAATGACAACGACACTGGAGCTTTTGGAGGAGTTGTGAGGAATGAAGATGGAAGATGGATCCTAGGCTTTACGGGTCGCTTACAAGGTACCGTGAGTCCTCTCCGAGCTGAACTTGAAGGAGTCTTTTAGGGGCTTGATATTACTTCTAGAGAGAAATAGAAGGGAGTCTGCCTCAAGACCGACTGTCTCGAAGTAGTCAACCTTATGGAGTCGGAAGAAAGTGGGAACCATCCTCTAGCTAACATCATCGAGGATTGCCACCTACTCCTTTTCACGTTGCAGCTTCTCTCAGACTCCCAGCACTTCACAATATTTCCAGCTGACAACTCCGTCTCCTCTCCTTTATTTCCTTCAAGAAATGATTTATTATGAACAAAAATATTAGGAAAGAGAGTGTGTTGCCCCCTTTTAAATTCGTCCCTTAATTACCCCTCGAAGCCCCAAGCTTAAAAATAAATCTCTCATAGTTTTCTACTCCAAATAAGTGACCACCACCCCCTTTTCCTCTAGATTTAAGTGCCGCCTAATGCTATAAACTTCAACCTTCCAGCACCTATTCCCTAACAATCATGAGCCATCGACTTATCTCCCTCATAAATGTCCCGTAACACAACCAAAGGTTACCCGCTTTTCATTTAAGCTCCAATTTCCTCCTTATCCCCAATGATTGTTGAAGGAATTCAGTGACAATATATATACTCATATATCTACCAGTGACATTGTTGGAAACAACTCATAGAAGTAATAGATGCAAAACTTGAAAAGTGCCTTTGTCACTTGTCCCACATCGGTGGGTTAGGTTACATAAAATGACTAGAGTTGATATACTCTTTTTTCATATTAAAGGTTCAGCACTTTCGGATGGGACAAGTCACACACGCACGCCACCGTTCGGTCGGCTCGGCCTATTCCCGGGTCTTGGGCTCATTAAGAATTAATTTTTTGGACAAATAAATTGACGATTTTTTAGGTTTATAATTTTTTTTAATGAAAATTATTTATGTTTTCTTTTCAAATTAAAAACGTGGGTTGATAAAGTCTTTCAATAACAAAGTCTTCCCTTTTTTTCTCCCACGTTTTTTGTCCATTAACGTGAATTTTTTTTCTACATAAATGAGGGTTTAGCATCCATTTAGAGCATACAAAATGCACAACTCTTCTACCAGAATTTTTTTTTCTCTCTGTGATTTTTACCCCATAAATAATTGTTCATCGCACTGAAAAATTATCACAGTTCAGAAATAATTAATCTTCTCCCTCAGATTAATTATACTACATAGAATCGAGCAAAATATATTACAGAATGGGTGTTGGTTGAACAAATCTGGTTCATGCTACTGGTTCGAATTTTTTGGATTTTTCGAGGCTGTTTTACCCTGGGGTGACGGTGCTATACACTGTCTGCACAAATTGGAGGCAGAGCCGTGAAACACCTTAAAGAGAGTGACATTGTCCGCGACTCTGTCGTGTTCTAATTTGTAACTATTTTTGAGATTTCTAACATTTCTGCCTTGAGTTTATTTGCTCCACGCCGGGTAATTTCGTTCCTTTTTTTTTTAAATTCTGCATTTAAATTGCTATTGCAACACCAATTTTAAGGTGTTGCGAAATTCTGCAATGGGCGAAAATTACTCTGCCAACCTTTATAAGCCTTTCAAATATGAAGGCCAATATTTTAAACGTTGGAGTAAAAAACTACAATTTTATTTAACTATAAAAAAGGTCGCATCTTGTGTTCAATTTGACAAACCCAGAGTGAATAATCCACCAACTATTGAGGAAAGAAAAACTATTCGGAATTGGGAGGAAAATAATTTTTTGTACAAGAACTATATTTTGAATGCTCTAAGTGACGAACCTTATGACTATTACGCTAATTATAAAACTGTAAAAGATGTTTTGGATGCTTTTAAAAAAAATATGATACGAAGGAGGCAGGTGCTAAAAAATATGCCGTCAACCGTTATTTGAAATTTCAAATGACGGGTGATAATTTTTTGTTGCTCAAACTCATGATTTACGAATGAATTCCCATGAAATTATTTTCGAGGGCATGGCTTTAGATGAGCAATTTCAGGTGGCTGTGATTATTGATAAACTGCCTCCAATGTACAAAGAGTTAAAAAATATTTTGAGGCATAAGTCTAAAGAATTTTCATTAGAGTCTCTCATTACTAAACTAAAAATTGAGGAGGAATCCCGAAAACAGGACTACAAAATGAAATTCTTGTTGTGTCTAACAATAAAAATCAGAAAAAGAACCATACTCCAATTGTTTTAAAGGAAAATGGAAAAAATATCACATTTCAGAAAAAGAGCCACAACCAGAATTTTAAAAATTAGACTCAAACTCATAATAGGAATAAGAAACCTGAAAATGGATAGTCTAGCAACTCGGGACAGTTTATTTGTTTCAAGTGTGGAAAGCCTGGCCATATGGATCGCAAATGTCATAATGTGCCACACGCATAAGCGAATTTGACCGAAGAGGACCTATGTGCTACGATTTCTGAAATCAACATGGTTAGTGGTGCCGAAGGGTGGTGGGTGGATACTGGCGCTTCTTTCCATATCTGTTATGACCGTACTCTTTTTAAGACTTATTTTGAGACTGCATATAAGAAGGTGTTGTTGGGTGATTCTCACTCCACTGAGGTTGCTGGTACTGGAAATGTGAAATTAATGTTCACTTCGGGAAAAACTGTGATCCTCAATGATGTTCTTCACACTCCTGAGATACGAAAAAAATTTGGTTTTGGGTTATCTTCTCAACAAAGCTGGCTTTACTCAAACTATTGGTGTTGATTTATTTACTTTGACTAAAAATGAAATTTTTGTAGGCAAGGGTTATGCCACTGATGGGATGTTTAAGTTGAACGTTGATGCCATGAATTAAATTTCTCCTTCTGCTTATATTGCTTGTTCATTTAATATTCGGCATGCTAGACTTTGTCATGTTAATAAATGTCTTATTAAAAATATGAGCACTTTAGGATTAATTCCAGAATTATCATTAAATGATTTTGAAAAATTTGAATGGTGTAGTCAAGCAAAAATAACTAAGACACCACATAAATATGTTTTTAGAGAATCTGCACCACTTGATTTAATTCATTCTGACATTTAGGAATTGGATGGTGTCACAACTAGAAATCATAAACGTTATTTTATAACTTGTATTGATGATTGTTCTGATTATTCATTTGTGTATTTAATGAAAAATAAAAGTGAAGCGTTTAACATGTTTAAAATTTTCTTAAATGAAATTAAAAATCAATTTAATCTGAAAATTAAAAGGTTACGTAGTGATAGAGGCACCGAATATGATTCTTCACCATTTATTGAATTTTATAAAACCAGCGGTAGTATTCACTAAAAAACTGCCCCTTATTCACCCGAAATGAATGGTAAAGTCGAAAGAAAAAATAGGACATTAACCGAATTTGTTGTTGCTATTTTATTAAATTCGGGGGCTGCTTCACATTAGTGGGGTGAAATTGTTTTTACTGCGTGTTACCTACTTAATAGAATTCCTAAGACTAAAATGAAAATATCTCCTTATAAAATTTGAAAAAATATTAAGCCCAACGTGTCATACTTCAGAACGTGGGGGTACTTAGCCTATGTACGTATACCCAACCCTAAAAAGTCTAAATTGGCTAGTAGAGCTTATGAGTGCATTTTTATAGGCTATGCTATGAATAACAAAGCATACCGTTTTTATGACTTGAAAAATCAAGTAATAATTGAATCAAATGACGCCGATTTTTATGAAGATAAATTTCCTTTTAAATTGAGAAATAGTGGGGGCGCGACATCCACAAACGTTTCATTAACAAAGAATTCAGAATCTAATGAAATAGTTTTAGAACCAAGAAAAAGTAAAAGAGCTCATGTTGAAAAGGATTTTGGTTCTAATTTTTACGCTTATAATTTAGGGGAAGACCCTAATAATATTGAAGAAGCCTTATCTTCTTTAGATGCCGATTTATGGAAAGAGGATATTAATGATGAGATGGATTCTTTGGAAACAAATAAAACTTGACATTTAGTGGGCCTTCCTCCTGGGTGTAAAACAATTGGGTGTAAATAGATTCTTAAAAAGAAATTAAAACCTGATGGCACTGTTGAAAAATATAAGGCACGTCTTATTGACAAAAGTTTTAGATTAAAGAGAAAACGTAGACTTTTTTGATACATTTTCACCTATGATCTATACGTGTAGTATTTGTTATAGCTGCTTTGAATGATTTAATTGTACATCAAATGGATGTTAAAACTGCATTTTTAAATGGAGAATTAGAATAACAGATTTATATGGATCAACCTAAAGGTATTATTATAAACGGTGAAGAAAATAAAGTATGTAAATCAGACAAATCTCTTTATGGACTCAAACATGCACCTAAACAATGGCATGATAAATTTGATAGCTTAGTTATCTTTAATGGGTTTAAAATTAATGAAAGTAACAAACGCATTTATTATAAATATGTAGAGAACATTTGCACTATCATATGTCTTTATGTTGATGACTTGCTTATATTTGGTTCTAATATTCATGCCGTAGAAAATGTTAAATCATTATTGTGTGCCAATTTTAATATGAAGGATTTGGGCGAAGCTAGTATAATATTGTGAATTAATATTATTAGGTCAGAAAAATGGCTTTCTTTAGATCAATCTCATTACATTGAGAAAGTTCTAAAGAAATATGATTACTTTGACTGTATACCTACTAGTACTCCATTTGACCACAGTGTTTGAGAACTACGATTACTTTGACCACAGTGTAAAGTTATTTAAGAATATTGGAGACAGTGCAAACCAAAATGCCTATCCAAGCATCATTTATAGCTTGCGTTATGCTACATATTGCACTGGACCTGACATAGCTTATGCCGTTAGAGTAGTATGTAGATTTACCAGTAGACCTCGTATGGAGAATTGGCATGCTATTGAGAGGATCATGCAGTACCTTAAACGGATGATGAACCTCGGATTACACTATAATAAGCATCATGTTGTCCTTGAAGGATTTAGTGATGCTGATTGGAACACCCTATCTGATGATTCCAAGGCTACTGTGGATATATATTTAGTATCGCTGGAGGTGAAGTTTCTTGGAAATCTAAGAAACAAACTATTTTAGCTCAATCTACTATGGAGTCTGAGATGATAGGACTAGCTACTGCCAGTGAAGAGGCATGTTTGTTAAGAAACCTCCTGTCAGATATCCCGTTACGGGAAAGACCGATACAACCCGTTTTGATTCATTGTGATAGTACCGTGGCTATCACAAAAGTAGAGAACCATTATAGTAACGATAAGAAATGACAAATTCATCATAAACATATTACTGAGAGAATTTATCTCTACGAGTACTATGAGGGTGGATCATATATGGTTTGAATAAAACTTCGTTGATCCTTTGATGAAAGGACTAGCTAGGGAGAAGGTGTGGAACACCTCAAAAGGGATGGGACTAAATCCCTTGGATGCATGATTCATTGGTGATGGTAACCCAACATATAGATTGGAGATACCAAGAAATATGTTCAAAGGGTAATAACAAGTCACTAGTGATATGAGTTGAATCATGCTATTATTAATTAATATTAAAGGGGGTTTACTCTGAGTCCATCCCTATGGATCATGATATCCTGAAGCGAGTTAAGGATGAGTTATTATAACTCTTAGTGAGATTTATAGATCTATTTTGAGTGGGGTACCTAGCTACGGGAGTACTCTTGATAGACTCACCTATGTGAATTTGAAGTGTGGCCGCTTCCTATGGATATTTTGGGAAAATTCCTAGATCGTTCACTATACTGGGATAGAAGCATATGGTCGTAACGTGTTCGATATTAGAACTACACCCGGGTAGGATTATGTGTAGGATGTTGTCAGAGATGGAGTTCAAAACTGCGATTACTCTTATATTCTGAATCATCTTTACTACGTAAATGTTCAAGTCGAAAGACACCTTTGCTTATGCACAATTCTATAGATTATTTCTTGATAAAAATATTTTCAAATTTTGCAAGTGGGGGATTGTTGGAAACATCTCATAACTGTAAAAGATGCAAAACTTGAAAAGTGCCTTTGGTACTTGTCTCACATTGGTGGGTTACATAAAATGACTAGAGTTGATATACTCTTTTTTAAGACTAAAGGTTTAGGCCTTTGGGCATTCATTATTTTATGGGTATGTGGGGGAGACCCAATGGGCCAAGTCATATCCGCATGCTGCCGCCGCCCTCCGTCCATCTAGACCGTCCCGTGCTCGGGTCCAGGTCTTGGGCTTGGGCTCATTAAGAATTAATTTTTTGGACAAATAAATTGACTATTTTTTGGGCTTAAATTTTTTTTAACAAAAATCAATCATGTTTTCTTTTCAAATTAAAAATGTGGGTTGATAAGGTCTTTCAACAACCCAGTCTTCCTGTTTTTTGTCCCACCATTTTTGCCCACTAACGTTAATTTTTTCAACGTAAATGAGGGTTTAGCATCCCTTTAGAACATACAGAACGCGCAACTCTTCGACCAGATTATTTTTTCTCTATGTGATTTTTACCCCAGAAATAATTATTCATTGCACTGAAAAATTATCATAGTTCAGAAATAATTAATCTTTTCCCTCAGATTAATTATAATACATAGAATCGAAGAATATATATATATATATATATATATTACAGAATGGGTGTTGGTTGAACGAATCTGGTTTGTGCTACCAGTTCCGTGTTTTTGTATTTTTTGAGGCTGTTTTACCCTGGGGGCGACATGGCTATACACCGTTGGCACAAATTAAAGGCAGAGCTGCGAAACATCTTAAAGAGATAGACATTGTCCGCGAATCAGCCGTGTTCTAATTTGTACCTATTTTTGAGATTTTTCTAACATTTCGGCGTCGGGTTTATTTGCTCCATGCTGGGTAATTTCGTTCCCTTTTTTAAAATTCTGCATTTAAATTGCTACTGCAACAAGAGACATTCTACAACTCTCACAAAAATCAATCTTCATACCTAATCAAATTTCTACCTTAAAAACTCATTTTACAACTGATATTTCCTCCTTTTTACCCTACACAGACCCAATGATTGTTACCCTTAAACAATAAATACCCACAACCTCACACGTGTAAATTTGAACCGTACAAATGTAAGGGCCTAAGACAAATAATAGTATTGCATGACCATTCTTAAAATTAACAATTCATCCCAAGTCAATTTAGTAACAAAACAAATAAAAACATTAACCCATTAAACTACTTAAATCAATTAGGCAAACTTAAAATATTTAATAATTAGAATTTGTTTAAAAATTTCTACTTTACTTTTAATAACCGATTAAACTAAATATTAATAAAAGTTATAAATCTTAAATCCATAAACTGCATAAACGTATCTTATGAATTTCGTTTATCAACATGGAACATAAATAAAATTGATTTGTCCAAATTAAATATGACTGATTATTAATTAATTAAATTCTCAAAATAACAGGGTGTTACATCCCCTCTAATAAGCAAAATTTAGTCCTTGGAATTCTCCCTAAGAAATCTTTGTAATTGAGTTTTTTCTTTCAACTCACTAGGAAATTTAGAAGAAAATTCAATACTTGTATCAATGGGGACAATTTTTCCTTCACCAATATTTTGGCAAAGAAACCTAACATTTGTTTGAAAAAGTTATATTTTTGGAGCAAAAAAAACTAAACAATATAATACCATTCTTATCATGGAGAGAACAAATGAAAGAATGGACAAGTAATATGGAAACAATACGAAAAAATCCTCAGATGAAAACTCATATAGAATGTCCATAGGCATTAAAGAGATATAGTTTCGTCTCAACAATAAAGTCTCAATACAATCCCAAAAAATCTCTAAATAATACAAGATAATTAAGTCTCAACATATAAAACAAGAGTGTCTCCAGAAAAGTAAAAACAATAGCTATATAAAATAGAGACCCACAATGTCTCTGAAAGTGATATCCTGGGTGAGAGAGATGAATAATAATGCTCGGTGGAACAAGGAAGCTATAGGGAAGGTCCAACCCTAGCACCTGAGTTCCACATAAAAAGATAGGTCAAAACCCAGTAAGTAACTTAACTACGCAACTTAAAGAACTTATATGCATAGATGATAAAATCATAGTTTATAATTTAATGAACGACCCCACCCATAAATGTAGTCTCCTAATGTATTTGAATTGACCAATTCATTTAGTTAATTATTTATTCTCAATATTTAAGCAAACATAACCAACATGTGCCCGTTTCTCTCGGCGATCTCATCAACATGTGGGACGCAAAATTTAAATCGTTATAATGCATTGGAATTGTCTCAATACATTTTGTTAATTAAACAACACGTAACCGACATGCGCCCCTTCTTCACGATCATCTCATAAACATGTGGTTGTGACACCCCGCTTATTAAAATAAGAGGTGTCCAACCCGTTACTCTAATAAAAACAAGAATCTTAAATGGTCCATTCTTAGCATCATTGTCGCATAATAATAGTACGAGACAACCACCAAATATTTTTGAAAACGGATGTCATATAGAATTTTGTGAGTCCGTTAAAAACAATTTTAATCATCCAATTTATAACGAAAGGTGGATATATTTACATTATAACAGTTTACTAACAATTCTACAAAACGTAACCGAATAAGCTATCGGTTAACAGACTAAAACAAGAGGTTACACCAAGTATTACAGTAGATATGAATAATAAGCTGGGGTAACACGCCCAAATATACAGACGGATCATAACTATAATATACAAAAGATTGATGCGTCTAATACAAAAATCCTACATCATCCACAAAATGTCGTAGCTCCATAACACTGGAAAGAAAGATCAAAGAGGGCGCCCATGCGGCGAAGCCCCTGAACATAAATAATAACAACACAATAAGGAGAAATATAAACGAGTCAGGGCCCGATTTGATATGATATACATGTGGATAAGATGCATATCATTCATGGATGCACAACATCGTAAACAGGGTAAGTTCTCTCTTCGCCCAAGGAATCATCCTCACCTCTCTTCTTAGTGCACATCCTAGCGCATACATTTCATTATAAGTTAAACCACCCATCTAATTAAGAGGAGTAACCTAACTCTACTCAACATGCTAAATTTTCCAATTCGTAAAATATATCTTCACAATTCAATTAGTCATTGGGGATTATATGCAATTAAAGTTGGTTCATAGATTCATTAAATCATTCATGTGAAATACCATTTTCCGTGAGAACAATTACAATCATAATATAACAGTTTTAAGACCATCCTTCCGGGAGTCACCCCACTGGATGCCCCATTAATTGCTATCATCTTCCAGGGTCTAAGTTCATGACCACTTGGGTATCCTAAATTGTAACGCAGGGAAAGCGACCATATACATTCGATTGTGAGTCATAACTGTACCCGGAATTACCTCACTTCGAACAAAACAATCATACAATGTAATAACCGGTAGAATGGTCCGATGACTATATTCTCCCCGTATCATTAGCCATGGAATTTACCTTATTCGCGTAACTTCCCTTATGATAACATTTAGAGACGTATGTATATGCATGCCATAATAACAAGATATACCAATTAAATATACATTTCTTATTTCCGAAACCATATGTGCATAACAATTTAGGCTATGAACTCATACTAGCCCTCGAAAGTCCAAAATGATACTACCCGATGCTACCCTAGTCCTAGACTCGTTTACTAGATGAAATGGAACATTAAGTAATACTAAATAGTCCCCGAAGTAAGCTCGGATGCCTCCTTACTGACCTCGGGCATTAACCCCCCCATGTGAGACCCTAATACTCTTTAATACCTCATATGAGAAGGTTCCTAAGCCTCAAACCTAAAAGAAAAGGAGTAGAAACCAAGTTAGAAAAATTTCATGAAATAACAGGATTTTCGAATCGATTCGCCCCAGAAAGTGAATCAATTCTTACAAAAAGAGAATCGATTCGGCTGATAAAAATAACCTTCTATCTAAGCCCGAATCGATTCGGCCTTAACCCGAATCGATTCGGTTCCTCAGACCTCTAGCCTCCATTTTAGTGAATCAATTCGCTAAGGAAGGCGAATCGATTCGGTTCCTTAGACAAAGAGAAAATGTAAACTTTTTTGATACATTTTCACCCGTGACTAGAATAACGTCTATACGTGTACTATTTGCTATAGCTGCCTTAAATGATTTAATTGTACACCAAATGGATGTTAAAACTGCATTTTTAAATGGAGAATTAGAAGAGGAGATTTATATGGATTAACCTGAAGGTTTTATTGTACACGGTCAAGAAAATAAAGTATGTAAATTAGATAAATCTCTTTATGGACTCAAACAGGCACCTAAACAATGGCATGATAAATTTGATAGCTTGGTCATCTCTAATGGGTTTAAAATTAATGAAAGTGACAAATGCATTTATTATAAATATGTGGAGAACATTTGCACTATCATATGTCTTTATGTTGATGACCTGCTTATATTTGGTTATAATATTCATGTCGTAGAAAATGTTAAATCATTATTATGTGCCAATTTTGATATGAAGGATTTGGGTGAAGCTAGTGTAATATTGGGAATTAATATTACTAGGTCAGAAAAGGGACTTTCTTTGGATCAATCTCATTACATTGAGAAAGTTCTAAAGAAATACAATTACTTTGACTGTAAACCTTCTAGTACTCCATTTGACCCTAGTGTAAAGTTATTTAAGAATAATGGCGATAGTGTAAACCAAAATGCTTATGCAAGCATTATTGGTAGCTTATGTTATGCTACAGATTACACTAGACCTGGCATAGCTTATGCTGTGGGAGTACTATATAGATTTACCAGTAGACCTAGTATGGAGCATTGGCATGCTATTGAGAGGGTCATGCGGTACCTTAAAAGGACGATGAACCTCGGATTACACTATAATAAGCATCCCGCTGTCCTTGAAGGATTTAGTGATGCTGATTGGAACACCCTATCTGATGATTCTAAGGCTACTAGTGGATATATATTTAGCATTGCTGGTGGTGCAGTTTCTTGAAAATCTAAGAAACAAATTTTTTTGTCTCAATCCACTATGGAGTCTGAGATAATAGCACTAACTACTGCTAGTGAAGAGGCAGGTTGGTTAAGAAACCTCTTGTCAAATATCCCATTATGGGAAAGACCGATACCAACCGTTTTGATTCATTGTGATAGTACCGCGGCTATTGCAAAAGTTGAGAATCGTTATTATAATGGTAAGAAACGATAAATACGTCATAAACATAGCACTGTTAGAGAATTTATTTCTACAGGTGCTGTGAGGGTGGATCATATACGGTCTGAACAGAACTTAGTTGATCCTTTGATGAAAGGACTAGCTAGGGAGAAGGTGTGGAACACCTCGAAAGGGATGGGACTAAAGCCCTTGGATAAATGAGTCATTTTCTATGGTAACCCAACATATGGACTGGAGATCCCAAGAAATATGTTCAAAGGGTAATAACAAGTCACAAGTGATATGGGTTGAATCATGCGATTATTAATTAATATAGAACGGGATTTTACTCCGAGTCCATCCCTATGGACCATGATATCCTAAAGTGAGTAAAGGATGAGTTATTATAACTCTTAATGAGATCTATAGCTCTATTTTGAGTGGGGCACTAAGCTACAGGAATATTCTTGATAGACTCACCTATGTGAATGTGGAAGTGTGGCTCTTCCTATGGATATTTTGGGAAAATTCCTAAAGCGTTCACTATATTGGGATAGAAGCACATGGTCGCAACGTGCTAGCTATTACAATGACAGCCAAGTAGGGTTTTGTGTGAGATGTTGTCAGAGATAGAGTTCAAAACTACGGTTACTTTAGTATATTCTGAATCATCTTTACTACGTAAAGGTTCAAGTCGAAAGACACCTTTGCTTATGCACAATTCTATGAATTATTGCTCGATAAAAATATTTTTAAATTTTGCAAGTGGGGGATTGTTGGAACACAGCTGTTAAAGTGAAAAACTTTGAAAAATGCCTTTAGGGAGTGTCCCACATCGGTGGGTGAGTTGAAATGAGTTGGGTATATTTACAAT